>VZTG01002251.1:627426-673719 GCA_013397845.1 Melanocharis versteri
AAACCTGAACTAAATTTTCCCAGTAAATTCTAGTGATAACCTGCAATTGCCACTTTACTTTCTGTTCAAGATCCCTTCAAAATCAGCTTCAGCATGCGTCATGTGCAGTTGCATCCTTCACAAAAATATTGTAAAACACAATGCAAACTTAATTTTTTTTTTAATAATACTTGGGAGCAGTTGAATTAAAAGCCCAAGAACTGGGGGGAGTAGTCATCAGGCACTGAGGGGCATTTTTATTATTCCTGTAGCACCCAGGGTGGAGGCAGGAGCAGTTGCCAGGTGGCTTGGAGGAAGCTGTCCCTCCCAGCAGTGCGGGTCAAGGCCAAACAAAGGGAGAGGAGGTCACGGTGAAATGGGCACGGGGAACGTGACAAATCACTCATCCCCACGTGCAAACGCATGATCTCTATAGATTAACCTCGCAGAAGAGCCATTATAATCATCCCATCTTTGTGGGCATCACAGCCTTGTGGAAAGGTTTGAGTGCTGAGGGTGATTAAGCTTTGTTATCAGGCCACCACAGCGACAGCCTTGACTTTCACAGCCCAGGAGCTGGGGAGGTGGAGACCCTGTCCATCACAAAAGTTGCATTATGTTTTCAGCAAGAGCTTCCGAGAAACGTTGATTCAATTGCTGCATCAATCTTTCCCTGTTTGTCCACGAGCTGAAGCAGCAGCAGCAGCAGGGCAGATCCTGACACCTGGCACTGCTCTCACAGGGTCGGGGCTCAGGCTGCCCTTTGGGGTCCCTCTGCAAGGTTTGGGACATTGCAGCCCCTGTTCTCACCAGCCTCCACACCAAAATGTTCCCACCTAGTGGGTAAGGCCATAAAATCCCCCGAGCACAGCTCGCTCCAAAGGTCTGGAGGAATGTGCAAAGGAAGGAGTTACGGCAAAACGCAATTGTTCATCCATTCGGTGAGAAGAAGCTTGCTTCAAATTAAAAAAAAAAAGAAAAAACAACACTAACAACTGCCAAAGCTGCCTCAGACTTCTCAACTGCCACATCAACAAAATCTATGTCTACAATTCGCTTTGCACACTCCAGCCCAGCACAAGCCAAGGGCGGGGAAAACTGCCTCCTAAAAGGAGACACTGGCTTCATCACTGAACAGAACTGGAATAACCTGAGCAATCACTGCTCTTCCCGCTCCACTCCCTCCTACAGCAGCCATTGCAGCTATTTCCCATGAAAGGATCATGGAGAACAGGATGCACGGAGCTTGCAAACTGGGGAATGAAAGAGGTGACAGTAGCCTATAAATGCAAGGGACTAGAGAGGAGAAATTCACAGATAATAGTGAGAAGTAGCCGAAACTGGAAATGGAAAAATCCATGCTGAGCATGAAGGAACTCTAATCAATGCAGAGGATTACAAGGCAAACCATTTTCCTGCAGAACCTGACTGGATATGCACAAAAAAACCCAAGTGAAAAGACACTTGAAGGGAAATAATTCCCTCTTAAACAGAAGGTTGTTTGTGGTACACTCCAATATTCACTCCACCTCTTATAAAAGGCAGAGATTCCTGCCTAGTCAGAAAACCTAGCACAGCACAGATCAAAAAGTGAGTCCTACCTAGCAAGGCTTTGGACAGAATAACTCTAGACTAACTGCCAAATCAAGCACTTCTAAATTGAACATATTTTTGCCATATAGACTAAAAGAGAAATCTAGTAACATGAGAATGCTCCTTCTCACCTGTCAGTTGTGTCTCCCGCCAGAAGGATAATGTCACATCATGCAACAGATTAAGGTGGAAACACCCAGCTTCCTCCCTTGGGGGGAGTGGGAGCTTTCAGTCCTCTGGTGGAAAGCCCCAGAAATGAACCTGGGGCGGCTTCGAGGGTCTTTGATGGTTTGTGACCCCTTGCAAGACACGACAGCACAGCTGAGCCAGTTCTGCCCCTTCAGAAGGGATGAACGCCCTCAGGCCGAGGTGTGGATGTGACCTTCCCCGAGGAGGTGCAGGGAGGACCACTGGCATGATAAAAAGTTTCTTATCTGTCTCAAAGCTCGGCTTGCAGCCTCCGGGGGTGGGTGTTCACCCCCTCTGTCCTACGGGCATCGCCACCACACACCCAAAACCTCACCTCCTGCCCCTCGGGGGTGCAAACCCGGCCTCAGCAAAGCACCCACAAATGGGCGATTGAGTCATTAACCATTAACATTCCAGGCTCTCACGGGGTGCATCCCAACGCTGTTTCCCTCACCACCTTCCAGAGTGGTCACACTGTCTGGCACAGGGAAATGCAGCCAAAAAACCAGGGCCAAAACCAGAGATGAGGTGCTCTTCCTGGAGGGAGCAGGGGAGAAAATCAGCTGTGGGATGAAGCCAGGCTGAAAGAAAGGGTGATTCCTTTGGATCTGCAATGCAATTCCTTCCGGACAAAGGTTTGCCAGCTCAGATATGTGATGTACCCCCCAACCCAAGCTTTTGTGTCGTGCTGAAATTGAAGTGTTACAAGCAGAGCCTGTTCAAACCTGACTCGCACAGAAAGGCAGGCAGACCCCATCCCTCCCAAACCCAGGCACACTGATCCCTGCCATGGCCTGAGCTCCAGCCCTGCAGACACGCTGGCAGATGCCCCCAGGGCTTTCCCAGGCCTTTGAGGCTGCTCAGCCAAGTGTAGATGCTGTCTGTGAGCCCCAGCGCTGCTTTAGGTTCTCTGTTTGAAGGTGTCTGTAGACCTGGGGCCCAGGGCTAATGCAGCACTGGGGCAGGAACAGCTCTGAGGGAAGCTTAAGACCAGGATAAACAACTTATTACGGGGGATGATTTTCTCAGTATGTCAACCGATGCAGTGCCAGTCACCCAAAAGCAGGGCTGTGAGTCTCAACATTAGCACAGTGTAACACAAAGTGCTTTTCAAGGTCTGTCCTCCTGCTAGTACTGCATTGCTTCATATTGTATCATAAAAACTGTCTGAACGGCAGTTCAACAAGCCAGGACTTGGTTCACAGACCTACAGTGTTACTGATGCATGTGAGGTCAAGAAGTACAAATAGGGCAGATAATTAGAAGGGAAGTGTGTGGTGCTGAGCAAACACACCAGGCATGGGAAGATTTTCTGCTCTGGAAAGGTAGAGAAACTGCATTTACAGAACTGCCTCGTGTCGGTTTGAGCATCCATGAAAAACCAAGGACTTGCAGGCTTGCAAATACAAGATTATCAGCCTGTAGTGTTGTAGTTGCCCTTTTAGGGTTTGAACATGGGGTTCTGTATAGACCTGAAAGACCAAACTCAGTGGTGGCATAACACAATGCAGGCAGCCCTTAGCAGAGCTGCCCCCTTCTTTCCTAGGAAAATGAGATATCAGGGACAGCCCTTGGGGACTAACAGATCACATTCATTGCTAGAAGAAACAAAGAGAAATGCACTGCAACAAACAGAGCTGTGCACAGCTTCCACTAGCAGAAAACATCAGGCTTTGCTCTCTTGTTTTACACCCTGGAAAGCAGAGCATGAATACCTTCCACCTGGAAAAACTCAGTTGCCCTGTCTGTTGGGAGAAAAATCCTTACTTCGACACAGGAGCAAAATATCAAAAGCTTTTTGTTCAGCTTGCCTTAGCCATGGGTTCTGCTCGTTTCTGTGCCATTTCAAGATCTGGTTAAATTTTGTGTTTCACTTTCTCCTCAAAAGCTGGCAGCAGCCCGCCTGTTTTCGGGTGCACCTTTGGGAGTGAGGGTGTGGTAGACAAACAGTGCATTCTTGCTCGTAGGAGACCCTGTCCTGTGGCATCAGGCAGTATTCAGATGCTGCAGAAGACACACGGTCCGCATAATTCCCCTCCTCAGCAAAGTAATGCTATGCCATTGACAAAACCCCTACATAAACACCCAGCTGGTAATATGATTATGCCCTGAGGAAAAAAAGACTGATAGTCCTGGTGATTTTACTGTGCAATAACCACAGAAGCCGTCTTTGTCCATGTAGTTCTCTAATCCTTTCCTGAAACATTACTAAATACCCTTGATGGACAAAGGTGAGCTCTCCAAGTTAATAACACGTCACAGAAAGATCAAGCTAAAACCTCTGTGTTCAGCTGGGTGCTGTAACCCTTTTGCTCACTAATGAAGCTGCAGACACCAGAGATATTTTTAGGATGCCTGCAAACCTCGTTATAATCCACAGCAAGAAGTTCAGCTACAATAGGAAGACACAGAATGTTACAGAAAAATAAAAACTAAAATATTTCCCAGTGCTATTAAAAATGTCCAAATAGTCAACACAAAAAGCCTTACAAGTCATAAGGCAAGAATTTAAACAAATATTCTTCAGTGTTGTAATTCCTGGAACAAAATTTATTAGCAAATTTAAATTAATTCTGCTCCAGGCATTAGGATACACTATCAGTTACTCCCTTACCTTCCACCCCCTGGGAAATATTTCCCTATTGCTGTCAGTCAACTGCTTGAATGCTTGGAGTTTACCAGCTGCATAACATATATTGATTTTTGATGAATGACATCTCTCTCTGGGCCATTACGGTTTTGTTTTCAAACCTTATTTAATTGTTCGCCTATTTTTCAGTGAAATAAATGCAAAGTGTTTATTCTCCAAAGGCTGTAAACAGAGATCTCAGGTCTAGTTTCTATGACAACCTCACTTGATACAGCAAACCTAGATTATCTCTAATGACAGACATGAAGTTTAAATTGCACTTTCTGCACAAACAGTGCACTGTTGACCTTTTATTGAAAAATGGAATACAGCGTGATTAGCATAATGTGCTATGTGAAAGGAAAAATTGTGGAATAATGCAGATCATACTTTAATCATAACTACAGTGCTAATCTCTAGCAAACTGTTTGCCAGAACATGAAGCTTTAAGAATTAGGATTTTTCCCAGGCACCATTTTCAAATTCTGTTAGATAGTAATGCTATCACATTAAATAGTTATCAGATAACACTTGCTGCTTCTGCTGTTTCTCTCCCATCACAGTTTTTAACAGGGGAGTAAAAGTGGATAAGCTTATGTAGAAATATGATACAAAAATTCCAGCTATGAGAACTATTTTTAAACCTCCTGAAGGCATTATTTTTCTCATGCTTACAAATTTGTTTGGAAGTGAGAGCCAAAAGACACAGTCCTTTCTGTCGGGTGCTGTCTTGCAAAACCTGCGTGTTTTCCTGGGAGGAAAATTTGCATGTATGTTAGTGAATAAATCCCAGCTCATCCACAGAGACAGAAGCTGCAGGAGACATTCTGCTTTGCAAGAGCAGAGATGGAAAACATCTTGCCTTCATATTCAGCAAGTTTTGGCAGGCTTTGATTTTGCCAGCTTCGATTTGTTGTTGCTCACGGAAATGTCTGCAGCAGTTTACAAAATGTGAATTCTTTGGGGAGTTTGGTGTATGAATTGAGGTTCCCTCTGGAGCTGAAAGAGTCACATGCTGCTGTAAGGGGACAGCAGGCTGTTAAATCTGTCCTTCCCTCTGCAGAATACTTTTATTTCTTTTAAACTTTCATGGAACAATAGGACACATTTCTATTTACTGAATGATATTTCAGCTCACTCGTATTCAGCATAATCAGTCAACAGTCTGGAGACAACCAATCATACAAAACCCTAATTAATACCAAAATATGGTTATAGGTGGTAGAACTGAGAGGTCAATGAACTGTGAATGAGGCAGAGAAACTTTCGTCTCTGCAGTACCCAAAAGTAATGCCAAGTTATTATTGTTTTCTTTTCTGCATTTAAAGGAAAAATTAAAACTAGCATTTTCTATTTTTACTAGAGAGTGGCAAATACAGAGGAAAATTATAAAAGTAGCTCTCCATTGTGTAGTAGAGAGTGTTGGATTATTCAAGCCTGGTCACGAACACTGAAGAGTCACAGGCACTCAGCTACCACCCCTTTTTCTTTCAGAGGATGATATTCAGCAACTAGATCTTATTAGCATCATATCAAGGGGGTCTCTTCATCCTCCCTGTTCAGCAAACAAGCTAAAAATGATTTTCAGGTGCTTGTCTACAGAGCAATGCCATTAGAGGAAACCCATTCCCTCATTTCTCTCTCACTCTAATGGATTTATGCCTTTAATCCTGTCAGCTGAGTTGTTTTTAACTAGCAGTTAAAGCAGCAGCAATAATAGAGGATTTTTTTTAGGCCAGGCAACCCCCAGTGTACTTGTGTTCTATGCAGATATTCACCACCACTGCTATTCTCTGCATATCAAGGTATCTCTGGTTTTCAGTGTTTTCCATTTGGCAGTTTTACATTTTTCTTAACAAGCATTGTCTTCCACTACAGCAGCTGACAGGAAGGAATCAATTAATTTAAAAGGCATCCGCTTGCTTCCACACGGAATTATTATACTTGTAAATATAATCCTGTCATTTGATGTATCAGATAGCAAACTGTGTGTTTGGGAAGGTGATGTGTCCCACGCTTAGGTATTTTTAAACCCTTCATCGCTGCCCAAACTTGTCCAGTGAAATTTAAACTTCACTGCCTCATGTGATGGCAAAGAGCGTTTGTGGTGCTGCTCACCTTGTGGGCTATGGGACAGAGGCTGAATTGACCATATCTGCACAGACATTCAAAGGTTACCACACATTTTATAAATCTTAAAAAAAAAAAAAATCAAGGCAAATATTGACGACGAATTGGCAGCAGAAGCCAACATGTTCGAACAATGACGTTACAGGCAGCCTCACTACCTACTATGCTATGTCTAAACACAAATAAATTACTACTTTTAAAGACATTATATATTATAAAACTATTTAAAGACAAGCTCTCTGTCAGACAAGTACATTCCCTGGACATTTGCTTCTACAGGTCAAAAGAAGGGAAATACTTCCTTGTTCTTCTGGCATATTCCTTCAATTTCCCTTGTAATACTTTTAGTTAGGATACTGACCAATTTTGGTACCGCCAGTTAATTCTTCTCCTCTGCTTCACAGTTCCTCCAGGCACAGTTTGCATAGCTCTAGTCACTTGTACAAATATTTAAAACCAGCAAGACAAACCAAGCATAACAAATCCCGAAATAAAGCAACTCCCACAGAAGCTAATGTTTACCCAAAAGGGAGCATGAAATATTCCACACCTCCCTGCAGACAGCCTCTTCTGTCTCTCTGAGGTGGGATCTGATGGCGCTGTGGGTAACTGATCAAAGACACAAAGTCCTGGCTGTTTCTGCATTCCCACCTCGGACCCGCTGTTGTGGACCTTTCCAGCCTATCCTGTGACCCTGGAAGGGCTGCAGCTCCTGCAGGCTGGGTGCAGGTGCAGAGTTGGAGATGATGAAGGTGAATTTGTTAGTCCCATACTCATCATGCAGAGGAGTCTGGACAGCAGCCACAGACACTGTCGACCTCACCATGGGGATGATGTGTGATCAGGAATCACCATCCCTCTTTACTGTCCCATGTTTTCCACAAAGCGGGGATATGGCCGTCCTAGCAATGTGGATGGAACAGTTCAGTTGGGCAAGAAAAAAAAAATAACCAACAAACTTAATTAGATTTTGCCATCAAAGTAAACCATGCTGTTAAGAACACTGAAAATTCATGCTGGGTGCTACAATCACCTTCCTGCAGTAAGTAAACATCTCCTACAAAAAGTCAGACAGCTCAAATACCATTTATTTTGCAATGAACTTTTAGCCCCATAGCTCAGCCAAGCATCCACTTTGTTTTTTCCTCTGAAACATAACCAGCTCTGCGAGATGCCAGACAGCTAGGAGAGCACTCCAGGCTGGAAACAAAAAGCTACTATTGTCTCGGGACTGCCAGAGTCATTGTTCCTACCTGTACTCATCTCACCACTTCTGTAAGGCTGACAAAACAGTCACAGAGAGCTCTTCCACTCACAGCTGCTTCACAAGGCTGCAGATCCAAGCTGGAGTTGGAATAAGGCAAGTGGCAGAAATGAAGCATAATTTGCTCGGCTGCTGCGGTAAAGACCAGAATCAGGAGTCCCAAACAGATGTAAGAATCCAAGCTACGCTTATCCACATTTTTATATAGACAGAGGTAGCTCATTCTGCAGCTGAAACTGGTTTGCCATTTGCTTAGAGATATTTCCAGTCCTCTCCCCAGCACAGGAAGCTGAGGGATATCCAAATGCCATCAAACCTTTAGCTCCCAGCCACGGGCATTTGAGAACCCCCTCTGCAACCCTGTGAGCACAGGGAATAGTGATGTGTCTCAGATGTCACCTGAATGTTTTCTGGGGCTCCAAAATAAAACATCTTGCAATTCAAGTTCTGTAGTTAATGTATGCTATTGCTCTGCAGACCAGTCAGGATGCTGTACTGTCTACCTCTATGTTCTTTGATCCAAGTGCAAACTAGATTTTTTAAAGTAAAAATCAAGCTGATGTATACACTTATGTTTTTTAAAAGCAACTTCTAATTTTAAAGAAAAGGTATAAGTAAAAAAGGCTCCTACCCTTCCCAACAGCTTCTGCTTTCATTGGCACTTTTTTCAAATACTCTTGTAATGTGTAAGACCTCCAGCATCTGTCATTGCATCCTCTGAGATGAGCATGTTGGATCAAGGGATGTTGGGAAGCTGCTGTCCCATCTCTGGAAGAGATTCTTAGCCAGGTCAAGAGAAGCATGAGGGTAAGGTTTGTCAAAAAAAAAAAAAAAAAAAATTCTTCAAATCTTTATCTGCTCTACCCCCTTTCTTGTTTTCCAGCAGGGTGATGAGTTGACACACCACCATGAATGAGTGAATGTGAGCAGACAGACCAATCCCCCATTGGGCAATGTTGTGCAGTTGGGGTGGCTCTCAGCTGTGCTGGACTCCTGCTCTATTGATGGATTGTAGAAGGATTTAAGAATTATATCATCATTCAGAGCCTGTGAAAAACAAGATGAGAGTCAAACTGCCAGGCACGATAGGAATGTTAGGCAAAGGTGTCTGTAAACTTCTGCTGACCCCTTACACCAACTAGGTCGAGAGCTCTTTTATTAATGCTAATGCTTTTCATATTAGTGCTCACATAAAGAAATCCTGCTGACTGCTGGGGTCAGGGAGTTCACAAGATGCGTTGGCCACATCAGCAATACATCGATGATTGTTTCTGACATGACCCCACAGCTAATGAAGGGCCATTTGTGGGGGAATTGCTTTTCACGCGGAAAGAGGTCTGTGATGAGGGTATGAAACACATCTGGAGCAGGGCAGGCTGCTGCTTTCGTGATGCAGTAATGAAAGAGATCTCCACCCCACCGAGACTCGGTGTGGCTGTGCCAGTGGCACGTGTCCCTGGGTCTCCTCTTCCCATTCCTGTCACTTAATTTTCCCGTGCACAAAACACTGCTCCCGCTCCTTGTTGCTAAATGACCGACATCCCTCTATTTATGACCCCTCCCATCAAGTGCTTCACCTGCAGGACTGGGCTTTTTGAAGCCAATACTGCAGCTCAGCATTCCTCAGCCAACCACACATCCTGCATGTCTCTCTTTTGGGGCCTGTCAACAGGCTTTTCAAAGGATAAAAGGCTCAGGTGCACCCCAGGACTGGGATGGCAGCAGCAAGAAGCACAAAGGGCTCACCAAGTAGTCCCAGCCTGTTGCATCACTGTGTAATCCTGTGTTAGGCAACATTTCCACTTCCTTTGGTAGAAATCCATTCCTGTGCTTGCCTGGGCATGAATCTGTCACAGAATAGCAGTCTGGAGAGGGCTTTAGGAGGTCATCCAGAAAGGGACTCTGGTGCTCGTGGCAGATGTGTCTCTAACCTCTTCTAAAAACACTCTCTGAAGACTCCCAAGAAACTGGGCCTGAGAAGCCACCCTTCGTGTCACTGTAAATCAAGATATCCTCTATTACTGTGCCTTTGCAGGGTCTCAGGAACATCCTTCACATCATGTAAATTATCCTGGTTTGTGATAGCCTGGAGGCTCTCTTCCCTAACAGATAACACCTTGTCTGTTTACAAAAGACCTTCTCAGACTTGCATGTTTAATTTGGTGGTGAAAAATGGCTTCATTACCTAATAGGAGGGGCTATGGGTATTATGGGGGATTGCAGAATTCTGGGGGGTTTAATAATTTTCACAAGTTACCATAATAATGTATGAGCATATAGGTATTACATGATTCTGAGGAGAAACCTCAGAATTGCAAACCTACAGAATCAACCAAGTAGAAAATCTAGAGATCACAAGCAAGGAACAGTCATGCTGAGAAATTTCCCTTCATCACCTTGAAAAGGACTTGCTGGGAGAAAAGAATTCCAGATTATGAAAAATGTCAAGATGTCAGATATTCCTTTTCATCCCTCAGAGCAGGGTGAGACCGTGTCTATCTCAGCAAGCCTTTTCTGTTGGATCTGTTGTTCTTTACACAAATCTGGTATCATATCAGTCAAAGAACAGCAGTTACACAGGCTCAGGTTTTCCATCCCACCAGAGCCCTGCAAAACCTTGGGTTCCTCTGTTGGAGCTGTTTTTCTCTATGGTCCAGGAGGAATATGCAATAAAAAGCTCTTTAAAAAAAATTTTTAAAAAACCTTTTCCACAGAAGGTTTTAAATTTCATGAGCCATTGCGCTCCAGCACAAATACATTTAGTCAACACTCCCAGCTGCATCATTAGCTTCCCACTCAGGTGGGAAGGAGGGGGAATGAGGCAAGGGTTCACAACTGTATTACTGCTGCTGGTAGGGTTGCCATGGAAAACAGAGCTCCAAAAAGCGGCAGAGGACAAAGAATTTGAGGTCAACGTTCAACGTCAGCACATTTCCCTGGTCTCTCTCATGAGGTCACTTTTTCTTCACAGTACAAGTGGCAAAACTTCCTCCTGTAAACATCTACAGCCCAGCCCACAGCCACCAGCAGAGATGGAATCAGTCAGGAGGACGTGGACCATTCCTCTCCAGGCAAACCAGTTTTTGCTGACAAAGTGCAGAAGTTTTTAACAAGAGCTGAGCTGCTGCCTCAGTCTAGGGCTGGCACATTAAAAACAGGAGGCCATGTGTCCAAAAGCTTATCTGTTTCATTCAGCTGTATCAACTGGCCTAAAAAGACATATCTCTCCCTACAGCTCCCACCATGGAAATGGGAGTCATTTATCAAGGAGGAATTTTCCCTGAGCTACCTTGACCTTTTTCTGTTTGATGCTGCTTTTTCACTGATTTTTACACATTTAGGGAAGAGTCATACAGACTAATTTTAAATGCATAATGAACTTACATGCCTTATATTATAATGGGACCACAAATGCAGAGAGATCTTGGAGTCCACCAGTTAGATGCTACTGCTATATCTTACCTTTATTTACATATTTACTGTGTATTTCTTCTTTACATAGACTTAACTATGAAGCTAAGTGGATTTATAATTATTTCAGTGTTGTTACAACACACACCAGTATGTATACTCGAAGCAAGTTCATAAAACTTAAAATTATACATATTTTTAAGGAGTGCTAATAGCATCGTTTGATGTGGTAATTACTGATATTGGCTTCCTTAGGAAGAGCACTCAAACAACCAGCTAATTTCACACGTAAAACAGCTGTCACATGGTAATGGCATTAAAAGTCACTAGGCTGATCTACATTCAAAGCCATGCCATAGAGGTGAAAGGCCCTGTAGCCAATTATTACTCCTCCGAGCCAGACAGTCCCCAAACACAAACAACATATGCAGATCCATCCCTCCTTGTCTTTAATTAGACCCTGCCTACCCTCTGTGGCAGCAGCAGTAGAAGTGAGAAGGGCACATGTTAGGCAGTGGGGAGGTAATCACAAAGAGATCCCAACGTGCTCTGTCTGGCATGTCCTGCTGGCACCTGCACGTTGTACACAGGAACTAAACCCAGCATCAAGAGACAGTGGTTGTAGTGCCCACGCTGCAAAACGTGTGATTTTCATGGAGCTGATAAATAAATGGCAACCTGTGCAGAACCTCCCAAGTCTCTTTTTTTCACTGCAATGACCACGTCACTGACATATTAATGATTACTGGTTTTTTCTGGTAGTTGGTACACAAGGAATACAGGTTTGCACACATTGCTTACAAGGAAATAACTTTAAAAACGTCAGTGGCACAATCTGGTGAATCTACCCAATTTGCAGTGATTATGAATTCGGGCAAAAGCTAATAATAAAGGTCCAAAGAAAGGTGGCAGAGCAGCCGAACTACCTTAGAGACTTTTCAGCCAAAAAAGTCTCACCTGGCTGTTGTTGCAGGCTCTGACATGGAGGATTCCCATGCCCATATCTATCCTTACCCCCTGCAAGGCTCCACTGGCTCTGATTCCAGTCTTTCTGGCAGAGTTGGTACAAGTCTGCTTCTGGTTCCAGGAAGAAACAGAAGAATTTCTGGAGTTTCCCTAAGAACCCACTCTGCCACTGAAGGGAGGGAGACTTCTCCTTCTGTCAGGTGCATCCTCACCATCCCAGCTGCTCCCTGCCCACCAGCCTCCCTGTTTGGCAGAACCGGGTTTCTGGCATGGAATTGATAGAACCTGCTAAAGAGTGTGGCCAAAAAATAGATGGTCAGCCTGGACAGCCCACTAACCCAGTGCAGGGGTGGCAGCAGCATGCACAGGGGTTGATCCACTGAGTGTCTAATTCCCAATCCCAGAAAGCAGCTCTGGAAAGGAAACAAACCCCTGCAATCAGCAGACGAGATGCTCAAGATCAAACCAAGAGGCTTGAGTCACACATAGTCATCCTCAGAGAAATTTCTATCCTTCTTTACAGTACGCTGACTTCACCACTTACTCAGAAACAGATTAAATATTTAATTTCTGAATTTCAAGGGCAGCAAATTGAAACGACATCAAAAACAAAAGGGATTGTAGCATAAATAAACATATCTGCACCCACAAACTGCAAAAAATCACTTATTTTTAAACACTCCAAGTCAGAAACTATGCATGTTTTTTTCTGTTTTTGCTGATCTGCATGAACTTTGGTATGGATTTTAAAAATAAATGGCTGCTTAAGAGTTTCCAAAACAATCCTGTGAATTTCACCGACAATGAGTCAAGAATGACCAATACTTTAGGAATATGCAGCGGGAGAAGGCTTCTGCCTTTTCCCTCAGAAGCAAGAGGAGGAGATCTCAGAGCAGAGAGAGACTCATGGAGTGCAGGGAGCAGGAAGGGAGGGTCTGACACCGTGCCCTCAGAGCTGTGGCTCAGACTAATGAATTATCTCTGCTTGGTTAAATCTCTGGCATTGCTAATCAGACAAGAAGCATAAAATGGAAAGTTCATTAGCAAGATCATAAAAGAGTCAGACTGACAAAGATCATTCGACTTGGAGATAGGAAGGTCAGTTCCAGGAATCGGAAAATCACTTTGCTTGAGGAAAACAGGTTTGACCAGAAGCAACTCAGAGTCCAGAAAAGACCTGCACTGGGGTTCTGTGCAATGGTCTGCTTTATTTCTGGAACATACACAGGGAAACATTTCCTTTGACAGTGGATAAGCTAGACTTGCTTTAATCAACATCGTGCTGGCCCAGGGTAAGCTGGACAGTATCAGCTTTCCCTCAGGACTGATTCGTTTACCTCCACCCAGACCCGGACAGCCCACGGCTCCTCTGTAGGAAACACTTCCAGCACAAGTCACAGGATGGTCTCAGAAGCAGAATTTGCTAATTGTGTCGAATTACATGTGGAGGGTTTACAATATGGATCACTGCCCACTTGGGATTTAAAGGAGATTGCTAAAGTAATTTCGAGATTTTAGGATAATTCAAAAACTCTGTTCCCAGAGGTTTCTAAATGCTCTTCTTATTACTACTACAGCCACACTGCACTGGGGGTTGGATTTCTTTTCTTCAGGGGTAGAAGGAAGAGGAGGTGAAATGGTGGTGGTTTTTCATTAGAATAATTAGAAGGAAAAAAAACCAGAATGTGTATATTCTCTATATTTAGCCTGGTTTTCTAAAGAAATATGGAATAATAAGGCTTTGTGTAATCTTTTTCACTTTTGAGGTCACCAGCCTATTTCAACCACATTTGGGAGACAAAGCAATAGCAAAAGGACTCATACACATATCATGGGCATGAATCAGGTAAATAGGAAGAAAGAAATTTCTCCTACCCCTCAGGATAATACTACAGCCTGAGGTCAGTTAGGAAGACTGCAAAACCAGGAAAAATTCCATCTGCACCTTTGTAAGCCTTGAATAACCCCCACGAGAGACACAGAACTGCAGGAAATTCAGTCACAGCCTTGACCCATGCACACAACTTCTTCTAGTCCAACACCTCTGCCTGGAGATGCTCCATCAGCTGGAGCAGCCAACTTCCAGCAAGCATTTCCCTTTCCAAAGAAATAGGCCAGCCAGAGTGAGCAGAGGCAATTAACACAGAGAAAATTAAGATGCTTGTTATTGTTTCTATACAAGTCAGCAGTCAAGAAAAAGCCACTAGTCAAGGTTTTCCTGCCTCAGACCTGAACCTTGCCTGTGCCAGTCTCCCTGCAGGACTGAAATGTGTCAAACTCCTTTTATCTTCCCCTTGAAAAACCAGCACCTTCCCTACCCTACAAGCAATTGTTACAGCACACATCAGGAAGGAAGCATTAAATAAATGTGGATGGTTTCTAAGCACCCTGCTTCATGCAGGATTGACTTGTTCAGGATACATTTTGGAGAATGGTCCTTTATGATTATCGATGTCAAATCTAAATTGCAGTGGGGAGAAGTATCCTGACCACAAAAGAGCTCGACAGTTTTACAGCTAGGACACATAACACAATAACCATTTAGCCAGATTAAAGCATACTGAGAGCTGCATCAAATATTGTTTAGAGCACATAAAAACTGCTTTAATATTTAAATGTATCCCATGGCTGGGCTCTTTAGATTTGCTAGATTCACTGGGGCTGCACAGCTATTAGCTTCTACATTTCATCTTCAATTCCTCTTCACAGTAGGAGAAACATAAAAATGAGGGTCACTGCTTGGTCATTTCATTACCCCTGGCAGAGAAATGTGCTTTGCACAAATGAGGAAATATTTCAGATGTAGATTGTTGTAATGTTGGTGTGACAAAATAAAACTGGAGTTAAAAAATAATAACGATATTATAATGGTTATTTTGTAGAATAACATTAAAATAATATGCAGTGTGGCAGTGGCTCCCCTATCAAAGAGCCTGGCATATGTCATTGTCATCATTTAAAAGGTCCATTAGCAAGAGCCCTGGAAATGTATGGCTCAAGGTCACAACCAAACTAAATGAGACTGAGCAGTAATTCAAAAACATTAAACTGTTTATGGTTAGAAATCTAATAAATAAATCCTCAGTACATACACAAACACACACACAAATCTTAGCAGCAAACTCATCTACAACTCTTCCTTTATTTCTGTGAAAACAGAAGCTCAGTGAAAGAAATTTATAATCTGCTTAAAACCAGAAACGGATTAGATAAAATATCACTTGGGGAGCTGTGTGACTTCATGCCACAAACACGGATTAGGCTGCACAAACTGTTCAGCCATGGGCGCCCTCGTGACCCAAACACAAACAGTGCCTTTGCCCAAAACCAGCAGTCACAACAGACCAAAAGATGGGCAAGATCCAGGCAGGGAACATGGGCTGAGCAGGCACAGAGCCCTCCACTGCCACTCTGCCTGGGGACAGCTCCTGTGGCCATGGGGAGAGGATCACTGCAGTCTCAAGGAGGAGATTTAGTGCAGAAGAAACAGGAATGCAATGCAATTTACTAATCATGACCTGAGAGGAGAAAAACAGTCATCTTGCTAACCCTTAGCTCTATCTGCATTATTTAAAGCATGGCATTTAATCGATAATCTAAATATGTGAATAAAAGAAACTTGGTTTTCAGTCATATTCTTCTCCCCAAAAGAATTAGTGTGAGGTGTGCTCCTCTGCTTTACCAAACATAAATTTAGATGAGAATGCGACATCCAAGAGAATCACTTGTGGCACTGAATGAGAAATTTTGTTGAAATGAAAAACCCAGCATTACTTGCTGCAAGGCTATGCCTGTACAGCTCTCTGGACTGGCCCTGAGCTCACCCTTAGATCCTCACGCTGGTCATGTCACCAGTCCTGGAGGATCAGAGCATCTATCTTATGACGATCCTACCAAGAATTCCTGTGTATAAGAATCACTGAAGTTGGGCATATTCAGCGCAATCAAAGTCACAAAAATGTGGGAAGAGTAATTCAGGTGGTTTTGAGGAGAAATATTTTGGTATATTTAGACACATATGCCAAAAGGTTCCCTTATGAGCAATAAATTTTAGAATAGCCTCCAATGCAGAGTATTAGGATCTAAAGACCCAAGCCCAGCTGAATATTAACAAACACAGGAAATCTTTCCCAGTCTTATTGTTTCTGCTTGAAAACCGTTCTCCTAAACCTCCCGGTTTAGTATCACTCACTTTCATAAGCCTTATAAAAATACCACAAATGGAAACAAGATTCTCTAACACAGAATCACAGAACTGTGATGGAAACACACGATGAAGCACAAATGCAATCAATCAGAGAAACTGATTCTTGAGTGGGGGAAATGCAGACAGTGTACTCTGCTGCCATTCCTGTAAATGGAATTCAGCTTCCAGGTAACTCACACGTCTTGCTGACAGAATGTTTTATTGATGTCACGGTGATCTTGTATTTCATTTTCTAGCTGAGTGTGGGTGCAAGAGAAAAGGCCTTTGCAGGCAACTGTGCTAACACTTCGCCTCTGGCTGTGCTCAGCAGCCATTCGAAGGCTGCCAGTGCCTGGAGAACAGTGGCACACCTCTCTGAAACTTTAATCCATGGCAGGAGATGGATGCACATCCAACAAATTATAAGTTACATATGAGGAAAAATATTACTCTGTTAGCAGTTAAGTCACAGCCCTGCAATGAGTAAATTGCAAAGCAATGCAGCTTTGTCTAATGACTATCAGTTGACCAAAAAGAGCTCAGGGATATGTAACAAATGCAAAAATAAAAGCCCATACATCTTGATTTAGACACGTTGAAAGCATTTCCTCTGATACGGCTTTGTAGTTTTCCACCAGAACCTTTCATCCAGGCAGCCCCCAGCTCCCATGCACACGGTAGCACAGCTCCTACACACAAACCCCCTCTGCCTGGTGGGTCACTCAATCAGGGCTCACATCTTCCCTGCAAACAGGATATGATTCAAAAGTGACATAATGCACATTCATCCCAATCTCCCAATAATCCCCTTTCACCACTTGTGGAAATGCTTGGTCAATAAAACGTAATGACATTATTGTGGTAAAGTCATTTTCAAGTTAAGTGCCTGGCTCTCTGCTCCTGGGACCCCACCAAAAGAAGGGCTCCAATCCAGCAAGTAAACAAAGGCTTCAATTTTGCAAATGATCTCATTTACTAGGGGTCAATCCAGATTCCATTTAAATCAGTGTAAGCCTCCTGTCTCTAAAGGTGGTTGTACCAGACTCCACAAATGTAGGACCTCTCCTTTCACTCACACTCCCTAAATCCTTCCTTTGCAGGATTTGTCAGGCACCTCACGGTGCCAACTCCTCCGTGTGTCACAGAGTCACCAGGCAATCAGGACGTGCTGTGGCAGCCTCCAAGGCCGGTCTCTGAGCAAGCTGCACCCTGGGGAAGGGGGCTGTCCACCAACTGGCTGCGCTGGTGATGCCCAGCTGGTCCAGCCCCGAATTCAGACATCATAGAGACAACCTGACACCTACAGTGATACCTGCACGGCTGGAGGTGGTGTGCTCCAGATTCAGCTCCACGACCTGCCCAGTTTCACCCATGTCTAACCTCCTTCTTCTGCCCCCCACACCAAGGCAGAGCTCCACATCACGGGGCAGGGAAGGGACAAGTGACAGAGCTCAGCCCTGTCAGGGGCCATGAGGCAGCCCAGCCCACCAGCAGGCACTGCAGAGCAGACATGGCCAGGGGCTGCAGCTGCCACGGTGGACACACAAACCCGGGAGCCAGCTCCAGGGCAGAGCAGGGAGAGCACATCCCACGTGTGCTCATCTCAGCAGGGCAGCTGCTCCATGGCTGCCACCATCTTTTTTGGAGCCTGCTGCATCTCCAGTTAGGAAAAGTATGCCAGCGACTAAATAACAAGTTTTTAAAGGAAAAGATTTCCAGGCTGGGGTCTGACAGGGTTTCCTGGAGCACAAGAGAAAAGTGCTACTATTTATGAGATGCTCATAATGCTACTTTCAAAAACACCAAGTGTCTCTTTTGTTCCTTATAAAAACCTCTGTTGCTCAGGGTTGCAATTGCTGTTGAATTCTCTCCCTTGGAAAGGAAGAAATAATACTGAAAATGAATAACCAACAGCAGAGCTGGGGGGGGAAGAAGGACTTCCCCAAGAAGTGAGAGGAGCAGCAGAAGGTGGTTACAGGGTAATGAAATCAGGTTGTCCCAAAGTCGGTGGCACTGGGAATGGGAAAGGAGTCCGTAGCCTCTCCCACACACCCACCAAAGCTCTTACAAGCAACCACCCAGAAACTCAAACTAACAGCAGCCTGACATGGCCCCAGCCTTTCTATTCATCCACCCAAACCCACAACCCTTCCAGCATCCCAAGAAAGCCACCTGATATGAAATAAAGGTAACTGGAGATGCTCTCTGTACCTCTGCAGGTTCCAACTGAGCAGTTCAGCAGACACCAACATTCACTGCTTGCCTTGCACTGTGCCACCACAGGCTGCTCGTGGTTATAGAGACAGAGCACAAGCCCCACAGCACCTCAAGAGCAAGCCCAGGGCTTCACTTTGCCAGGCACAAACGTTTCGTGGGTATTTCAGGTGTTTCTAATCCCTCCTGTTCTGTAGGAGGTGTTGTTAGATCATTTCTGTCAACACACACCCCCGCTTTCAGGCAGGGGCTTGGGGGGAAATAAATTTATTCTTCGTTTATTCTCCTCTCTTCAATCCTAACAGCCACCGTGTCACCCCAGCTAGGAAATCTGAGGGGCTCCCATGGAGACCAGACAGCCCTTTGCCCATTTTATCAGCCCCACACACCAAGCTGCCCCCTCAGCCCCCAGCCCAGGCACCCACCAGACAGGGAGCACCACGGAGTTTTCCACTTAACGTGCTGCCATTCACGAGGAGCCCCCAGAGGAGCTCCCAGAGCAGGGCTTTGGGTTGGAACAGAGACAAATCCTGAAACCCCAGAGCAGAGAGGCAGTGACTTAATGACAGTTCAGCCCATGAATCCAGAATAGCAACTCGTTTGTTGTCTGGAGCTGGAACCCACTGTGTGATGACAGATAGCTTAGGAGAAGCAGATCCTGCCTGCCAAGAGAACTTCAAAAAGGACAAGGGGAAAGCAAAAATCTGGCTAGAAACCAAATGCTTTGCTAAACCTAGATAACACACTGTTTACCAACAGCAAACTAGATTAGGGGAGGGGAAAAAAAGGATTTATGCAAATGTTCTTAATTTAATAATTATGATCAGATATGGCTTTGTTTCTTCCATGTAATTTGTGTAGTACAAATAAAGTACAAGGGCTTTCTTCCCCTATAGGAAATGAGAATTATTAAACATTGCACCGAAAAGCGAAGGAATGTGTTTATTGACATGAAAAATGATCCTGCGGATACAAAAGCTTTTGTGTGTTAATTGCTAAATGTCAGTGCAATTTAGAAAGTGGTTGCAGAAGGAAAGAATTCCTTTCCAAAACAGAAGTGGCTTTTCCTCATCCACCATCCTGATTCAAATCTGCATCTTGAAAGTATTTATGGCTGTGTTTTGATCGGTGACATTGGGTTAGTACCCAAAAACATCCTCACTTCATATTGATGTGGTTACTTGCTAGGAGGCATAAAGGAAGTGAAGGATTTCCTCCCAGTTTTATTACTGAATGCTCAAAATGTTTCCTGGGGTAAACAGCACTAAAGCCATCTGGTTGTTGTTTTTTTTTTTCTTTTTGGAAACAAAAGGAGAACAGCAGTAGCAACCAGCAAACGGAAAAATACAGGTCTAGAGCAGTGCTGTGAAGAAGACCTTGCTCTGAAAGAGGGAAGGTGAGCAGCCACAGGTGTCTTTGGCTGATAGATACACTCAGCAGCACTGAGAGCCTCTGAACATGGTGTCCCTGGTCCTCTGTCCCGCTCCATAAAGGAGAAGAGAAATACAAAATGTGTGATTCAGCTGCCAGATAGTCAGGGATGCTTCAGTAAATTAAACCTTGGACTGGAAAATGAAGGCGGTTCTTAACATCTTTAATTACAGCCTGTTGATTTACTGCTCCAGGGGGGGAAACAAACCAACAAACCCAAACCTTTGCAGTCCTGATGGAGAAAGACAGACAAAGAAAGCATACCATGCATTCATGAGCATATTTGCAGAAGGAAATGAATGCACTCTATCCAAGACCTGTTTGTGAGGCATGCAAACCCTCAGAGGTGCAGAGCAGCCACCAGCAGAACCAGTAGTTGCACTGAGTCAAAAACCAGGACGTGTTTCACCATGATAAAACAACAGAACTTGCAGAACACCCTGTGGAGTCCTTGCTCATCCAGCATCTCCTGGAGAACCTCTGGCTGTAAAACCTCAGGACAGTTTAACCAACACAGAGGAAAGGTTGGGGTGTCATGGGATGTCTGCCAAGCCATCCCTTCCATGTGCAAAACCGTTCTCTGCCAAACCAGAGCCAGCCATGCTCATGGAGATCTCTTCTTTCCCAAGTCTCCCCTCAAAAGATGCTATTTTCACAGCTCTGCAAAAGTGGTCCTCACAGCTGTGGACAATCCATGGCTTTCCCAGGAGGAAATCATACCGTTTAATGACTCATCTGGTAAGCTGGGCTTATTCATAAAACTTTATTTATTCCAGTTATAGAGCAAGGGACAAGGAATGCAGGTGATGCCAACAGTCCTGCAAGTCTGCATGGGAACAAAGAGCCTCTGGAAGCACCTCTGCAGTCACACAGCTCAGCATCTGTGTTCCCCTGGCTCTGCTGGGGGCTGCAGGTGTGCTTCTCCACTCACCATGGTGGGATTCAGGCAGAAAGACCACAGACAACCCTTGGATCTCTACTGTCTTATAGGAAGCTGCAAAACTTAGAGGAAGAAGAAAACTGCCACCAGAACGGTTTAAAGGCTGGGGAGGAGGAATTGTTTCCAGTGAGAAATTTGATGGGCAGGATTTATTGAGCTTATCAAAGAGAAGACCAAGGGTGACTTGATCACAGGGTATTAAGTACCTCCACGGAGAGAAAATACCAGCCATGAAGGGCTCTTTAATCCAGCAGGGAAAGGCTTAACAAGAACCCATGGCTGGAAGCAAAAGCCGGACAACTCCAAATAGAAAATACAGCCCAGATTTTAAACAGCAAGAGCAAGCTGGCAAAGGATGCAGTGGATTCCTCAGTCCACCCTGAAAAATGCTGCACAGCTGCCTCCATTCCCAGCAAGGGCTGGGCCTGCAAGGAGCACTGCTGAGATCCTTCCCCTGCACACAGCAGAGCTGGAGCTGTGGGAGGTGCTGCTGGAGAGGAGAGGGACCCGAGCCCCCACACCCACCTTGTGAAAGAGCACCTGGCTGTGCCCCATGGCCAGGTGAGATATGTGCAGCGAGGAACAGCTACTCCCACAGAAGAGGAAAACATTCATTGCAGCTGTTTAATGGATAAATTTGAAGTCAGCCCTCATCAGAAAGAATTCAAATTTACTGTAACTGATTTTGGCTTTCCACCTGCAGAGCAAGATTGAAGGAATATTCAAAGGACATTAAAAGACAGGGTTTTGGCTACTGCTTTGTAAAGCATTTGGTATCCTAGTCATGTTTGGGATTCTTCCTCCTGCCTGACTAATTACTTCTATTTCCTGTTTTCTTTGAAATTGCTACTATGTTCTGCATTGCTGGAATCTGAAATATCATTTCATGGAACACGATTGTATTTGTGCATACCACAAACTCCAGAGATGCCAAATTCCTTTCTGTGCTACTGCTCCAGCTTTTGAAAAAATATTTCCCATCTCCAACAAATATCAACACCTCTCCCCCAAGAAAAGTGTGAAAGCTTCGAACCCGTACAGAAATGTTTAACCACTAAAACAAAAAAAGCAGTGATGAAAAATTATATTTCTCTATTTGCACTCACTGTCTGCCTTATTCTGCACTCAGACAATTTGGTGGAAAAAAACTTTGGTGGCCATTAATTTCATGAATTTGTTTCATTCCAAAACATGCTCATTTCCTTCAGCTGAAAGAATAGTCTTGGAATTAAAGCAAAAAACGAGGATATTCTGGATTTTTCCTGGCACTGCCACTGATTAAGAGAAGGGCCCAATATCACACAGACGATTTCTCTTTTACTGAAAAAAAAATCAAAAAGGTTATAATACCAGTTCCAGGAAATTCAGCTTTTTGTGCTTTTGCATCTGCAAAGGGATGCAGGGTCAGCTGATGGGAAGCCAGACGTATTTCAACTTTTTGTTATATTCTCTTGAACAGTAACTTCAGGGGTTTTTCATATAAAAATCTGGGATTTTGCAAGCAAACTCCCACAGAAATTCCACTTTTTAGGTACTTCCCTGTCCCCAGCCAGTGTCAGGCTGCAGCCTGCACATGTGTTTTATAGTCTTTGTCTCCTCCTCATATTCAGGAAGGTTCTCTGCTGTCTTGCTTTTGTGTCCTTCTCCCCACACACCACTCCTATTCTCATCATTAATGGTTGATAAATAGCTAATGAGTGGCTTGGACATTAGGGCCTCCCTTTCCATCTGGGCTACATGCTATTTTACAGGCCCTGCTAAATCTTTATTAGATTTGGGTGCACATTATTGATTTAGGTAGATGAGGTCGTTGTAACCTCATCTCAAAGAGAAAGGAAGCAGGAGAAGCCAAATGTAATTCAGCTGTTATTTTCTGTAGCACTGCAAATCAATAGGAGGGAAAAAAGTCAAAACAAAACCAAAAAGTGTCCATTAAAAAAAAAAAAAAGTCATAACTGGACCTTAAACCAAATTCAGTGGTCTTACAAGCACTTGGAACTGAGATAGGCTATAAAAGTCAAGAGCTTTTCCCATTTTAGCACTACAGAATAGGTGGTAGGTTCTAGTGAAGAGACAACGTTAATAAAATACCAGGCTGTTCCTAGGGCAAAGTGACATCTATTTATAGAATAAGAACGCTTTACCTAAGATACAGTGATGGCTTAATAAAAGGGCATCTTTTGCTTAAGTTATTTTTACTCCTGTTAAACGGCCATATCAGCACCTGCAGCTCGAATAAAAGAAGAGCTCAGGCTTTATACTAAGCATTTTTGAGCATCCTGTCAGAGGTAACTTAAGCACAGAAATCCCACAGAAAGTCTGGTATTCAGGGCTGGTCCCTCTGAAAGATTTCAACACGCTGTCACCACTTATAATCCTGCAGATGTGAACACCGAGATTGTACATGGGTTCAAAAAGACCCTGCAAAAATACGTGGAAAAGAAGCCTGGAGGTACTTGAGGAAAGAAATCCTTGCACAGATGTGTACAAGAGCTGTGTATTCATCCTTCCCTGAAGCCCATTCTGTACATGGGGCAAGGTGAGCCAGGTGGAGGACAGCAGTGACACAGCTGCTGTGGTCCTGGGGACTCCCTGGTGGCTGTGTGCCTCTCCCTCCTCTTCCCAGCGGTGGTGACAGGCCAGCCCTGTCCTCCCCAGCTCCACCAGACAGCTCCCAGCTGCCAGTGCAAAGCAGAGGTGATCCCAAGCTCAGCACCTGCCCCTGAGATAGAGGTGCCAACTCCAGCTCAGCACCCCGTTAGCCCTCCCCATTTGGCCCCCACGAGGGCCTCTCTCTTCATTCTCTGTTTTGGAGAATGCAACCCAGGGTGGCAAATTCCACCAGGCAGCAGAGCACTTAGCCAAACTCACAAAGGACTTGAGTATTGTACGCCTAATCCTTGGGCATTTTGGGATTCCCATCCTAAAGCCACATACCAAACCACACAAAAGCTGTTTTCACCTGGACACGGGGTTGTTGTTCCCTCCTAATGCACCGTGACAGGCTGCCTGGCTGTTCCCAAACCACAGGTCTTTGATCTCCTCATTTTAAAGGAATATGAAATTCAAGACTGCTGGTTGTATCCAGGAGCTGTCAAGTTCCACTAATCTCCCTCCCTTTCACATGACACCCAGCTGGTGTTTACCTCTGCAGCCACATTCTGGTGAGGAATTCCAGAGTCAGGGAGCATGGAGCTGCCATGAGGGGCCTTGGGTCTCCTGCACACAGTCAACTCCTACAGGACTTTGTCCAATTTATGCTCAAGCCCATGCAAAACCACTCTGTCCTATTTAGCAGATGGATTTGGCTGGTTGGAAGAATTCCCTCTCCCTGCACAGTGGCAGGCAACAGGGAGACCTGGCAATTCATCTCTGCCAGATCCAAACTCTTTGTTCACTCCTGTTTCACCTGATATGATCAATGGTGATGTGAGTGTTCGTTTTCCTCCTGCCCACTAACAACCAGCATTGAATGCTCAGCTCGTCAGTGTGTGATAACGTTCACACAGGAGTCTCTCTCTCTGTTTTCCAGTAAGAGAAACCACAAGAGAGTGTAATATATTCCATTTTACTGCACCTGTGACCAGCTCCCAACCAGGCACTGCAACCTCACCGCCCACCAAGCACAGGTGCATCTCCAACCCATTGCTTTAAACCAGCCAGAGAGTCAACAGCCTGGGAACCCACATGATTTCTGGGGCACTGGAGAAGAACTGGGACAGTTTTTGAGTGCCTGGCATCTCCAGGCACTTCTGCAACTGATGCTGAGTGCACCCAGCCTGGGCTGTTCTGAAGCTCCCACCACAGGATCCCTGCTATGCTGCAGTCTGCAGCAAAGCACTAAATGCAATCCTCTCCAACAGTGAGGTCTGGGACACTCAAAAGAAAATGTGACCATATCTGTCCAAAATGCAATTGAGAAACGACTGCCACAGGGGCAGTGCATCGTAACCTTCATCTATCATTTTGTGGTTTCACAATTACACTAAAATGTCAAAACATCGCCTCACCAACCTGGTTTGAGTGAAGAGTTGCGTATTTCTATCTGGTGTGTGGAATCACTAGCCTGTCTCCAGCTCTCACCAGATGTGCAGTAAGAGCACAGTTCTCAGTCTTCCTCATCTTCCAAAGACTAGAAAGGTCCTCGAAACAAAACCACAACAAATTACAGCAGCCACCATCATCACAGCTGAATGTGCAAGCCACCCATGCAGTAATTGGGTGTGAGTTTTATGCCCATGTGAATGTTCATTTTCTAGATAAGAAGACAAGGAGAAGCTGTAAAGTGAAAGGGGTTTTTTGACCCTGTAAGGGTCTTCATGCACTCTCCGCTCTCTCACTCCAACTTAAACCCAATTCTCTCTTGTTGGACTTTGCTGCTGCTACAGCCAGAATTTCCTTTTTGCCTCATTAGCCAGAGCAGTGGCTAGTTTTAAAGTTTTGCTAACACTTCCTTCTTTCTCCCCATCCATAATGCTCCATCAGACATCATCATGGTTCAGTGAGAAAATAATGAAGAAAAATGTACATTCGACAGTTTGCTGAGACTGCTTGCTCTTCTAGTCTCAATTTTGCTTTTTGTTAATTCCTGGAACACTTCTGCCGGGCAATACCTACTCTGCAGCAGGAAGCAACAGTCCTGGAATTACAGAATCTCAGGTCTGTTTCCACACAGCAGCAGAGGGAGATGCTGCAGTGGACCTGGAAGTTCTGATCCTTGGAGTTCACGCTGGGCATGTCTCTGCTCCATAGGGATACACCTGAACACGTGCATGAATATGGAGCTGAGGGCTCCTCAGACACTTACCAGCATCTGTGGCAGGGAGCCACAAGCTATGAAAAGAGCCAAAACATCCCACATGCTTGGGAAGAAATACACCGTGCAGTTAACCATCAATGTACATAGCTTATTCCCCCCCCCACACCATTCATCCAAAGAAATCCTTGAGTCACCGCTTCCAAGAAAGCAGTGACATTTCAAAGTAGCCACATGCAGATTAACCAGCACTTTTGTTGGCTCCTGAAGAGTCAGCACGAGCTGATCCTACAGCCCCAGACACACCAGGCCTCCTGCTGCCATTTATGTGGCCATAAACAGAGATCAGAGTCTTATGTTCTCATCCCTCACCACTCAGCGCCTGGGCCGGCTCCTTGTTTGGCAAGTCAGAGAAACCAGCATTATGTGCAGCAAACACAGAACTGTGGCCACCTGGGCCGTGGGGCATCACTGGCTCTCACTCAGAGCAGTGTTCCCCAGAGTTACTGGGGTAAATAGGAGGGATCACGACAAAACAAACACTTGTAGGCCATCCTCAATTCAGAAATTGTGCTCTGTATTCCCAACCACCACCATCAGACACCTCATCCTTCAATGTCTAGACACTTTTCAACCTGCAGACCAAGAGCCCCCGGGAATCCTGAGATGATTCTACAAAGGGTAATTAAGAAAAGTGAGTCTGTTGTTAATGGACTTAAATTAGCTCTATGGAGACCCACGTACTCACTGAAAAAGTTTTTTAATAAGAAAGAAAGGTTTACATGGACACTCACTGCACCAAGAGCTCATTCTCCAGAGTGGCAGAAGTCAGAGACATTTTCTTGTCCCCTCTCCTGCACACATCACATCCCTGCACTGCCTGTCCCCGTGCATTGCTGACCAGCTCTGTTTGTGGTGACCTCCTGCTATGCTGTTGTTTTACAAAAGCTCAACCCATACGAACCAAAATCAAACAGCAAAAACTCACTGGGCTGACGCATAAGCAGAAGAAAACTTCTTTCCCAAAACCGATACTCGTAAAATTGAAAACAAACTAACCTGGAGGCAGGTCCTGTAACACAGTATCACTGATCAAATATTACAACATGCTCACTCCAAAGAGAAGCCCCGTGCCTTGCCACATGTGCCCGGTCCTCTCTAAACTTCATTAAAGTCTAGTAAAAAATAAATAAGATAAATATAATTTGCATTTCTTATACGAATTAGAAGAGCTTGCCAGATGGGGAGCTCTCCTCCAGCAGCGCCGTCGTTTTCCAGGAGAGAAAAGCACTGGCACTACCCAGCTGTTTGGAGCCTGTGATGTTCCCTCTCCTACAAAACCATCGCCCCTGGCTTCTCCCTGTAATTAGTTCGTGCTAATACCCTTGGCTGGGCTGTGGAAAAGTCACATTCTGAAAGATCACCCTTGCGAACAGCTGCACTCAGGAGACAGAACGCCACCACTCCAAGCTGTCAGCCAATTCATCTCCAGCGAAAGTCAACCGGGCCATAAATTGGGAGTTCTTTATCTCGGGACAGCAGACCGAGCGGGGCTTTAATTGCTGAGCTAATGCTAATGAGCCCTGTTTGTGACACGAGGTGCTTCGTGGTGGCTCTGTTTGGGAGCGTTGTCACTCCCCCGAGGGCGCACACAATCCGCTTAAAGCTGCGGCCGTCGGGTGCAGAAAAGGAATCATGTAACGTCCCCTCAGCATGGCACCTTATCAAAGGCATCATTAACATCTGCTTCGTGCAGTGGCAGGAGCCTCTCCTGGCTCAGCTCACTTCAGTTTGCTCCTATTCTTTACTCCCTTCTCGTTTTCTTTTTTTTTTTTTTCCCTAGATCGTGAGTTCTGTAAACATCGCTGTCGAATCATCTGCAGGGGAACAAAGAGATACCAAGAATTTAGTGTTTCCTCGCAGGTAAGAGCTGTGTCTGGTTTTAAAAGGAATTAAAACAAAACAAATCAAGCCCGGGGAAAAGCAAAGAGACAAAAGAATAGCAGCTGAAGTCTTTCTTGCTGACTTTTTGAGTCAAACCCTACTTCAGCCTGTATTTCACTTTTTCCCTTTTGGGTTGGGGGCTGTGGTAATGAAAACAGTTATTTTAACACATATATTTTGAAAAATCATCAGAGAGCCACAGAATGGTATGGGCTGGGAGGGATCTTAAGGATCGTTTAGTTTCAACCCCACTGCTGTGGGCAGGGAACCTTCTGCTATATCAGGTTACTGACAGCCCTACCCAGCCTGGTCTTCAACACCTCCAGGGATGGGGAGTCCACAGCCTCCCTGGGCTAAATAATAGCTCAGGTGGACACGGGGCTACAGATTTCCTCGTCCAGCTATCAAATGCTGTTTCATTTGCCTCATTAACAACAAGGCTTGCTTGCCACAGAAAGCCCAAGCCACGTTTCCATGGGTAAGGCCAGCGCTCAGCATCTTTAAAAATCATTAGTACTTAAATGTGGCATTATTATTCTTACAGTACTACCCAGGGACGCGTGCAGGCCTCGCAGACCCCGCGTGCCAGACACTCTGCAAACATCCATCTCCCCAGCCTCTGAGATCTTTTAACCTGGGGGCCCAACCTTGCATACACTCACACACTTGAGTAACCACCAGCATCTCATGGCCCTACTGAAATCAACACAACTGATGAATGGAATGAAATCAGTAATTACCCATGTGCTTAATTATTTGCGGAACTGGGGGCTAAGTGCTTCATTTTTAGCTTTACGCTTGAAAATATTGGTTCTAATCTAGTGTGCCTCACTTCACACTCAATCCCACAAGGAACAGCGCGGTCTGGCCTAATTAAGCAAAAGAACTTAACGAAGTGTTTAACTTTAAGCATGTGAACAAACCCATTGACTGAACACCGCGTTGCTCGGGTTGGCTCAGCCCCTTGCGGGATCGGGCCCTTCAGCCCAGGTGTTAGGGGGACAAAACTGAGGGTGGGAAGCACAACCAAAAGCCCAAACCTGTCCAGGGCCACGTGCTCAGGGTGTTGGCCACCCCAGGGCTCCCCTGGCTCTGCCCAGCAGTGTGGTGGGTGAGCCAGGAGCCCTGGCAGGGCTGAGGATCCACCAGCGTGTCCCCCGCTCCCATCCTGGACGGCATCCAAGTCTGCCTGTGGAAGGGGGTGCACGGAGGCAGTGCTGGGATTTGAAGAGAAGCTGCAGATGTTCTCTGTAATTAACTGACTGGAAGTCTTCATGCTCAAGAGCACATCCCTCATTTAACACTGGCCACAGCTCCCACTCTGGAGCAGAGAAAGAGCCAAGCCCTGCTGCAGCACGGATGTCCCCGCGGGCTGGAGCAGAGTGGACGTCCCTCGCTGCCAGACTGGGACAGGCACGGGTCAGGGGTGGGGGCTGCAGAAGGGGACTTGCAGCCAGAGCCCTCTGCACCTCTGCTTCCAACTCTTCTTTCTGCCAGGCTGAGGAGTACCTGGAATAGGGCACGTGCATGAGGAGACACAGCTCTCCCCAGGCCTGGGCTGCCTGGGATGAAACCTCCAACCGTGGTTTGCTTCTTACGAGCCCTAATTTTAGGCCCTTTAGGACACAAAATAATGATAACACACTCCCTGGAAAAAAAATCCCCTTGGGCCTGTGTAAAATTAGCAGAGTGCTGACTGTCCCACTTTCGCTCCCGCTATGTGGGGCAGCCTGGCTTATTAATACACTGGACTCATTTCAAGATCCTCTGCTTTCCCCCTTGCAAAGGGAGCCTGGAGGCAGCCAGGCTGCTTCTCCCGGCAGTGCCAAAGGTGCCCCTCTCACCCTGGCAGGCAGAGCCTCCTGCACACCACCTGGGAAGGTGGTAGGAGAGGACACAGCAAGGTGGAGGAGCTGCAGGCTGCCCTGGTGTTGCAGGGGAGGAAGAGGAGGGATGTGCCCTTTGCTGGCACGACAGAACCCCCAGCAATGAGGGTGAAGCACAGCTTGGACTCTCCAAGGGGGAGAAGATAAACCACAGGTGCTCTCCGCCCTCCAGGGCCTCTGGCAGCAGCCTGGCAAGGCAGCAGGGACTGCAGTGCCACTCCTGGAAGGAGCTGTCACTCTGTCCTGCACACAGAAACACACACATCCCCCTGGAAACAAAGCACAGCTTAACAGGAAAACTTCTGAAAAGTGGCATCTTTGCCATAATTCAATATTAGCGTAAAATGCGACCTCTACCCAGGAGATCAGAGGAGACTGGTCCCTTGAGACCTGTTGTCTGCCCAGGTGAAAACCTCCTGACAGGACTCCCCAGGGTAAGGGAATTTCAAAAATGCTGTGAGATTTCTTCCAGTGAGGAAGAAAATTCCCAGCTAAACTACAGTGTGCAAGGAGAAACCTGGGGAGAAGAGAATAGGGGAGCTGAGCCCCAGAGACATCTACAAGTGATGTGACTGCACACAAGAGCCATTCAAGGAGAGGGAACCCCAGCTAAAAGAATGAAGTTTTCAGAAATGAGGCTTTTCGTGTCACACAGCCTGTTCTTTCACTCCAAACTACGATCTGCTCCAACATTGTTTTATCTCACACTCTTTACAGTGACGGTTGTGACACTCCAGTCCTGAGCCAGCTTCCCTGTTGAATACTGATTTAGCCTCAGCTCAAACAAAACCTCACAAAATTAGTACTAGATTTGACTCAGATACGGAATACAGCAATGTATGACGAGAGAGGAAAAAAGGAAAGATCTGGGGAAAAATGATGTTGTGTGCCTTAAACTAGAGGAATGTATAAACTGCCCTTGCCCCACACAGCCTCAAGAGCTAAGCCTAAGAACCAAATGCATTTCAGTAAACAGAAATCCACTGGAATGGCACTGTTTTTCCCTGTGTAAGTTTTTTTTTGTCTCATGGGGACAGCAAGTTTTGTTGCTTGCTTTTTTTTTTCCTTTCTACGAGGTACATTATTCCATTTAAGTGCTCATGTGTGTTTATTAATAGAGCAAAAATGAGTGAACGAGGAGCTGCTCTGGGGAGGCTGAAAGCCTGCACTGGAGCAATGAATCAGAGGAACAAATCCATTTAGGAAAATGCTCATTTTAAGACAAGTTCCTTTCACATTTGAGTTATTTTCCTCTACACCCCAAATGTAATCAGACGCAGCAGCACACCAGTCCTACAACAGCATGTACACAGCTCAGACAGGACCCTCCAGCTGCATCTCCTGGTGTTGTGCCAAAGGACAGCCAGAGAGTGACCAACAGCAGCTCAAAACATCCCTCAGTCAGCAAGGGCTGAGTGTAGGGCTGTAGAGGAACCCCTGTCACACTGGCACCATCACAGCTATTGCTGCTGTGTAGTGGGTGGAAGAGTGAAACTGAGATGATTCTGGCCCTCCACAATGTATCCTGTACCCACAGGAGAGCCCCAGGGCTGCAGAGGCCTCCTGGGCTGATGGGGACCATCCACAGCTCCTTGCAGATGCTCTCCAGAGGCACAGGTGCCACCACTGCTCACTCCAGAGCAGGGAGAGGGTCCTGCTGTGCTCAGTGCTGCTGACAAACCCAGAGGAAAGACCTGAAGAAATGCAGGTACAAAAACGGGCACAAATGTGGGCACAATTCCCAAAGCAGCAGAAAAATCGGATCCCCACATCAGGCCTTGAAAAGGGAGTCAGAAGAAAGAGAGGCACACAAGGAAGATTTGCCAGCAAAGGTCACCAGAGAGGGAAAGCACACATTGTTCACCTGCAAATGAAGGGTGTTTAGTAACGTGAGAAGCAATATTTCAAGACCAGCTCATCACTTATCATAGCCCCCCCCAGCTTTGGCAGTGACACCTGAACTCCTGCTACCTGGGGACCGCAAAGCTCCCTGAGGACACCAAAGGTCACCCGTATTTTATTCATTTACTGTTTCCAAAGGGCGTTGTTATTTACTTGCTGTCAGTGTCTGCGCTCGGCAGTTTCAGCTCTCTCTTGGCTTTGCTAAAGTAGTTTCCCAGCCAGTGGGAGGCTGCTGCTGGATCCAGCAGAGCCAGGACAGTCTCTGATGTGGCCGTACCCGCCGGCAGACCCCGGCACCAAGCCTCTGTGTTTACAGTATCGCCGTTCCTGCGCGCGCTCAAACGAGATTAGCCCATTTCAGACAGTGCCTAATGAAAGCTGAGTTTTTCCATGCCAGCATTCGCCTTTCCAGCCCCAAAACACACGGCTGGAAGATTGGCCTGGCATTCAGGCTGCAGCATGTGACTCTTTAATGAGGGAGGTCTGTGAACTGCAGGACTGATGCACACGGGTGCAAAAGCAGCTCCCCGACATGACCTGCTTCACTGGAGTGGAAGGATTTTTTTTTTTTTTGTGATTAAGGCCCACTATGGGGAAACAAACCCATTCTTGGCACTTTCACCATCCTAGCAGGTGATTACGAGCAAATTCTATAACCATGTTCTACCTTAGGAGTACCCCACCATAATAACGAGATAAAAATGCCCTTTCTCACAGGAGGATGCAGCAGGTTCAGGTATTAGCAGGATGAAAGTCACAGCAATGCTTGCAAAGTGGAAAGACTAAAATTGGAGCAAGCCCTGCAGTGTTGGCTTTGAAAGCCTGCGTGGAATTGCTGGATCACAGTGGTCTTTTGGATCTCTGAGCAGCACCTGCAGCAAATGTGGCTCCAGTGCTTCCCTCCTCCCTGCCATCCTACCCAACAGCAGCCTGCCTGGAAAACATCAGGAAGGAGAAGCCAGCAAGCAGAGCAGCTGTTGCATGGCTGGCTGTCAATAAGCATTTCGTGCCTGCTCAGGGCACCAAGGGACAGGTTTTCCCTCACTCCCACCTTCAGGTACCACACTGCTGGCTGGGCTGTGGCTTCTCCTGCAGAAGGGCAGAGGGCAGCTTGCTCCTGAGCCACCTCTTCCTCCACCTTTAACATTAAGGGGGAAACAAATCAAAGAGAATGAGGTGCTCAGGCACCAACGTGGCAGGAAAAAGGGTCTTTTTCCCATTTTTAATTCAGTATTTGCACACTTCTGCCAACAGATATTGCAGCTAGACCTAAAGGTGCTGCATTGCCCAGAGGCTGAAGGTAGTCCCTGCAGTGACAGGGATTTCCTTGGACCCTGGCAGTGCTGAACCCCTTCAGTCCCAGCAGTGAGGAGTGTCAGGCACCACTCAATCTCCTGGACACTCTCAACAGTCTGTGTCACCTTTCTCTAGTTTGCTTCTGAAAGAAACAGTTAAATAACGTTTTCTATTTGCTGCTGCAGGAGAAAGTCACAAACAAGCAAGAAGAGAAAGTGAGGGACTAATGAGAAAATAGTGAAACTGGAGCTGCCCTGAGGAGCTGCAGCCCCAGTCCTCGTGCAGACTGTGCTACTCCAGTGAAACCAAGGTAAAGTCAGCTCTGTCCAGTTCACAGAGTTCCACAGCTGATGTCACAGAGTACCAAGTGTAACTTCTGTGCAAAAGCTTTTGCTGTTCTCCCATCGTTCTGATTCAGAGATATCGCCCTATCTGCTTTAAATTGCTTCATACTGGTGGGTTTTTTCTGGCTTCTTGCTACATCTCTCTCCTCCCTGTTTATACTCATTATCTCCTGGATTTCCGCAGAGCAAGTAAAAGCCAACCCAGATTTTCATATTTCACACACCCTTTTTTTTTTGCCTTTTTTTTCTAAATCACTTCAGGACTCCCACTGTCCTGCGATTAGCCCAGCTTTTTTTTTTTTTTTTGCAGCCGCAGAACAAAAATATTATGGTTGCATGAAAAAACAGGGCTTTCCATTGCTAACAGCCACGGGAAGGGAGGAGGGCAGAGCTTGGTCACTGCCACAATCACAGCCAGTGCTGCCGACGTGCTTCAAACCACGCTCAACCCACTGCCAACGTGGGCAGCCTCGGTGTTCGCTCGCTGCGTCTGCAGGAACTCAACAACCAAGTTATGGTAGCAGAAAAACGGCTTAAATAACAACAGGTTGTTATGGGATGGTCATCACTGGGCAGGGGAGAGGGACACCTGCCCCAGGTGTGGCTGGACGGGCAGCCAGACCTCCCAACCCTGCTCCCCGGCTCACTGCTCCTTTTCCCTAAATTCAGGTTGATTTCTGACCTTAAACTACTCGATGGGCTTCCCTGGAGTATCCAGAGTGGTTTCCATGGAAGTCTCCTCTTTACAATGAGATAAAAATGTGTCTGATCTCTTCCCACGTGCTAGCAAACGCTGGAGGAAAACAACAGAAGCCTCCATGAGAAAATATTTCGGCTGTTCTGCAAAGGCATAAAAATCAGTGATACGAAAAAACGCTGCACTGAAGCATCTTAAAAATCCAACCCACGATCTTCTTTCTCATTATGAAGAGTATTTTACAAAACAAACTCCTTCAAGTAGATGCAGCTGCCTGCATCCAGCAAGCAAGAGGTATAAAGCCTGCCCTCAGACAGCATTTCAGGCAGCATTCAATGAAATCCCGAAGATCTGGGTGCTGTTTGACACGCCATACAGTGTTTCCAGGAGTAGATCTAAACATTTACATTTAAACATCTCCGTCCTGTTTAAAAAATCCTGAAATGCTGAAAGTGTGGTTGTGTTCTGCCTGATGCAAATCTGAGAGGAAATGGGCAGAGAAGGGGGATGGAGTGAGCCAGTAAGAAACACGATGAAAACCAGCACCACCACCTAGACAGTCCAGCATGGATTATAGAATTATGGATTTACACATTAAAATATTAGCACAGTGACGCTGGCAAAATTGTTTCATGTTAAGTCAAAGACACCACGACTGCATTTGTGTAAGTCCCAGAATTTAAGAACCATTAATTTTATTTCTATTTGTTTCATTTCATAGTAACTTTGAGCCTCATACATCACTCTATTTCAAAGCACATTCAACAAATTCGAATTTCGGTGTTGTGATGTTTTGTGACATTGCTGAAAAACAATACAGCAGCTGTGTTTGCTGCCTTAAAAAGAAGGACTCCTGGCAATTAAAAAAACTCCATTAATAAAAAGTGACCCTGTTCTGGGAAGGATTTCCCCTCTCCCTCTGTTTGCAGATGAATGAAGCCCTCTCTCATTCCTGTTCCCTCTTTTGCAGGCCCTGTGATTGCAGCAGCATTTCTCCACACCACAGCCATGGCCACGACCAAAATAACAGACTAAATGAAACCATCTGGATTCTGCACGGGTGAATTTATTGTTGTGAGGTTTGCATGAGCGGCAGCAAAGCATATCTAGAGATGGGTGAAACCTGGCACGTGTCAAAATGAAACAGTGACATTTTTAAAATTTCTCACGATTTCCGGGAAAAAGAAATCAGAAATGGTAAAATGAGAGGGTTTAGATGTTTTATTCCAACAAGGCCAAGACACTCGAGCTTTATAGCTCTGATGGCTACAGTTGCTGAAACAGCACTAAGAAGCATTTTGAACTAACCATAATGTTTTAAAACCGTTGTTCAAATACTGATGAATTCCACGTATTTGAAACACTTCCACTTCAGTAAAAGCTTGCAAGTACACTTTTCAAAGGGTACATTTTGCTTCCAACACACAAGTTAATACATATCTAGGCTCTCGGGAGCATCATAAATTTAGAGAAAAATCCGATCAAATCACAGCACTGTTCACTTTTTATTATCATTGCTAGTTTTTAACCTTATATAAAATCAGATCCAAAATCAGTTGCTTTTCAGTAGCATGCACTTTCAGTTTTTATAACGTCTGGGTGTTGAACTTAGAGAAAAGTTGTCCATTAGTTTAGGACACAATGGTGTTTATTTGTATTCTGTTTATTCCAAAAGGGAAGAGCACTCATGTTCATTCAGAAAGCTGTAATAATTTGGTACCAGGACAAAACTGCTGAGAAAACCAAAGATGAACCCTCCAGAAATTTGAATGGTAGAGGAGTCTTCTCACAATTGAAAATACTTATGAATAGATATTTTTGCTTCTGTCAGCTGCTCTTTTTGCCTGAGTAACAGAAGTGGAAGGCGTTGTCACTATGGTTCTTTATGTCTCAATTATATCAATAAAATCATTATAAAAATTAATAAATAAGGATAAAACTAGCAGGAGTCTTATTAATTTCAGTGGAATCAGGATATAATGAGCTTGTCTTTTTAAAGGATCAGGATTCAGGCACATACAGGAAATCTCCATTTACATTTGCTAATGTACCTTTACATCTTCTGAGTGGCCTATACCACAAATTATTCTGCCTATTTAGAAAATGGGACTTAAATATTTCAAAACCGGTTTTTCGCTGTGTCTCATCTCTACATTCTTGATGTCCTCACCTGTCTCTTCTCTTACTTTCAGGTCCTTAAAGCAATGCCTTTTCTGATCTCCTTCCCCAGCAGTAAAATTTCCTCATCACCAGTCTTGTCCACCACTAGCAAGTATGTCCTTGGCTGTATGCATGCCAGCAATGATTTGAAATGCAAACATATCCATTTCTCCCTCTAAAGCTGGCTCTGCCTTCGAAAACCTTGTTTTTCCCATGAAAGTTTCATAAACAAAACTCCATTACACTGAATTATACCTCAGTTTAGTTAGTCTGCTACTGGAATGGACCAAAATACCCACTTTTTCATTTCTCCAGCAGCCCAAGGGCTGTAGTAAGACAACAGTCCCTAAACTTGAAGCGTCCAAGACCAGGTTGGGCAGGGCTTGGAGTAACCCGGGATAGTGGGAGTGTCCCTGCCCATGGCAGGGGGTGGAATGGGATGAGCCTCAAGGTCCCTTCCAACCCAAACCTTTCCGTGACTCTGTGCCCACAGCAAGCGCGTTGTGTGAGCTGCCTTGGTGCCTGGTCACTGTGAGATGGTGGAGCGTGCTGACGCGTGTCCTGACGCTGATGCCACCAAAAGCTGCACGACACCCAGCCTTACAGACTGCACCTGCTGAGGAACCACAGCGGCACAGAACTGACCCTGTGCACGGGGCAGAACCTGGACACCGGCTGACAAAGCTCCAAGCGCGACTGGGAACAGGGAATCATCACCCAGGAGCTTCCAAGAAGCTCCATGGTGATCTATTCTCAGCTCTGTAACATCCTTCCTGGAAGAAAACATGAAATCATCTTCTAATAAAGCCGCAGATGACACAGCGCGGCTGAGCGATAACTGAGGGAGAGGATTTTGGCAGGGAGGGAGGCAAGGGAGTCCCAGGCACCTCAGTGGGGTAGAACCAAACTCCCCAGCTCCATGGGGAACATGGAGGAGGCAGGGCTTTGTTCTGGGGGTCAGAGAAGCTCAAACAGGTTTGGGGTGGCAGTGGTTCCTCAGCTCAGCTTACAGATGGGGAGGAAGGGCTCCCCAGGGCCAGGACATTGCTGTAGCTCCTTCCCTGGGTCTGCTGGCGCAGCTTTGGCAGTGCCTGGCAGAGCCCCACCTTTGATCCCAGGCCTTTTTGGGGTGCCAGCCCCGGCACAGCCATCAGGGTAGCCCCGGGTGAGCCAGCCTGCTGCCGAGCACCGTCCCCACGGAGCAGGGACACGCTGTCCTTCCGTCTGCCCTGCCTTCCCAGGGCCCTGCTGGGATTTAAAAATATCCTTTCCCAGACTTTGAGCAAAGACACAAATCTTCTGGTCTGCAGTTTAACTCCTACGGCAGCCCATGATACAGATGCTGGGAAGCTACAGGCCGAACAGGCCATTTGGACACCAAAGACATAAGAATTCCAAAGGCTTTGCATGCAATTTGAGATTGTATCTTTATTTTTAAAAGATAAGGAGAGGCTGTGCAGGGAAATACCACCCTTCAGAGTCCACCCACTACAGCCTAGTGTCAGAAACAAAACGCTGAGCTAGATGAACCTTGGTCTGAACCTATTTTTAGGCTCCTCTTCAGTTGCACACGATGTCTGAGGGTAGTACTCTAGAAAAGGGTGCAAATCTTCCTGTGCTCCTGGTATTACTGGTACAATTCCCAGTGGAGGGCCATGTTAAATTTAGAGCCCACAATTCATAAAGGAAGCTGACAAGTTGCAGAGAGTTCAGAAAGGAATATGAAGGATGGAAAAACAGCATTTACAGCTGCAGGACCTTGATCTATTCAGCTTATGAAGAGAGGAGTTTAAGGGATGACTTGGTTAAAGACTATCAGTGTTCACAGGGAGAATTAAATGTTGAGATCCAGGTCCTCAATTAGCACAGGAAAACCTTGACACTGAAAACAGGCAAGTTCTGACTGGAAATATGAGGCACATATTTACCAGTGTAAATAATGAATTTATTACAAAAGCCAGAGCTGAAGCAGACAGGATGACTCTTCATTACAGCGCTTTTTAAATAGCATTTGAATGCTCTTTTCCTGAAAAGACATGTTGAAATTCAAACAAGCACAAACAGAACCAGCCTTGTGGCCTGTATTATCCAAGGGAGCAAACAATAATGCTTCCCTTTTTTTCACATTCATAGCCTTCTCCCCTTCCACCAGCAGTTCTGACAGCAATTCCAAATGTGTAACAGCTGAGAGCATCACTCTGATCACAGATCCTCCTGGCTGATCTGCTCTGTGTTTGTGCAAGCACCCAGCAGATCTCTCATCTCTCTGCCAGGAGCCTCTCACCTGCGTGTGCCTTGAGCCACAAAACACCATCCTAGTGACACTGCTGCTCCCTGCTCACTGCCCGGAGCCAGGAGCCAGCACACAACCCACCTCCTCACTCCCCTCCTCCCGGTGCCCACCAGCAGCAGAGAATCCTTTGACACACCCTGGTCCAAGCAATTCCAACCAGTCCTCAGTTACCATCCTGCATTTCCCTAAAATCCAGCGTCCACTGCCCTCACGGTGCTGTAACCCACTGCTCTGTGTCCTACCCAACAGGACCACGGAGAACAGATTATTCCCTCTTTTGAAGGCGTTTAAGACCATTTTCATGCCTCACTAGAGTCTCCTCCTGACGCGACAGCACCAATTCTTTCCCCCTTTCCTGAGAGGCCACAGCTCTCATTAGTTTTTGCCGCTGGACTCCTTCCAAGTTCACCTCCTCCTGCTTGAAATGCCACCCCCCAGACTCCACGTGGGGCTACAGGCCTTCCACAACCACACACCAAAACCCCGAGCTCTGTCACGTGTGCCTGAGAGCAGAACTTGGCCCTCTTTTAATCCCATTGCATTTATCAGACATATAATGTTTTGCACATTATCGCCCCAATTATAGGGGCTTGTAGGTGATAATGAGATTGCACTGGATATATTCCAGCAAAGCACATTCTAGGTTTTACTAACTTCATTAACCAAGAAAAGCTGGTTAATGGCTGAAAAGTGCAATGATGCACGTAATCACACCAGTTGCTTTGCTACTACAATTATATTATTAAGATGGATCTTTGAGGTACAATATAAATGTATAATTAGTGGGTTATCCCTTAAGGAAAGGAAAAAAAAAAGTAATTCAAAAGCACCCAAAGGTTTGAGCAAAATAGTTCTCACTGAAAACACAAATGAAGTCATGCTCTCAGGTCAGACTCTGAATGGGATTTGTGAGAAAACAGGAGTGCAATAATTTAGAAACTTAACACAGGCTCCTTGAGGATGTGAGATGCTGAAGTTGCAACCCACTGACACACACTGGGAGCACCCAATCTCTGTGGGGTCCATGGGCATCCAGGCTGTGACTTCTGAGAACACAACAGATCCCGGATTGTATCAGAAATGTAAAACATCTGGACTGATTCAAAATGATTTCTTGGTGTTTTATTGACTTCTCTATTCTTCAGCTGTTTATTTTCTTGGACATCGCTGTTCTTCCCAACAGAGACAACTTCAATTTCAGATTAAGAAAGCCAGCACCACGAAGCAGGCAGAACAATGAAGAACCCTCTGGTTACTCCTTTTACCAAATAACAAAACAGAGAACAAGTGTAAATTTCACAAGCGATTTCCAAGTGCAAGCCTGATTTTTTGGATTGTTTTTCTCTTTCAGCTAAATTGTACTTATCAGCTCGACAGAAAACGCAATGACTGTTTTTCACTAGGAATTTTTTACAAATTTAATCGAGTTGTCAGGAGAAATACTATTATCCTCACCATGTGAAATTAATATATCAGGAATTTATCTACTGTCTTGCATGTGTCTATGACATTTATACGGATCATTGCAACTAATACATATATATCTCTTCTGCTTGGTAAAATTTCACACAATAAAAAATCTTCAGAACTGAATTTGTGATTGTCTAAAAGTCCTTGATATGGCTGGCTCTGCCAAGGAGCTTAGCAGGAGACTTTGCTGGATTTAATCAGCCAGACAGACCTCAGAAATTCTGCTGGAATTCTTGTTGCTATTACAAATATGCACTAGCATTTGCTAATTCAGTTCAGAACTGATTCAGAAACTAAAAGCAATAAATCTTCATGCAAGAAGCATCGAGCTCTCTCAAGGATATCCTGGAGCAGTGATTTTTGGAGAGGAGGAATACATGAAGGAATGTAGAGTGTCTAGCCAAAGTTTCATTTGAAATACCCTTTCCAATGAATCCAGAGACTTGTCCAAAACAGAAAACCTCTGATTTTTCCCAAACACGTTGACTTGGCCTTCCACTTCCATGACCCTGCACAGGAGACAAGAAAGCACGGGCAGCAGGAGATGAAATCAGTACAAACTCTTGGCCACCCCTTTAAGTAAGGAGGAGTTTCATCGCTGATATTAAACAGGAGTTTAATCTGCACTGTGAGTCACCAGGACATCTTTCTGTGCTTTAAGAGCTCCGTGGCCTCCTGAAATCCAACACAAACTGCCAACTTTGAGAAAAACTGCAGGTACTGTGGCAAGGCCTGTGATGGTAAGCACGTACTTAGTATTTGCTGAACTGGAGATTCATTTATTATTACCCTGGAGTTAAAGGAAAGTGTGAAACAGCATTACCTGCAGGTGAAACCGACTGACACTCCAAAATGCGATGTGTGAAACCTCCAGAATTACCCCAAGAGGCACAAACCTGACCCAGCTGCCGGGGCAGACTCTGACAGAGGCACGTGATAACAACCTGCCAGCCACAATGAGCTCCAAAGATGAACCTCTGGCTGCAGAGGAGTGCAGCAGGCTGGGATTTGGACCTCAGCATTTCCAAATGCACAGGCCAGGTCACTGGGTGGTGTCAGCAGGTACAGCTGCAGCTGAGCAGCTCAGCTCGGATCAGAGAGCTCCTGCTCCCCAAATACCTGACTCTGAGGTCACAGGATCACAGGATGGTTTGGGTTGGAAGGGACTTTAAATCTTATTCCAACCCTCCTGCCATGGGCAGGGCCACCTTGCACTAGACCAGGTTGCTCAGAGCCTCATGCAGCCTGACCTTGGACACTTCCAGGGATATCCAGAGACATCCAGTAATAACAAAACTCAGTAATACATTGTAAAATGAACACACTTCCTGTGCCATTTCAGGCTCACAGGATCTTTGCAGAAGAACCTGGTTCTCCATTTCAACATGAGCCTGATTTGCTGTAAGAGGGAAATCTCATTTGACATTTAGGAACTGAAGTGCTTATAGCATTTATTACGTTTCCCTGATTTATTAATAAAATGCATGAACACAAAGTGTTCTTCAACAAAAAAAAAAACCAAACCTGCCTTTCAGTTTTCATAAAAACGATTTGATTTTCTCATAGACAGTATATATGAATTTCTATGCCACTTTGACATCGCTCTCCATAAGTCAGTATATCCTCAGGAAAAATATGGTTCTGCTGATAAACATTTGGCTCTTGGCTTTATTTGTGTTCTGAAGTAGTTTGGATGGGCAAGCCAAAACCTTGGCTGGTTGTCTATGACCTTTGCATTCTCCTTTAAATTCCATGCATTTGCAAGAGATGATGGAAGAGCTGATAGTGTCTACTGTTTATCAGCCACGATAATTAGATTAGATATATTTTTGATTGCAAAAATAGTCTTGTAATGGATTTTTTCCTTTTTTTACAGCTACTATTTCCAACACTTTCAGCAGTGCTCTGAAGATTTTTAAAAGTCAGTGTCCAGGAAGCACTTTGTCTCGTTCAGCTGACAAATCTTTTTTTGGGGGAGAGGAAATTCAGTTTTTCTGTGCACTGTCAGCCCCCAGAGCATGAAGTCTTCTCCTCCTATCTGCTGTCAGCTCTGAAGAGGGCTCAGCTGTCCCCTCCAGCCCCCACACCCCCCTGAGCACTCCTACTGCTACAGGCACAGCCAGGCTGATGCTGTCACATGGCAGTCTGGGCTCCGGTGAACACTCAGCTTGAGTTGCTCTTGGTTCAAGGTGCCATTGCTAGAGATAAAGCAAAATAGGGAAAATGATGGCGTTTTGCTGGAAATCCGAGCACTCAACAGCCAAGCAGAGCCATGTTTAGGTTGCCCGTATAAGTTTCTGCTGTGATGAGCACATTATTTACTTGATGACAGTGATGTACTCTTGGAAGCACCTTTATTTTCTGCTCTCAGCTCTTTCCAGGTGTCTGCATGCGACGAGGTGGAGCAGCAGTGCTTACAGGGCTGGCTACTGCTGTGTGCTGTTCTCCATTTTCAATGGCTGAATCAAATTGAGAGGCAGCTGAAAACACATCATGTCCCCCACCAGCTCTGTTTGCCTGGGTAAACGTTTGCTGCAGTTACCTGAGGACTGCCATGTAACTCCAAAATGACTGATCTGGGCAGTAACTCCTGCCCCCAGCGCAGTGAAAGTTGTGCTCTACATCCTGGAGAAGTTTGGTACCCTGTCAAAGAAACACCTGGTGTGTTTGGTCATGCTGAAATAGCCCACTGGGCTCAGCACAGATGAGGAGAAGGTGAAACCACCACTGGCTCCTTTGCAGTCAGATTTCCACCTCCTTGAAGGATCAGCTGCTTCCACACAAAAAAAACGAAAGCACATCTCCAAAGAAAGATTCCCAAAACCAAAGTCATGTTTTGCAGCTGGCTTTTTCATCCCTAATCCTCCATCCCAGTGAGTTTTTGCCAGTAAAAAGGGGCTAGGATAATTTCTTTATCCTTCTTACCAACATTGTCATGCCAGCTCAGGCCTGCCTTTTCCTGGAGTCTGGGAGACAGCGTGCCTGGGATCCCCCACCTTCCTCACACCACTGACAAGTGACACACTGACACTGACAGAGCCCCCCACCCACACAAGCCCTCCTGCACCCCTCCCTTTTGGGAAGGGAAACACCAGAGAAAGTTCTTCCCCCACAGGGACATCAAACATCGGCGCTGGGGCCTCTGAGCAGACCCCAGGCTGAAGCTCTGCTTCCATGACTTGTGTTTGTATCCTCCACTGAAACCTAACTCACCCACGTCGGTCCCACCAGCTGCTTCCAATCTTCTGAACAGGGTTGCTCTGTGCTATAAACTTCAGCTTTCCAAACACAAGCATCATCTGTTAAGCCAAAGGCTTTAGGTAGGATTCCTGAACACTAGGCAGGGAGTCCGAGCAGCACAGGGCGTATCTCCCCCGTGTCAGCAGACACCTCATGTATTTTTAGTGCTGTCAGAAACAAACCACTCCTTGATATTCCAGAGGGGGGGAAAAAATCTTCTAGAAGCGGTGGTGAAGCTAATATTTTAAAAGACCCTTCCGAGAACTTGCCAGCCTCCTGGGGGAGCTTGTCAACATCTCCCACGTTAAATGAAAGCCACTTTAAAATCCACAGGGGTTTTAAAGAAAAGCTGGAACATATCAAAGCTGCTGGGATGGCAAGCTTCATAACGTGCACAATACATCAACACTTACAGACAGTAAATCCTCCCCAGCCTCAGGGGAGCTCACAGCCCCCCAGAGTAAGCCCTTTCCTAATGTGTCTCTCAAATGAACTGCTAATCTCCTCTCTAAACTTGACAGCTGTCCTGCATGCACTCAAGCCCCTCTGTGCTTAAATCCTTCTATCATTCTTGTTAAGTCACTTGTTAGATCATTTCTACTTTAATATAAAGAAAGAAATCTTTCCTCCGACCCCAAACAAAGGCCTCACTCTCCTGCAGTTGACATGTCCACAGATTTCATATATATGTGTGTGTGTGTGTGTATTCCCAGTAGCAATCTTGGGCTTTACAAAATCCTGTGGCCAGTGGGAACTCCCACACCAGTCCCCCTAAGCAGATTTCTCAGACCCCAGCAGATCTGATGGCTTCCTGTGCTCAGATCAGCTCGGATTTCTGACACGGTTTCTCGCTGCTCTGAGGGAGCAGAAAACTTTCCCCTTGGCTGGGCAGGGTTTGGCCCGTGGTGGTGGATTCACAGTGCCAACAGCTATTTGTCACTTCTGCTCCAGATGATAGTTTGCCAGGGTTGCTGGGCAGCCTTGCCACAAGGACTCTCACGAGACACCACCAAGACAGCTGTGGTCTTACACTGCTCAAGTCCTGACAAGGATTGCCTGAAGGGTAGTTTGGCATAGTCAGAAACAAGCCCAACATCCAGTTGAGGACAAAGCAGTAGTTTTTCATGCAGTTCTCAGTGTTTCAAACGAAGAACACTTCAAAGCACACCAAAACACCAACCCTTCCTAGAAGCAGCTACTTGTCCATTAGCTCTTCTTGACCACGTATTTTGTTTACTGCTTGAAGCTGATGGAGAGTTTCACCAAGACATTGATTCATTTCAATGTCAACAGTGGGATTCCCTGGTCTTGCACCAGCTCTGTGACTGGGTGACCCCAACCAGCTGGCACGAGGTTGGTGCAAGTCTGATGATGCCTGACAGCTCTGCAGGGACCTGAGTGGAGCTGCTGAGTGTTTGCTCAACACCTGGAACATGCGGGTCCATGGGCAAAAGTCTGGTCAAAGAAAGCACCGAAATAACTTCTGCAACATACCTCGAACACTTGGATTGCCAAGGCACATGAGCTCTGCTGAGCTGTTGTTCAAATAGAGGGTGCTGTTCCTGCAGTGCTGGTGACAGGTGTCTATCCTTCACAATATTTTCCTAGTGAGGATATTTTTTTATCCTGCTCCAGGTTCTTCATCACTCCCTGCATTGGCAGCGAGGGGAACAGGGCCGTTTTCCTCTCTGCCTGCAGCTACTTACACTGCCACGGCAGTGATATGAAATTATTCACTCTGCCTCTTAAAATGTCTACAGAAGATGAGATACAACAATTGCTCCAGGAAGTGAAGCTCAGCCACTCTGACTGATCACCCTGTGCCCTGTCACCCATCTGTTACCTCTGCCATCCCCTGCTGGCTCCAGTGCAAATCAGGCCCTGAAACACTCCACTGAAGAGGGCAAAGGTCTGTCACATAACTGCATCTCAGAGATGAGCTCTGGGCTGAGCCTGACACCCCACGACTGTGAAATGTCCCTGCGGTCACCCGGTGCGGAACTGTGTCCCACACGAGCACGCTCTGGAACAGGACTTCCTTTGCGAATATTTTCAGTACTGAAACGAGTCCCATTTTCCAACCAGAGGATTCATGCTCTGAAACACTGCTTCCAGCCAGCTCTACTCCCTGCAGCCATCCTCATTGTCCCCTGGCCCTTGATACACCCACTTCCCAGGCACTTCATGCAGCTGGGGAGGCGTATCCAGCGTCGAGGTGCTGGGAGGCAGCCCCTTGGGAGGTATTCCTGATGCCTGAGCTTGCGAAACCTGCCGATTTCAGATGCAAACAAAACACATTGGAAAGCTGCTTTACCTGCCAGAGGAGCATCTGTTAGACTGACAAATCAGGGCCGTGCACAGGGGAGACAGATTTACATCTGACAAAACTCCACCCACCCTGCTCAGGGCAGCAGCTCTCACCAGGGGCTGGAAATTAATAGGATCTTTGCATTGTCAATTCCTCCTGCCCAGATGGAAAAGCACACCTGACGATTTCCAAAGGAGGATCTGGTTTCTGGGTGGCCTGACTGGATGGGAATCATCAGGGGCAGCAAAGGGGACCTGCATCTCCCCACCATGGTCCCTTGTCCTGCAGCACAGCAGCTGCCCTGCAAGCACTGGCCAGAGGGGTGAGGGCTGGGCCACCAAAACCGGGGCTCACCAAGCCCAACAGGTGGGTGCCACCCACTGCACACAGAGCACTCACAGGCACAGCACACATCAGGCCCATCTCTTTTTAGGGTTGATTATTCCAGACTAGTTCCCACACTTGAGCAGCACTCCAGTGAGTGCATGTACCCCGACTCCAGCGAGGGCACATACCTCACCCGAGACCCCAGCCAAACCTTCGCTAATTTAATTAATTAAAACCCACTTCTAACAGGGGTGCAAAGAACAAATCACCTCTGCCCCACACAACTTACTAGCACCAAGGGGAAGGCACCTGCTGCCCTCCATGAGCTTGCAAGGCTCCAACCTCTTCCCACTCGTACAGCACTAAACTTGTTCTGTCCCCGCACCGCTCTGCTGCGGGTGGAGACTCCTCCCTGCCAGTGCCGGGACGCTCGGAGCAGCACCGCTCCTCCCCGGCGGGCCTGTGCCTTGTCGGGTCCGGCTCACACGGGCCGCTCGCGGACCGTCCTGAGGCTCCGACCCCCATCCCGATCTCGATCCCGTTCCCGTTCCCGATCTCGATCCTGATCCCCATCCCGATCCCTACCCCGATCTCGATCCCGATCCTGATCCCGAAAGTGGTCCCGATCCCTGTCCCTGTCCTAGTCCTGGTCCCGGTCCCGGTCCTGGTCTCTATCCCTGGTCCCGGTCCCGGTCCTGGTCTCTATCCCTGGTCCCGGTCCCGGTCCCGGTCCCGGTC
>VZTG01002251.1:676014-710652 GCA_013397845.1 Melanocharis versteri
TTCCTCTCGTGGGCACCGATGGCGCTGGTCTCGCAGGTCTCCGTGTCGAATACTCAGCTTTAGGGAAGGTCTGAGAGGAGAAAACATCCAGGTGCGTGTTTGAAAACGTGATGACTCTCGGCCAGAGTGCAAACTGAGCTCTTTCTGCTGAGAGAAAGGCAGTAGGAATGGCAATAGAGCAGGCTTTGATGCAGCTGTGTTTGTGGTGGAGGATGGGGGAAGCCTGATGGAAAGAGACCTGGACAAAGCAGAAAGCTGTGACCCTAGGAGAATGGAAGAAAGGGAGGTTTTGTATTTTCAAGAGTTCAGAGAATGTGGCTTTAACTCTTTGCAAGTGAAAGAGATCTACGCATGTGGTTAACAAATATCCTTAACACTACACAGACTGTACAAAGCGTAAGAATTAGGTGAAGTCCTGGACCACCCTGGGTGATGGCAGTTCCTTGGTACTGAGTATCAGCCAGGGCTATATCACCTCTAATCCCCAAGAGAAGAGAAAAGAAATTGCTCTTTTTTTTTTTTCTTTGGTGACTCCGAGGTAGGACAAGGAGCAGCAGCAGTTTGGAGTCTGTTGAAGAGTTCTCTGGAGCAGAAAGATGGGTGCTGGAGTTTTCAATGCAGAGGGTCACACTGGTGTGTGGCTTTACCAACACCTGGGATGTGGAGGGGTGCTCGGTCCACAAAGGTTACCCTGACAAGAGCAGAGAGGTGAAGAAAGCCTTGTGGAGGAGCTGCTGGGACACCAACGGCATGATGAGAAAGGAGATGGGTCCTGACAGAAAAAGGGAACTAGGAAAGTGTGGGGTAATCCACACTCGTGTAGTTTCCTTTTGAAAAGCTGCTCAGCAGGGTGGGAGATGGGGTCAGGAGAGCAGGACAGTCAAGAATGGAGTCAAAACATGTGTGGGATGGGCTGGGGATGAGCACCCAGGGTTCATTATTGATCACTGCTGTTGACTTGCAGCCACAGTAATTAGGAGAGAGAAACTGATTTTGTGTGGAAGTGTTCCCTCAAATCTCTGTCAGATGGCTCCAAAGATGGTGTCAGGTCTAATTACCAAATACAGTGGGGCTTGCATTAAATAACACTCAGTGGCTGCAGCTACCCAGCTGCAGGCTGTTCCAGCCTCTCTCTCCTTGTGCTAAATACATTACACTTTGTCTCTTGCTCTATGGGGAGTGCACCACAGGCTCTTCTAAGCTGTTAAAGTTAGATGTGTTTGGTTTTGTGATTCCTGGTCCACAAAGGCTTAATCTGTGTCCACCACACATTAGAACCGAGCTCCAGTGTGATGCTGTGGGAAGAGTTTTCTTCTGTACTTTTGTTACCTCCTTGTGGGAAGTTTGAAGATCCGTATATACATTTTAATGCAGTTGACTGTTACTGGACACAAAAGCAAGAAAGATCAAAGAAAATCTGTCTCGGGTGTTTTCTGAGGGTTAACTGGCTGGGCTGGATTGGAGGTGTTTGCCATGTCCCTGCCCCACCTCTCTGGTCTTTACATTAAGCTGCTGTGCAGAACCAGCCCTATTGCAACGCCTGGAAATCCCTCAGGATAACAGCAGATCCTGTGTCTTGGATGGCACTGGCCTTCTGCAGAGCCTGTGTAAGAGGAAAACTCATATCCACGGCCTGTGCTGCTGCCTGCTGCTGCTGGTTCTCTTCTCCAAGTGCCTGCAGCCTTGCTCTGGAAAGGCCAAGAGCTGCCTGTCGTCGCTGCTACCCAGCATTAGGCATCTCATCAAAGGCTCAACAGGTAAAGTGGAAGAGTAACAGCTTCAAGACTAGTTGGGGGTGAGGGAGGTAAAAAAAAATAAAACAACAAGCCTCAGACTATTGCAGAAAGATGACAGGATTCAGCAAAAGACAGCCTGACAGCAAGGTTCTTCAGTTACTTTATGTAATCATTCAACAGGACAATTTGCCCTTTAAAGATTTACAAGCATGAGTCTAACAAAGATTAAACCTTAAAGGATTTTTGGATTGGGTTTTTCTAAGTAAGCTTCTGTGATTTCTGGCGCACCAGCACACTCCTCGTGGCACTGAGCAAGCAGAAACATGCTTGTTCTTGGTCACTCTGGAAAGGTTATTACAATAGATAGTGTTTGTATTGCTACTTTGACTCCTTAAATAGGGAACCGTTTGCATTAGTATTTTAAATTCTAGGAACAGCAAAAAGCTTAATCTGAAAGCAGCCCAGGTTAGAGCTGTATTATGCTCCACAGAAGAGGTCTATGAAAAGTGAGATACTATTTTCACTCTTCTACGGGTATCTGCAAATCAAAATATTATGGTCACCTGTTTACACCTGTGCATGTAAGTGATGGAATCTTTTCTATAGTGATATTCTGGCAAGAGGAGTGAACACAATATTGGATAATCTTCCTCAGCTGGTACTAGTCTTGGCAAAAAGCAAGCTACTTCTAATTAGAAACTACTTTCAGATGTATAGATAACTTGATTCAGCTGAAGTCGGGTAAGTCTGTGCCCATCTTTAGTGGAAATTCTATTTGGGCAGGTTGCTCTCAGTCTGCTGACCAGTGCCTCAGGTAGATGCCACAGGACCAAACCATAATGGCTACAAAATGTTTTTCTTTTTTTTTTTTTTTTTGCAGTGCTAGTTTGACCCACCAAATATATCGATTAACTTTTACTGGAGATGAGTTGCTAAGAGCTGCATGGGGAGAAAGATAATTCTAAAAATGCCTCTTGTCTGGACGAAACAAGTGATACACTAAAAATGGAACAAGGTTTAGCAAAGCCAGTCGATTGCCCAAGAGAGAAAGGGCTAACAGAGCATCAAGTGCAGCAAGGGAGGTTTTGATTAGCAAAATGCAGTGGAGTAGTTTTTAGAATCTCCATCCTACTGTAATTAAATGCATTAATTTTATTTAAGAGGAGGACCAGACAAAGTGTAGTGCATTTCAGTTCCACCTGGTCCTGCCATGGCAAAAAAAGGAAGAATTGGGTGTTTTTGTTATGCCACTTGAGTGCCTACTTCTTGCAATGCTGCAGTAAACCACAGAATGGGCACTAGGTGCCTGAAAGCAGGTAAATTTTGGATCTTGCATTTCACTGACCTAATGCCTTCCCTTTGGAGGCTGACTCCATTCAGCAGTACCCTTTAGGTACAGGAGGAAAACTTGCTTACATGCAGCAGTTCCTGCCAATGACAGCAGCCCAAGGACAGAAAACCAACAAAGATACGTTTCACTTACAGCAAGACAAGCCTTCCAGTACTCTTGCTGTCTGAGATGCCTCCTGGCTGCCCACCAGCCCACCCCAACGTCCTCCTGGCCCTCCTCATGGCCTCACCGAGGCCACCAAGGTCATGACATGTCCTGGGCTGCAGTTGTGGCTGCGGCCAGTCAGGAGTAACACCACTGCACAGTGCCAGTTCTCATAAATACGGATTTTGTAAATAAGTTGTATTAGTTTTTATAAGTAAAGTGCTCTAGAGAAAGCTTAAATAAAATGCCAATTATGCCCTCCTTCTGCTGAGGACCCTGATGGCCCTCAGGCCTGCCCACAGGCTGGGTCAGTGCCTGGGCTGCTCCTGGAGCAGGAAAGAAACAGCACTTTTCATACCTGACACGGCCTCGCTGGAGATTTGTTTTAATCTGGCAACATTCACATCCATTCAAACAGCAGTAGCTTTAAGTTCTGCCTTCTAAATACAGCCTGTGACAGTTTGTATTCTTCTAAGGTTCACTGAAAATTTTAGCTGTTTAACTGAACGTGACTCAAACAAGGCAAAGATTGACACAGAACTCATTTGGCTTCATCATCATTTTCAGGTAACGAAATTTTGTGCTCATGTTTAATGATGGCAGGAGATGGAGGTTTGAGCTGTTGGATTTGGTCAGCAGAGGTTTTTGATCACTGTCAGTATCATGTCTAAACTGATCAAGCAATAAAATAAACACACTGGCATGTCTGCAAAGCTCACATCTTCCCATCCTCTTCTCAAGCTGCCCAGTTCTGAAAATGTCACACGTGTTGACAACATCATCACAATCTCAAATAATGGAGCTTTAGCTGGGGCAGGGACCACCCATCCCTGTGTGAAAGTGTCTTTGTATGGATACAATTAAAACTATGTAACTGAAGGTGTGATCACTATTTACATAATACAAGGAGAAAGGCAAATGTGCCTGTCTTTGATGGAAGGCCGAAAGGACCATCTGAGAAAGCACAGGCCAGATGGTATCGCTTCAGTCCCCAGGAAAATCAGAGGAAGTCCTTTCAGGACATGTTTTTGGGGACATGCAGAAGATGACTGGGACCAGCCAGAATGGAATTACTGAGGGTAAACCATGCCTAGCTCAACTGCCTTCTATAATAAAGTATCTTTGTGGACAAGGGAAGGAGCACTGGATGTTCTTCATCTCAACTTTAACAAGGCTTCCAGCACTGTCTCACACAATATTCTTGCCCCCAGCTCAGGATGCTACAGCCCACGTAACAAAGGGGGCAGAAAAACTGGCTGGATGTCCAGGCTCAGCACTGTGGTCAGTGGGCTGGGCTGGGACCATCCTCGAAGCCCTGGAGGCAGGCACAGGATGACACTGAAGTGGGGGTTCCAGCCCACACACCTGGGCCAGGGCTGCTGGCCAAAGGGATGGGCAGGAGCCTGGTGAAGTCAGGAGGGAGCAGAGCAGCAGCCTGCCCAGCCAAGGAAGGAGCCCTTGCAGTGCCAGACCGGGGGCTCAAATGCTTCTGGGCCCTGGTGGGGGAAAAGGTGAGCATGAGCCAGCAGATCCCAGGCTGCCTGAGCTGGACACAGAACTATTTGGGCTTGGATCCCAGCCTGCAAAAGGAAGTATCCCCCTCAGCTCACCTCGTCTTTCCTGTGTGCCGTTTGGGGTTCCATTCCCCCCATACGAGGACTTTGCCAAATTTGTGTGAGTTCATCAGAGGACTAACACAGTAGTCAGGGGATGGAGCACATGCCTGGGAGGAAAGGCTGGGACAGGGCTTGTTCAGCCTGGAAAAAGGAGTGGTTTTGGGGGAGACCTCACAGCAGCCACCCATTTCCTACAAGGAAGTTACCTGGAAAATTCCAGCTTTCCACAGTAATACATAGAGAGCAGAGAGACACAAGGTAGAAGCCAAGAGAGAGAGGTTTAAACTTTTTGAGGGCCACAAAAATGACAAGAAGAGCTGGAGCACCTTCCCTGGGAGGAAAGCCTGAGAGCTGGGGTTTTTCAGCCTGGAAAAGAGAAGGTTCCACAGAGCCCTTATCGTGGCCTTTCAGTACTTGAAGGGGGCCTGTAAGAAGGATGGGGACAGATTTTTTGGCACATTTTGTTGTGATAGGAAAAGGGGTAATGGTTTTAAACTGAAGGATGGTTGATTTAACAATGAGGGTGGAAAACACTGGCACAGATTGCCCAGAGAAAGGGTGGATGCCCCATCCCTGGAAACATTCAAGCTCTGAGCAACGTGACCTAGCTGAAGATGTCCCTGCTCATTGCGGTTGAGGGTTGGACTGGATGACCTCTGAGGTCCCCTTCAACCCAAACCATTCCGTGACTCTGCTTTTTCAGTCTGGAGCCAGTCAAGCATTGGAAGAGGCTTCCCAGAACAGTTGTGCAGTCCACAGCCTCAGAGGTCTTCAAAACCGCACTGGAGAAACATGGTTCTAAGTAACACAGGAATTTCACAGCCAGCAGTGAAGCGAGCTCCTGGGTCCCTTCTGACAGCACTGATCCTGTGACACAGAACGCAAGGACAGCAGGAAGAACAGCAGCACCTGCTACTCCAGATCCAGCAAGCACCATTAGGGGATGGCTGCTGTTCTCTAGTTCCATCCTTTATGGGACTGCATAAACAACAATAAACACAGTATTTTTTTTTATGCTTGGAAAACACTACTGCTCTGAAGGAGTCCTGTGACTCCACCAGCAGTGACATAACAGGATCCAAAGACACAAAAATCAAGCCCTGAGAAGACGGCTCTGAGAACAAGTTTTTCCCAAGGAAACTACTGGCCCTGGATAACCCAGAAGAGGCCAGGAAAAGGACAAGAGGAGTATTACAACTTCTGTCCACACGCCAGGTTTCTCAGGGAGAAACTATCCCAGGTATTCTCACCTTCTCCTTCAGCTGGTACAGAACAGGCCTGAGAACAGAAAAGGGCTGTTCAACAGCTGTTCTGCATGAACACATGGTGCAGGACTCACTAAAAAGTCAAGACACTGCAGCAGCTAATTCCTTAAGTTGTTTATTTATCATTGAAGAAACACACAGCAGCAAGTTCTGTGTTGGCTTCAGCATGACCAGATCGTTTCTTGTTGTTACTGCACCCCAGCTTTGAAGTCAACACAGCCATTACTACAAATCACTTTTTTGGAAAGGGAAAGAATTGACCCTGAAGACAAAGAATTGGGGGGGAAAATTGAACAATTTCTCCAAAACCACACATTTTAAATATGACAATATTTATAAATCCTTGAAAGGCATGAATTATCCAGTAATGGAAAAAAGCAGTTGAGATATTGGCAACAGAAAGTACATAGCCATATGCTTACCAAAACACTGAAATTGTAAATGCTGCAAGTTTGATTTGTACACTGCAGCAATGTGTACATTACTGGAACAATGACTGCAAAGTGGCCTCAGAGGCATTATGGATTCAAGTAAATCTACAGAAAATATCCCAGTGTAGCTAATTCACAATGTTTATTGTATTCAATTCAAATTTAAACAACTTACTGAATTTAGATAGTGATAAAATATCTCAGAAACTGCCTGCCCTCCAAGATACCTATGTAAAAGAGGGCTTTTCTACTTTTTGGCTTATTATGCAAATTCTTTTAGCTCTGCTTTTTCAGTAATTCCACTGTGTGAACAGAGACGTTTTCAAATGCATGTCCTGTGACAATAATACCCCATTCCAAACTAAGAAAGACTAAAAATAAAAAGGGCAGCCTGTTTTGGTGCGAGAGAAGCTGTACTGAAGACAGCTGTTGGGCTTGCTTCTTTTTATTTTAGCAACAAATGACCCATGAAATAAGCATCATTTGAAATTTCAAAAACTGGCATTCAATTTCCAACCTTCTGCTGTGAGTTTTGTGCATGATCAATCTATATGAGTAAGTAATTCATGCTTTCATGTTACCTCAAAACATTGGTTAAAGAATTCCAATTCAGAATGTTTATAAGCACAAATATAATCTGTGGATTCGATCAAATCAAAGCTAAAACATTGGTTAAACTCTGTGATTCCCACTTAACGTCGTACAGTGGTCCAGCCTTCCTCATCTGTCTCGTTTTTAGTGCGGCGTACGGGCTCACGCTCCTTCTCTGTTTTCCAGGATCCTTTCTCCTTCTCCCCGTCCCTTTCCCGCTCTTTGGATGCTGCTGGGGGAGCAGAAGCTGGAGGAGCAGCAGGAGCAGGGGCTGCCCGCCGCGCCGGTTCCCGTTCCTCCCCGCGCTCTTCCCTCCTGTCGTCAGCGCGTCGCCACGAGCTCGCTACGGCGCAGGGAGAAATAAAAACAACTCAGTCATGCTGCACCAGCAGCCTGCAAGAGTTCAAACAAACAGCCCCCGCCCTGGCAGTGGGATTTACTGATCCTCAGCCCTGCCAACAGGGAATACGATGACAATGGCCAAATAGTCGTTTTAATTTTATAGGGAAGTAACAGCAGAACTACTCAAACCTCTTCTCAGATTTGGGATTGCAGTAAGCAAAAGTGTCATCTTTAAAATACAGTAACTGCAATAAGAATGTTCTACTGATGTACATGGTTTTATGGTGTAAAAATATATTCTTATATTACTAACAGAATTAAAACCACGAAAGTGTCTCCTTAGAAATGACTGAATCCTGAAAACAGAAAAAATCTTTACTTAAAAACATTTGTGGAAAATGTTTATGTGTTCGCTGTTATTAAAAGACAGGAAATTGCTCTTCAGCGTACTGGAATCAGAGGGAAAATGGTACTGAATTACATGACTCCACTGGTAACAGCATCCACCACCCTTTACTGTACAAAAAACTGTTCATTTCCACCAAAAAGGATGTTAAGAGTTCTGCCCCAGCTGTGTGTGAACAAAGCTGTGGCAGATGCCAAAAAGTCAAACACCAAAACTTCTTGATACATTAAAAAAAAAATCTCCACGCTGAGAACACTCTGCCTTTCTGTCAGCAGCAGCCCTGTGGTTTGATGCCATGTTCTGTTCCAGCCTGCTCCCAAGTGCAGGAACACCCACATTTGGGGCAGAGACAAAATGAGATTCTGAAGGTAAGAAAGCCAGAATTGGAAGATGTGGTGGTCCCTCCAGGCTAAATGGATTTGCTGTTACTGTATTTTTAGAACACAGCAAAGGATTAATAAATATAGAATATTAATACAGGTCTGTAATCAAAATCGGTTATTCATCAAAATTAATACCATTAATAGTGTGAAACCCATAAGGCCTCATTCGGAAATATTTCCTTCACATTTTAATGGTTTTAAGGAAAGAGCCAGAAATTACTTTCTGGGATGTTGATAATTAAACACAAGGACTTCATACACCCAGAGCACAATCCTATGAGAAGTGCATACTTGAAATGTTATCCTCCTACTGTAGATGTGAAATGCTACTAAGATGGAAAAGAACACAACTACAAATAGTTAAAATTCACTGAAGAATTCTTAATTATGCCAAAGGTGCTTTTTATTACTTCGTTTATGGAAAGGCAGTTTAAATGGCTGAAAATATAACCCATTCCCATGTGACCCCCTCCCAGCACTGTCAGGAAGAGGGAGGATTTTGGGGACACTAAAAGGAACCTACGTTCTTCCCGCTCGGATCGGAGGGGTGGCCCTCTCCTGAGGGGTGGCTCCCTGTCATCACCACGCCGGTCTCTCATGTCACGACCACCTCTGTCCCACTCCTCACGACGACTTGAATCTCTCCAGCTGGAAGTTTCCTCAGCTGGCCCTCTCCTCCAGCCGGCGTCATCCCTTTGGCCATGCAAAACATAAAACTAAATGTTAAGGTTTTTACCTTTGCTATGGAAAGGAGCAGTAATGAATCACAACACAGATGTTTACAGGCCCAGTGGGTGTCTATTTAACATACTTCCAAAATTGGTTTTGTTTTTCTGGAGCCTAACATGGAATTCTCTTGATAATAGGTTAAAAAAAAAATTAAAAGCATTTTAAGCGTTTTGGAATTTCTCCTGTAAACAGATAACATCATCCTAAAAATAACAAACCAAGAAGGCCCCGAAATGCCCCTATCCATTTGCTGCCCGAAAGTGCTTAGTTTCACACAAATCAACCCTTGTTCCTTTCACTCAGCAACTCCACATGATTTCTGTATCAGCAGGGCCCTTTTTTTTTTAGCAGAAACATTCTAGAAGTATGGAAACAGAAGTCAGACCTGGGACGCCTGAAACGATCATCTCGATCAAAATCTCTCTCCCTGTCAAATTCCCGCTCCTTCTCATTTTCATCCCGATCTTTGTCTCGATCCCATTCACGGTCTCCTGAAGGTCTGGAGTCTCGGGGAGGGCCCCAGCTGTCCTCACGAGCCTTCTCTCGTTCTCTCCACCCCCCTGTAAGAAAGAAACACAGTCAAAGGAATTTGTGACTGACCTCTGATCTCTCTTGTAGACAAAGAACCCTTTACTTCTGTCACAGAAACTGGTTCTTCAAGTTCTGACTCCTGAGGATCCAACTCAAGATGTTTGTAAGAAGTTTGCACATGGGAGCCACAGAGAAAGCACTGTGCAAGCTGCTAATGTAAAGCCAGCACTGCACACCTCAAGTCAAGGCTGTCTGGAACAGTCCAGCAGAGCTGGCTGCACCCTGCAGTTTTCAGCCAGAAACCACAAGGGTCTGGTGTAAAACAAGTGCAAGAAGAAGCAAAGGGTGTAGCTTAGACAGCAGATTCCTTTGTGAAAATCCACAAGCGAGGAGGTTTTAAGCAAGCAGATTTTTAAAGAACTTACTGCTTTTTAAAGCACTACTTTAACATATGAGTGTTGTTACCATCTACTTAACACAGTGCACCCTGCAATACTGCTCTGTTATTTATGAATGGGAGTTCTTTATTACGTAGCCTGCTTTGGCTTTAAATAGAAAAAACTGGAGTGTAAGTTTTGATATTTATGATAAGTTTTCTAAAGGTCTGCATTACTGAATTAGTGTCTATAAAAGTTGACATGGTGCCTGACAATACGTAAGCAAAAAGAATCAGGAAATCAAAATCATATCTAACATTTAAATGTCATCAACAGTTCTGAAAAGAATCCGAGAGAGCTCTAAACACCATCAATGACACTTAAGAATAGAAATAAACAGTACAAGAATAGGATGATTCAGATTTTAAGAGACCTCAGAAGGTCATCTAATCCAAGCACTGCTCTAAGCAGGACTTTCAGGAAAGGTTAAAAAACAAAAAGGGGAATGTTAAAAACATTATCTCTGTACACATAGAAAGGGCTTATCAAAACCAGACCCACTTGAATGAGGTATCAAAATCCTCCCTTAGACAGAGATTAACTTCAGACATATAGAAGGGGTAGGGAGAGAGTCCAAGGTGTGCTAATCTAGTGAGAATGCTCCCAGCAGAGCATTTAACTTGTATATTTTGGTTTTGCACACAGGGAAGTGACCAGTGTTAGTGTGTAACCTTAAGGCATCTTCCACACAAGCAATTTTCTTTTAATTCAACCAAATTAAAAGGTTAATTACACTAAGTAGATGAGTGTCCACATTAGCCAAATTAATCTAGATGTTTTCAGAGCTCATTCTCCCACCCCTGGCATCAAGTATGTTAGATCCATTATCTATGAGGATAACACACATTTTGGAGGGAGGATTATTATATTACTGTATTTTACCTGGTTTACCAAAAGGTCTCCAAGGACCTGGCCTTGAGTCTTCACCACCACGCCACGGGCCCCTGTCATCATCTCTTCTGGAGAGCCTGTCATCGTCCGCGTTGCGCCAGGGTCCCCTGTCGTCATCCCGCCGGGCCATCCTGTCATCATCCAGCCCGCGCCGGGGCCCTCTGTCATCATCCAGCCCGCGCCGGGGCCCCCTGTCGTCATCTGCAGCCCGCCAGCTGCCCCTGTCATCATCCAGCCCACGCCTGGGGGGCCTGTCCTCATCCAGAGCCCGGCGGGGCGGCCGCTCCTCATCCAGCCCGCGCCGGGGCCCTCTGTCGTCGTCCGCCGCGCGCCAGCTGCCTCTGTCATCGTCCAAGCCGCGCCGGGGGGGCCTGTCGTCATCCAGGGCACGTCTGGGGGGCCTNTGCAGCTCGCCAGCTCCCTCTGTCATCATCCAAACCACGCCGGGGAGGCCTGTCCTCATCCAACCCACGTCTGGGGGGCCTGTCCTCTTCCCCTTCTCTCCTCGGAGGCCTGTCCTCGTCCCCTTCCCGTCTAGGTGGCCTGTCCTCTGCTGATTCTGGAGGACGCTCCTTCTCATCTGCAGGACCACGCCGGGGCAGATCATCCCCTCGCCGGGGCAGATCATCCCCGCGTCGGAAAGGTCTTTCATCGTCTCTTGGATCTCCTCGACGCCAGTCTCTGTAAAACCACAGGGAACAAGGGAAAAGTGGAAGCTGACATCCAGGAAAGCTTTACATCAACAGCATCAAACCCCTCAAAGCCATTTCTGACTGCACCCACTTGGTGAGTGGTTCCAAACACAAAGTGTGCAGTTTCAAAATGCACCTTCTAATGCCCTTCATTGCTATGGGAAAGCAGTAGGTCACTGTCCCTACAGCTTCAGTAGAGATTGAACAGTTCATCATCTCCTTTAGAATTACAGTTTGGACAGTCCCCTGTTGGTTACTGGCTGCAACACAACAGAGAAGAGAGTTGGCTTCTACACCAAGCCTGATTTGGCAAACTTGAGCTAAGTCTGGAAGAATCGGTATTAAAAAACCCCACAACCATCAATGAAGTATCCCCCTTCTCCATGGACATGCCAACCCTACACACCATCTAGTCTGCTGTCCACAGCATTTTACACATACATTTAGACCATAAACCCTGTTTTTGTCACCGGATTAATTTCTTTATTTCAGGAAATTAACCTTCCTCAGCAATAAAAAAAAAAACAACCAAGAAATAGAACATCACAGAAATGTATTGGTACCTGCTTCTTGGCAAGAGAGGAGAAGCTACAATGGGGTTGAATCCCATGGATTTAAAAAAATAAAACCCAAACCAAAACACAACAAAAAGAACACCCCAAGGTTTAGAAATCCACTATTCTACTAAAATGTAAATAAAAAACCAGCAATGACTTGCTACAAAACAGCAGATGTTGGACTTGAAGAAGTGAGAACAAAGAGACAACAGCTTGTGACAAGTCAGAGTCTCAAGGGTTTTGAAGAATTGCAAGCAGTGCATTTCCTGGGTTTGGAAGAATAAGGGAGAATGCAATTATCATTGATCTGTGAGGTAAAAACCAAGACATGGAGATTGTTAATTTCCATTTAGAGTCAAATGGGATAATCTTCCCCTTCGAAAAATCTCATTATTTTGCCATAAAAGACATGTGGAAGAATGGTTATAATGTTTATCAGATGAACAAGTATTTAATTCATTCAGATAGTGTTTCAGGTTCTTAGGACTTTTAAATCTATTTTAAACTATTACTCTTAAACTACCACTACTCTAATCCATTTCTAGAAAAGTTGAATGAGAAATGAGTTAAGACAAGCTGTATCACTGTGTCGAAGAAACATCCACTGAAGCATACAAATAAGTGCATTAAACACTTCACAAAATCACAGAATGGTTTGGGTTGGAAGCGACCTTGAAGTTCATCTCATTCCACCCCCTGCCATGGGCAGTGACACCTTCCACTATCCCAGGTTGCTCCAAGCCCTGTCCAACCTGGCCTGGAACATTTCCAGGCATGGGGCAGCCACAACTTATGCAATATATGAGTAGTGAAAGGCTTCACCCAGCAGTTTCATCCAATTGCTAGATTCTGCAGCTCACGAGAAAGTGGGTCATTACCAGGAACGGCAACAGAGCTTTTAAGGAAAGATGGAATTCTATTTTGCTTATCGAGAGATGACACCCTTCCAAAACATTGTAAGAAATTACTAGAGAGAGAAAGAGTCAATTAATTTGCTTCCACTGGAGTGAGAGTAAGCAGTAATAGATTTAAATTGCTGTACTGGAAATTAAGGTTAGACATTTATAAAAATCTATCTACCTGGAAGGCGAATTAGGCAATAAAACATACTGCCAATTGGAATCAGCAGTGTTACCTCCATCGGCACAAGCTTTTAAGAACAATTAGACGTGCACCATCAGAAATATTTTTAGCTACAGCTCATCCTGATGTGGAGCAGAAAAATGGACAAATGTTAAAAATCCTGTTTTCTACCACTGCAAAAATAGTCTTCATTATTAGTGAACATACCCAAAATAGATGTAAACAAGTGTGGATTTCTTTTTATTTTTACCTTCAGGATATTCTTCCTTCAGGAATCTATCCCACCCTGTTCAATACAGTTCTTCAGAACTTTAATTTATGACATGTGTTTTCTGCTCTGTGACTCACTCTGGGACTTACATAGTTACTGTGAGTTTTCTAAATGGAAAATCTCAGAATTTCATCACCCAGGAACACTGCGTTTGCTTGTCATCCTTCCCCATTCTGTATCTATAGTACCAACACCAATGTTTGAACAGGAGAGAAATTGTTAATTAAAAAAGGAATCCAAGTAAGCAAGTTGTTTATCACACACAGGTGTCTGCTTGCCTTCACGTATCTAAGCCAAATAAAACAGGAATGTTATCTGAGCATGGTTCCAAGATAAAACCTCTCTCTCATTCCGAGATCCTTACAAAGCAACTTTTTAATAGGAGGTAACTGTCAGAGATATAAAGGCATGAGATATCACTCAGTTAGTGCAGCTTTAGCAGTAGCAACAAAATGGGAGCCTCCATACTTTGATCCCAGTATAACTGGGGCTTAGTAACCCCTGATTACCTCTCCACTGGTGCTCGACGCCATTCAGATTCCGGCTCACCACCTCTTCTCCAGGAGCTTTCGGACTCCCTCTCACCCCAACGAGATTCCTGCGTGTCGAAAGAAATTAGGAACATTCTCTCTGAATACTTTAAAACAAAGATTTTCAACATACGATTTACTTTTGAGCATGTTATGTCATTAAAAACTCACTTGTCACACTGCAGAACACTGAACTATCAGGAGTTTGAGTAACTAAAGTATGGTTTTAACTGACTTCATTGTTTCTGCTGCAGTTCAAACAATAATATGGTTCCCTTTGTGCCACATACTTTACTAGTAGGGTAGGATATCTGCAAATACACTAAAAAGTTTATGAACAAGTGTATGAACAATTGAACATCACCTACAGTCAGCCATAGCCACTACCTGTTGACACAAAAGAGATGTTTTAACAGTTTCACTTTTCCTGGGCCTTTATGACAACAGGAATGAACTTAAGAAATTATTTGCTTTTGTGCTTTCTGATCTCATCAGGAAATGTAACTGAATACACTGAATGCTCTTTGTGGCAAGGACAATTTTGTTCCCAATACCTCAATGTACAGAAGAGGTGAGATATTAGTGATTCACACAGGTTGCAGGGTAGAGCAATAATCAACCTGTACTTTTTTAAAATAAAGTTTAAATGTCTCTCTTCATTGCCAGACAAACCATTTAAAGTATTTTTTATGCCTTAATTCCACCACAAGAAACTAGTTAGCTAAACTATCTAAAATACCTGATTTCACATAATCACAGAACCTCTTTTTAAGAAGGGTATTCCAGTTTTAAAACCCTCTTTGAAAAGCGTTTTTATTTGTCAATATGGGTTAACCAAGATCTTGCATATCCATTACTCTGTCTCCTTAAATGCTTTTGAAATGACCTCAAATAACAACGGTGAGCAAAGAATCCCAAAACTGCAAATGGAATTTCTGGAGTGGTGCAGGTATCTCTCAGAACCTGAGCCAGCTTTTCCATATAATCAAGTGCCCACAGATAGGAGACGCCTTATGTGAAAAATACCCATCATGATTATTTACTTGACCAACTATCAAAACAATTTATACAAGCTGATAACTTATCTTCATGGTGTTACTCAATGAAATATGTATTAAACAAAGAGAAAGGCTGTGGGGGATGAAGTTTAAAACTAGTTCCCTTGAATGGTAAGTTCTGAAAAAATGGGAGTGTAGAAGGCTTATGGTACTTAGTTACATTCTTTCAAACCATTAAATATTTCCAAGTAACTTTTGTTTTGTTTCCTGTTAGATTAGGATAACGAATTCTCCCAATCCAAGTTATATTTGTAAACAGGAAGTTGCACTCACCTCTCTGTTTTACGTTACTGCATATTTCTTATAAAATATAAAACTGTGCTTTTATGTTTTATCTGGGGGGTGTTTTCCTTCAGTACCTACTTGAATTCCTGACTTTTGCATGAGTCATTGCACTTGCTTCCAATAGTTTTTTTTTGTATTAAAGAAAATTTTGTCCAATATTCATTTTAGTCTTTATTTGTTTAGTTTTTAAACAGCTTGGAGATCTTAGTAGTTTCTTTATTTCGCTCTATTGCTAAACTAGAGATTCCAGATCTTGACAGTAAGCTGAAACTAAGTGACAGTAATTTAATTATTAAATTAGCCACTCACACTACAACTTAACAAAAAATAATAAACAAACAAACCGATGACTTTACAATGCTAACACCTCCTTTCAAATAATCTACAGAAGAAGGAGCAGTCAGAAAGAAACAAACCTGCAGGTATTACCCACCTTCCTTGAAAACGGGTCATCCAGACCTCTCCTTTCTTCTTCTCGACGGCGCTCTCTTTCCTCTATCTCCATTTCTCTTTGACGTTTTTTCTTCTCCAGCTCCTCCAGTTTTTTGACTCGCTCCTGGTACTCCCGCTGCTCCTGCTCGCGTTTCTCGCGCTCGATGCGCTCCTTCTCCTCACGCTCTGCACAGTTGGAAACACACAGAGAACTTGTCGCCATCACAAATTCCATTACTTTGCTGTATCCACAAGAAGGGTTACACAATACAATGTCTCCCATTGACTCTACAAAAAAAAACCTCACTAAAAATACAAGCATTTCATATGATGTGTTTAGCTAACCACAAAACCTGTTTTCTGCAAGTCTCCTAACTCAAAAGCAATAGAAAAAGGACCCTTGATACATCAATTAATGAGACACCTTGAACAGCTAGCAAGAAAGAAAGAGTTCCATTACATGTACGTTAATTCAAGGTACAGACCGTAACTGTAGCAACTAAAATATCAGTAACTACCTCAAGCATGGTAGAGGATCCCTTCCTTAGGAAAGGTCAGACAAAAAGATCAGCTAACAGTGTCAGAAATTTGATATTCCTGACTGCTTCAGTTTTAGTTTTATAATACTGCTTGATTTTGAACTCTGATACATAAAATCTTCATCCTCCAATTGACAAATAGGGCAGAAATTCATCCTACAGGATGCCAACCACCTCTTCTCTTCTAAAGCCCTGAAACAGGCTATCAGACAAAGCAATTCACAAAGAAAGGTGTGTGAGTCGTTTACAAATCTGGAGTTCTTGATCTGATGCCAATGTTCCCTTTCTCTTCCCTTTAAGATGTGCACAAACAAGTGGCCAGAACTCTAAACTAAAGGCTAAAATCAAAGACTCAATTTTTCATTAGCCTCCTTTACTTTACCTCCTCCTCCACTCATGTCTGGGAGTTACTACACTTTACCTTCCTGTCTATGCTGCACAGGTAGGAAAGGAAGGTGCAATGCAGCCTCGCCACTGACTGGAAGTTGAAAAGACTTCCTCCAAACTCATGAAACAGGGAAACCAGACATTAGCTGTGCTACACAATTGGAATGGCTCACGGATGCTAAGAAAAAGAGTCATATTCTCAATCACACCTTTAAGCAGCTGCTCTTCCCGTAGCCTTTGCTCCTCCTCCTCCTTCTCCCTGTAGTAGGTGATGCGTCTCTCCTCTTTGCGCTGCCTCTTGCGTTCCTCCAGACGGTTCCGCCTCTCCTCTGCCAACCGCTCCTGGAACTGCTTGAGTTTATCCTGAAACATCAACAGTAGACCTCAGAACACCACAGCTGTAATGCCTAAGAGCTGGGCAGTTGCACAAATTGTTAAATAAAGCTACACAGAAACTCAAAACAACTGCAACAGATTAATTTTGCTCCACTGAAAAATGACTTGTTTGCCAAGTCAACCTCTTCTATAATTGATTTTGTAAAAGAGAATATACTCCAGTGTAGAAGAAAGACAATCAAATCATCATGCACAGTGTTAGTCCTTTATCTGCTTTTTCAGAAAAGGAATTGCCTAAATAATAATTTATCTATACCTAAAACATATTACACAGAATTATCCCCGTTATTGCAAGGAATCACATGCTGTTAATAATTTATATTCACATAACATCTCTTCTGCTTTTTTTTGGTAAAGCCAGTTTTTACTGCAACATAGCCAAATAATGAAAGCTATAAACAGGCAGACACAGCTGCCTGCCTATGACACCCTGTTATCCCTTACTAATAGCTGTACTGAAATAAACAATTTACCCCTCTTTTATTTTCCATATAAGCTATTCCAGAAATTGTCAAAAATTTTAAGTGATAATACCTAGGAACGGGTGCAAAAAGTTTAAAAGTCAAAGCAGAAAATAAGCAATTCCACAGTTCTGAACCATTTTAAATTCTAATTTGTTTCTAGTCTCACAAAGAATTCCTGGCCAGTTTTAGCTCCCCACTTTAGGGGTGTACTTTGTTAGCAATGCCATATCTCATGTACCTCATAAACTGTTCGCCGTGACGCTTTGAGCCTGGCTTCAAATAAATCTCTATCCTCCAACATCCTGGACAGTCTGCTCTTGTGCTCAAGGGCTTTCTCACGCTCCAGCTGCAGAGTGGTGATCTGAAAATAGAAAATATACAAAGTATAACTTTATTATACCTTTAGATTCAATCTACCCCAGCCACTAGAAGGAGAAATTCTCTCTTCCCCTTTCAGAGCAAAGACAGAAGAAATTGCTATCCACTAGACCAATGAAGTCACAAAGCTAACACTTCAATCTTTCTTTCTTTCTTTCTTGGATCGAGCTGGGAAAAAAAAAGTGCAAAACCCACTATTTTTCATTCATTGCTAAAGGATTTCATCAACTGAACAAACAATTCTTACCCTTTCTTCTTCCTGTTGCTCCCACAGTTCCATGTCATGCACTCTTTGTTCCTCATAGGCAGTCTTTATTAAAGGAATTTCTTCCAAGCGTTTCGCTCTTTCAAAGTAGTCAATCTGAGTAAAGGTAGCACATCTTTAGGATGTCATAATGCACATAAACCCCTGATTTCTGGAGACTTCTCCAATATATCTGATACATTATAGCAACACAGCAACAACCACACTGGACCATCAAAGGTCAACCTAGCCAAGAATCTGCCTCTACCACTGGCAACTAAGTGCACTCCCAGGCAAGGATGCAGGAATGGAGACAGGCACATCAGCATCATCCATTTTAGGTCCCAGCATTTTCTGTGTTGGAAGTATTTTTATATTTTAAACATTAGTGGATTTCCTCTCTTGTCCTTCTGAACTCGAAGCTTTTCATATACAACAATGTACTTTGGAAAGAACTCCTGCATGTCTGTGGCTCACAGCGTGAAGATCCAGCTTCTACCTACAAACAGTTCTGAACACGGCTCTTGCTGGCTTCATTTGATGCTTCTCACTCCACTATCCCTTGCAGGCAGTGCAAGAACAACTGCTCCCACCATCAGCTCTTACAACAGGTGCACTCTTACAGACTGGCACCACATCCTCTCTCTAGAAACCTGGCAGACAGAGGGGTACTATTTTACAAAGACGTTTCTCCCACAGAAGCCAACCTGCATCATCAATTATTCTTGCTGGTCTCCTGTCAAACTTCCAGTTCAGCTGCATCCTTTTAGACATAAAGAGACCAGAGCTGCAGACAGTGCTCAAAATGCAGAAGAACCGAGTTCTCACTACTGGCAAAGAATGTTAGGTTTGGAGCCCATCATTTAATATGCAAAGCCGAAGACTGGGGGATTCTTTTCCCCGCTTTCCATAAATAAAGTTTTTAAATCTATCTAACCAGAACATAATTCAAAGACCTTTTGTCACACTACTAAATTAGGGTTTTTTGTGAAGAACTTTGTAAAAAGCTTTTTTGGGAATCCAGCTTAGTTACACCCATCAGATCAGCCTCACAAGTATGTTTGCTTTGACAGCTTCAGAGAACTCCAAGAGGAAGCTCTTGCTAATATTCCTTTTATAGAAGCTGTGCTGACTTTTCCAGGTAGATCATATTCACTCAGGTGACTACTAATTCTACTGTTTAATGTATTTCCTGCTCCTCTGTCCAACATAAGCAACAGCTTTACAGACCTGCAGTGTCAAAGATCCTCACTGGAACCTTTTAAACTAACTTGCCACTTCCTACTTGCCATTTTTCTTCAAATCAGTTTTAAGTGACCCCAGTCACCAACTGTACCACAGAACCCCTGATTCATTCCTGAGTACAGCAGGAAGTCCTGGATGAGTTTCACCTTGCCCAGGTCATGTGTTTCTATTTATTATGACACATTTCTCACAGTTTTATAGCTACCCAGGTTTCAGACAGATCCTTTTCTGCCAGCTAGGAGGGCTCTAGCAGTGGAGTTTCCTCTATTTCAGTGAGGACTAACACAATTAATTAATTGAGCTTCTCTGTAATGGTCTCTCCTTCTTTGAACATTCAACCTATTCTGAACACTTTTTAATTACAAGTCTACCCAACTAAGACTCAGTTCACATCCAGCTTAAGGGTCCTTTTTCAAATCAAGTCCATTAATTAGAACAGATTTCTGCACCGAAACCAGAGGCCCAATTGGTATATAACACATTTACCTTGCTTTAGTTTCAAACAGTAGTGAATTTCCAACACCAATATTATATATATGTGTATGCACATATATGTATCGACATAGGAGATCATATTCGCTAAAAAATTGTATGGACAACTGTACCCTTCCTGCTTTGTACCTTTTTCTCCTGATTCTTCAGTCGTTCCTGAAGTTCCTTCTTTTCTTTTTCCAGCTGTTCCACTTGTTTAGCCATAATAAAGTCAGGATCCAATTCTTCAAGATCCTACAACCAAGTAAAGTTATCAATATAAAAAGGAGAAAAAACTCCCACAAAAGGTGGTCTTTATTCCCCCAGGTAAAAAAGGTCCCATCCAAACCCAGAACTGAAGTTTATTTACACTGTCTAAATTTTAGAGAGACTGTTTTTAAGACCAGTTGCAGTACAAACCCATGAAATTCAGGTAGCCCAGCAATGTAGCACTGAAAGCACAACAAAATAACTTCCCACTGCAACAATAAATCACCTACCTCAATATCGATATCTTTAAATGCTTTGGCACCCAGTTCAGTCTTCTTAATCTGCTCCAAGCGCTCTCGAACAGTTTTCTTTTTGATCTGCTCATGCTCCTGCAGGATCCGCTCCTTCTCCCTCTCCTTTGCCTCCTGGCGCAGCCTCTCTTCCTCAGCTTTCCGGACTTTTTGCAATTCTGCTTCCCGTTGCTCCAGCTCTTCCTTTTCACGCTGGATGTTCAAACTTTCCAGGCGCTCCTTTCTCTCCTCTATGGTTTGACGGCGTGCAAGGATGCGCTGATGCTCCTTCCTGGAATTTTTTAGGAAGGCGGTGACTGCCAGCTGATGTTGTTCTTCCTTCTCTTGCTGGATTTAAATTAAGAATAAGACAATGATGTAAACAGCCCCTCTTTAAAAAGCAAAAAGCAAAGCAAATGCTTCTCAAGGAAAATGCAAAGTTAATTCTGTTCTCCAAACTTGCCAACTGAATGGAAATGCACCTGTAGTGGCAAATCTAATCACTCATCCAAGTGGCACCTGAGGCAGTACCAACTGCCCAGAATCATGTGCACGTGGAGAAAGTTGTCTGTAAGACAATATTCTGCAACATGGCTTAGGTACAACAGTCTGACATTTTTCTGTCCAAAAATATTGCACATCCAGATGTTATTGATATTGAAATATTTAACTGCAATGGGTGTGTGGGCCAAGCTTGTTTGTGTCTGTATGTGTTTGCAAGCATATCACCACATGTACTGTATTTCACCAAAGCTGCTTTGCTCTTTTAAAGTTTCGTTATTTTCCAAACACACCAATAGAAAAGTATCCTAATTGACATAAAGCATTATCTCTGAGATGATTAAAAAATAAGTCAACAATTTAAACACTGTATTTAAAACCATTCCCATCACCTTATAAAAACCACTAGGCTTCTAGACACTAGAGTACAGACTGTGACTTCTCAGCCCCCAGCATTCCCCAGAGCACCCCAACAGTTCTTTGTGGACATTCATGCTGCACACTTGAGGAGGTGCCACTGTGCCAGCTCAGGGAGCTGCCTGTTTCCATGAGTCCAGCCAAACATTCCCCCAGCCACGCTGCTCCTGAAATGTGAGCACCCTCAGGGATATTTTTAGTAACATGTCACTTCTAGGGCACTCAGTAAAAACACTGAATCATCCGTACTTTGCTGCAGATCTGCACACACTTAAAGATAAAAGGAGGTGCCAGAAATGCGAAAGTGAAAACCTTTAGATGAATTTAATAGTTTTGTGAATTATAATGGATGTGACAGAAATGAAAAGTTTTTAAGCACCTGAAAAAAAAAGCAAAGTTTTGATCTGAATGGTGAAGGGAAAAAAGGATATTAACTTGTTCTGTAGCTGCTCTAAGCACACAGATTGATAACAACCTTGATACTGTTCTCCAATTTTACAAGTGTAATGGCCACTAATGAGTTAAATGAGGAGGATTTGTCTGATTCAGCTACTAACTGTATTAACACGTCAAGTGTAAGACTAATTGCCATTTCTATCCATGAATGTATAGTTAGAGCATGTTTTTTCTTTCAAAATGACAATCTGTCTAATACCAATCACTAATCAAAAAATTTTAAAGGGAAAATCTACACATAAGTATTTTTATCCTAAGCACTATAAAACCACTAATACATGTTCAACCTAACATAAGGAAGTGAGCATTGGGTGTCATGATCCAGTTCTACTTTCTGCATTTAGATTTCAAGAATATTACTTAGTATTTCAACCTGTAGGAGAATCTAACATGGACATGTTGCCATCAGCCTTTCCTCCACGTGGAACAAATATTTGATGTGTTAGCTATGAAATCTTTCATAAACCTAAAACAAATGAAAAAATTACCACTGCTCTCGTAAGAGAGGTGAAGGTTTAACTTGCCACAACCAAAGCATGCTGGAAATCTGAGACTGATTTACACCTTGCTGCTACAGAGCTCTGGAAAACCAGAAATGTGAGTCTGACCTTGAAGGCAAGAGCCCCAGGGAGGAGGAAAGGAAGTGACAAGGACAGGTCAGTTCTTGAGCTGTGGGATGTTTTGTTCTATAAAGCTACATTCCAGGCTTTTCACAACAGCAGTTTCTCCAGGAAGAATAAATGAAGCAGGCTCTTGGATTTTCAAAAATGCATGCAAAATTTTAAACAAATCCTAGTTCTGTAGGCTCATGTATGAGAAAGTTATCATTTGCTATATCCTAAACCTGATATTTGCAAGACTGGAAACTTTAAACTCAGGCCTCTTGTGTACATTTTGCCATGATTTTAGTTATGGCCAAACACTAACTAGATGAGTGCTTTTAAGAATGACTTCTTTACAAGCACAAAAAACTGACTACCACTGAGCTGAAAAAAAAGAAAGTAAAACGTACATCTAATCTGAGAAAACACATTCATTAAAATATAAGCTTTGTCAACATTCTAGTAAGACTTCAAATGACTTACCATTAAGTGAGGAGGCTTAATGACTGCAAGAGCCTTAGCCAGAGCTGAGGACATGGCAGTCAGCTGGTTTCTGATCTGCTCAGAAGGCATGCTCTGCAGCTGAGGGCCCAGTGGAGCATCCTCTCTAGTACAGTAATTCAAATCTGAACCAAAACTCAGTGTCCGGGTCGTGTGATCAAGGCGAACCTTTGCAAAAACAGAAAAAAAAGAAGAAAAATGACTGTATTGTTTATTGAACAATTTCTCTGTTGCTCTGCCTATGACCATCATGAGTAAACAGAAGCTCCAAGCAGAAATTACTTGAAAAAAATTCTGCTGTACCACTCTATGAGAAATGCCAAATTAGTAGGAGAAAAATAGCACTGTGAATGAAAGTTTGTTTTATTTCTGTGGTTTAGAAAAAAAACAAACCTAAACAACAACAAAATCACTGGAAGAGGCTGACCTTTCAATGATTCAATGAAATGAGCAATGAAAGACAAATCACTCTTGCCTCTTCCTCCACGTTGTCAACCAGTTCCTTTCCATCCCATGCAATACACATGAGCCCAGACATCATTTCACACAAGCCTTCCTAAAGCACTCACTTGTAAGTCACAATGCCTGGCTGCATCCACGATACAACGCTCCAGCTGGAAAGCATCCACAAAAGGAACCAGGGTACACAGACGAGCAAACTCAATGCTTTGATAAATCTGGGCCACCTGAATGTGAACAGAAACATTAGGTATTTTTCCTCAATAAAATCAGAAATAGAAGTTGTTGTACAGGCTTTAAAGTTAACTCGCTAAATCATCAACAAATGAATGTATACATATTAATACAATTGCAAATACTGTTGGAGGATTTTATTTCTGTACTGTATTCAGATTAAACGCCATTCCTGAATGGCTGCTTTGTATGAAGGAGACTGGCAGCAGTAACTACATCCAGCTATGCCGCTAATTAGCCTTCAACTATTTCTTTAGCACACCAGAAATAACACTGCTCATCACTGGTAACGAAAGCAGGTCAATGAAATGTGCATCACATAAAAAATTTAGATACAAAAAAAAAAAAAAAAAGAGACCAAAAATCAAAGTGAAATACTACCCTCCCAACCTTACTCCAAGGAGAAATTTTAAGAAACTTGGTAAGTAATGAAGAAAATCCAGAGAAGAGACTACACCACTGCACCCCACTATCAAGTACAGCTACTACAGCTGTACCCAAATGATGCACAAACTGAGGATATGGGTTATGTATTAGAAAAATGTATTTGAAAATCAAACCGTCTTCTATTTGATGGAAAGAAAAATTATTTCAGCATTGAAGTTTCCAACTTAATCTTCCTCCAAAGCATATTGTAACTTACGTATACTTAGGAACATAATTTCCTTTACTCATACCTGCTGCAGAAGGCGAAGGATGGTGTTGTTTTGCAGGTGAGGAATGTACAGCTGCAGTTCAGGTTCCTTTTCAGCTTGGTCCTTCACCCAGTTCAGAACCTATCAAAAGTCTGAAAAGTTACTCTATCTGCATGGACCTGTACAAACTTCACCATTAAAGTAACATTTCTGGTTTATAGCTCTTGAAACAAGAGCACTTCTGTCCAGATACTGCCCTGTTTTACTGAAGTGCATCCTTTAATCAGAACACTTACAGTTACAAAGGAGAGCTGACAGTTTTTGTATGAAGGCGACTGACAGTACTGGCAACATTTACCACACTGCTAATTTACCTTCAAGTTCTTTTTAGCACCTCAAATATCTTTGTTCCCACTATCAAAGAAAAAGAACATGATGTGCTTCATCAACTGCAGAATTTACACAAACCTAATCAACAGCTCTCACATTATTCTACCTCCCAACACTCTACCTTTTAATAGTAAAACCAGTCATTGGTTTATCTTTCCACTTAGCACACAACCCACTTGCCAGCATATGCCCACGTGTGCACAGTCTTCTTATTTTGCACCTTTAAACAAAATTCACTCAGTATCATCTCCACCAACAAAACCTTCAGATACATTCCCAAAACTCTGCACCTTTATGGAGCCCTCTGAATAGCACCCAAAAGAGCTGAGTGATTTTTCATTCTATCTCAATAACCTGGCTTACTCTACCAGATGTCATGTACATATCATAGTAATAGAACTTCACCAAACCAAGGCTACTATTGAAAAATCTGGCAATAGAAAAAGCTAGTTGATATTTACCACAAATCAATATTGAAATAACAGACCATTCGTCAAGACCAATTACTACACACACAGAGCTACAAAAAACTCACCTTGCTGACACGGGCACTCAGCTTGAGCGGGTGAAAGTCTACTTCAAGCCAATTGTAAAGTTCTTTCACTTCTGGGACAACATATTGCACTACATTGAACCTGACCTACAGTCAACAACAAAAAAAACCCCCAAAGATCTCAACATAAATACAGTATTAACCAATAGTTATGCTTTAAGAATTTCATATTCAACAAGTTAAACAGGTAACAGACGTGCTTTTTAATACAGACTACGTATTTTTCATTACATTCTTAACGGCAGTGACAGTAACTCTATACTACATCACTTCAATGTAGTTAAAAATGGAAAAGTAGACAAAAAACAAACAAGATGAACAGAGTAGAATACCATCCTCAGCCATTTCTAAGACACAAGCCTACCACACAAATGTAGGTCCACATCCAAACTAAAACAACATATCTCTGCTCATGAAGAAATTTCTGAAGCCTTAAATTGTGGGTTTGAGGCAAACTGGAGAGGTACTGCAAGAAGAATTAATCCAAATTGTAAAGTGAGCTTTGAACCTAAATTTTAGACATGTGCAAATGACTGCAAGAAATTCAAACATTCCCTGAAAATATCCATTATTTAATGTCTAATTTGTTTATGTGCATCTGGGGAGCTCTGAGGATAGCTAAATCTAACATCCCTTCAAATTAAACACATGGAAGTCTTTATAATCACTTAGATCCATATGGTCCAACATCTGACATCTGACCTGTGCGTATTCAAAACACATTTAAAACAGAAAAATAAGCACTTGGTTCAGTTAATTACACACTTCAGAGTTGGAAAAAAACCCCAAAGTTCTAGATTACAACATGTTTCAGACTCCTCAGTGTTTCAAATCAGTATTTGCTGCTTGGGTGACATAAAAGACAATATTGAATCTGCCTCTGTAGTGCACACAAGCATTCATTGTCACTGCCATTTCCAAACAGTCCTTGTGAATCTGCAATTAAGTCCCAATTAACCACACAGCTGTTTTAGCCTTAGAATTGCTGTCCCACAGCTAAGCACAGTGCTCTGGAGGGAACAAGACTCAGTGTTATGCAGCTGCTCACCTGAACCCCAGTACCTACCATGTCATTGATGAGGCTGGCCCGTGTTGGGGGGGCCTGCAGCCCAAGCAGGGTGGCCAGGCGCCGCTGTTTCTCCACGATGATTCCATCCATATCCAGGAGACGAGCAATATCAGTTCTCTCTGGAGTTATGGGAATGGACAGCGTGGCCAAAAGGACCCGAGTGGACATCCTGGTGACAAAGCAGAAGCGCAAGAGAACACTTACTAATTCCTGTTCATATATGTGCCAATTCAAGAGAGGAACAAGGAGCATCCATGATGCAAAACTGTAAAAACACCAGAAATAACAGAGGAGACACCAACTACCCGAGAGAAAATTAAGTCTTGTGAAGAAAATACCACCACTCAGAAGAGAAAAAGGAAACAATCCCCCAGATATTTATTGACTTGCTTATCTTCTCAGTCAGTAAAGAGAAGGAAGCTTAACTAAGGTGACGCTAATGTTCACAATACTTACACTGTAGCTTTGTAAAACATCTTCCTTGCTCTAGATTTCTTTTGAGGCAATTAGTACTGGCCAATTTAGGCAGAGCAGCTCATAGCCATACATGTCATCTGCTTCTTTTGGGTACAATTTAGTTTATTTTTGAACCTAGAGGGTTAAAAATAGATTCTAAGATCACAGCAAGTATCTTTCCCCACCTCTGCATCTCCTCTTGTGTGAGATTCTTTCGCATTTCTCTTGATAAGTGATAAAGGCGGTGAAGGGTGGATGCATGAAAAAGAGCATTTCCTGATTTCCAGAAGACAGTTGAAACCTTGTGATAGTAATTTGCCATCAGCTGTGGTTTGGGTGGCTTCTTAGACAGTGCAAATAGTCCATGAATATCTTCCACTGCTTTGAAAGCTTCCTAAAAAACCCAAGACAACCACATACACTACTGTTAGGAAGTTTTTTGCAACACCCCAAAAAAGGAAAAATATAAATTCATTAAAGGTTATAAGACTACAAAATATTTAATACTACTGAAAGCTGTGATCTTCAGTTTTGTCAGCTACATGAAATGAAATACTTCTTTACTAATAAATTATTCGGACATACTCCATTAACTATCTGCTTAAAATTTGGTGTTTTTGAAAACTTGTTTAATTCAGATTTTTATCCACAAACCAAGGGGAGAAAAAACAAACAAACCAACAATGAAAGTTCTACCAGCAAAACTTGGTTTAAAATGTTGTACAGGAACACCAGACTAAGCATTCAATATCCTAGACTTACGAACTTTATTCTTTAGCTCTTATCCTTTCTTCACCTCGCTGCCTGTACCATGAAACATGAACTGCGTGGAGCAGATTCTGGAAAGGCTACGCACCAAGTGTGATGGGGAGCCCTGCTGCATACCTGCCACAGCTCCATGCTGATAGCACTGTCCAGCTGCACCAGCCTGGTCTCCAGGTGCATGGACTGGCTGTCAGGATTGTTGAGGTTGATGGCTGTGCTTTGGTTGTGGTGCCGCTGGATCTGCCCCAGGTGCATCCGCAGGTTATCGCAGAGCTTGCGGAACTCCGCTTTCCGCGTGTACTGCAGGCAGAACTTGAAAGCTGCACAAATAATTAATGTAAATTTAAAATGTTCACTAATGGTGACTTCATGGTAGTTCTAAATGGCATTCAAATATGTAAATCGGTACACTTAAAGAATCTTCATTTGCAGTCAAAAGACATCTCAAACATGATACAATCTGTCACACATAATGAATAAGTGACAATGCAGCGTATTTTCATCTTGACCTCAAAAGATGAAGATGTTTCTACGTAATTAAGCTTAAAGAGCAAAGGGAATACTTTAAGTCTCTTTAAAAATGTTCTAATTTATGCAGTGATTCAAGCTTTTAGCTTGAACTAAGCACACAAAATCCCGTGAATGGCATGAATTCAGGTTCTGGCTTTGTAAAATGTGGGAAAAAAATTCTCAAGTCATCTAAATGTGGTAAAGTCAAATGAAGCTTTCAAATGACTGGAAATGATACAGACAAAAACCTCGTCATTAACCCCATAGTTCCTCTCAAAAACCAGTCCTTGTTCTGGCTTCTAGAGATAAGCATAACACAGCACAGCACAAGTGCAGGAAAGAGGTCAAGAAGAGAGGATGGACTGTTGAGGGGGATCAAGACCACCCAAGACCCTTGAAGCCCTCCAACCCATTTCCAGAAAGGTCCAGAAGAACAGACTGAGCATGAGAACTGATCTGCATAACAAGTGAGAAACTTATCTACTAAATGGTCCCCCTACGTAGCCCAGGTGTGCGTGCACCCCAGGACCCTGGACACCCCATCAGCTGGATCAACATTGGAGCGAGGACTGGTAATCTCTCTCTTTTTCCTTCCCATTCTTCCTCTCTAACCCTCTCTTTAATTCAACCCTCTCTTCTTCCACCTTATCCCTTTATCCAAACCTCACTGCCATGTGCTTATACTGGGAGGTCAGGGACTAACACATCAACTTCCATGCCAAGTGTATCATTTACTACTAATACTTTGTAAGCTTTTGAGGACTCTCTGATTCTTGTCTTGTTCCTTTTCACCACAAGCATCTACAAATCTTGGATGTTCCCCTCTCCTTAAGGCAGGGACACCACATCATTATAGTTCCAGTTTCCATCTTTTGGACCTACCTTGCTGTGCAATGTCATGGTACAGGCGTTCTACTCGAGAATTATTTCTGAGAAGATCCAAACACTGTCTATAGGATTCCCATAGAAATTTAACCCAAGGTGTCAAAAGCAGGCGGTCAGTACGATCCTGAGTGTCTTCTCCACTTACAGCACTCAAAAGAACACTTTAGTCAGGGCAGCGGGGTAAGGAAAGAGAAAAAAGAGAAGTAGTTTATTCCCTACAATTCTCATCAATTTTGCTTACCAGATTCTAAGATGAGACTGGACAAATCTGAACAGCTAATTGCTGCTGAACGGTCTATTGCTTATTTTTAAACTGGTCCCTCAGACTGCCCCCTTTTCCTTTAAAGGATGCAGATAATTATTTAAAACTTTTAAGTTTCAAACTTTGGCCACTGCATATACGACTGACATGTCCAAGCTCCAGTGGTAAGATGTCAGAAACTTGTATCCTTCACAAGTAAGCCAAAGGAAACTAACTCCAGGATTTTCACCTTCCCTTTCCTAGCAGGGAGCTGTGTCCTGTACCTCTGTTAGAGTATCACTGTCAAAGCAGACACTTTAGTACTTGCTGACATTTCCCTTTTAGTCACCAGCACTGCTGCCAGAGTTCACTTCATGTTGACATGTGACACAAGCGCTGTTATGATCCACACACATCAGAAACCAGAATACTCACATTAACATTTCAAATCCTTTACAAATTCTGACATGAAAAAGATGCTTAAATATGTCAGAAGTAAGATACGATAATTTTGCATTTAGAACTTCATTCTCTCATCACAGAAATGTAAGACTGGGGAAAGCATTCCCAAGACACTGAGACCAATTCAGTGCTATGTCCCACATGAACCCTTTCTGCCAAACAATCCACTCAACATGTTAAACTCACAAAGAACCATCTTCCCTAAGCCTTCATTTTTAAAATTCTTTTTGAACTGTTTCTAATATAAAGTCTCAGCCATTGTAACTCTTTTCTACTACACCATTTCCAGTTCTAATTTGCTTCCTTCGGTACTACGTACACTATTAAACACAACACATCACCAGTGCCTTCTCTAACAGATCAAAGGGTGAATCCAGCAAAAAGGTATGAGAAGTCTAGAAAATGGGAACTAAAAACACTAAAGAAACTGTGCTTGTTTAGATGAGAAGTACAATTGAGAAGATCCATTCTCCAGCCCTCTGTTACAGAAAGGCGAACAAGGAAGAGAGAGGTCAGTCAATCTTCACGGTTTAACTATTAGTGGGATTCCTCTGTAACAATTTTAAGCACTGGAAATAACATGAATGGCATTGCCCTCCTACTGAAGACACGTCTGTCACCTTCTCCTTTTTGCAACCAGCTTCTACTAGAGAGTTTTACGGTTAACATGTAAATATACAGCCTTCTACTCCAGGTCTTTTTGAGTATTATTTGACTACTACAACTCTATTCTTTCACAAGACAAATATTCAGTAATTTCTTCCAATTTTTTATAATTTCTATCACCATTCTATGTTCTCATTACCCATCCTATTAATTGTCTCTTGAATGTACTTTTCATGCCCTTTCTTTTATTACCTCATCAGTTAACCAAGCAAGTATAAAGTAACATTTCCTTTTGTTTGTACATGCACAATATGGTCAGAAGAAGTGGAGGTTATCACATACAGGAATTACATTGGTCTGATATAATTAACAGCGTTTCTACATCAACCCGTAATGAGCAGCTCACCATAATAAACCCTTCAATACCACTACAGATGCAGACCTGAGCAGACACTGGAAAGTGGTGACCCAACTCCCAGAACCACTCCCACTGCAACTAAATTTTCTATTCTTTACTGCATGTTTTCTTTACTTTTCTTTACTCAGCCTTAGGATTTCATTCAATGTAAAATTCCTGCTTTTCCCCCTACCTTTAAAACCTCCAGAACACCACTAGTACTCCATTTCAAGTCTACCACATTTATATCTCAGCTTTGTGAATGAAAATTAGGATACTTTCTGTAAATGGCTACATTTTAAAGACAGGCTGCATACCTTTCTGGAGTCTGAATGTTATCCAAGTCTTCTATGTCCAGTACCATCTGCTGGGATTCTTCCTTAGCTGCTTCTGTTTTTTCTTCAGCTAATTTTAAATAGGCTCGAACAACATCCTCCAAAGATTTGATGTTAACCTACACCAAAGGCAAAAAAACGGGAAGATGTTTCCACCCACAACAGGCAACAAATCTTTAAAATGTAACTGCTACAAACCCAAGAACACCTAAAAGGCAGATTAATCCTAATTCAGTACAAATCAGTTACTTTTAGATTATATCAGCTGACAGATACCATGCTTGCTATAAATAAATACAATAAAAAAATCAAAAGCCATACCTGCTGGCAAATATTCTTGTACTGGTACAATCCTTCTTTTGCCAGGTGACTCTTGCGGAGATCCACGCAGAGTTCCAGGTACTTCAGCATAATTGGCTCGTGGATTTTCTGCCATGTTCGGTGTTTCTTACTTTTCATAACATCATAGAGAACATCAAGGGCAGGCTGCTTTTTGCCAACCTCAAGAAATTCTGAAAGTAAAATCCCAGTTAGCAAAAGACTTGCACACCAGAAGATGCATGTTTTATGCTTAACACAGGAAAGGTTCAGAATTTTATCAACTCCACCCAAAGTTCATTTGATTTAGTGGGCCACATAAAAAATGTTGGCAACTCAGTCCCAGCCGTTCAGTGACATAACTGGCAAACAAATGTTAACCAGTAAATTTACATGGGAATTTCAGGATAGCAGAGATGTCTCTCTGTCCATCCAGGAATGACTGAGCACTTCACATGTGAATGTGTATGAATGCACACATCCAGTTTTAAAGCTGGTTTCATCAAGGACAAGAAATACCCACCAGGAGGCTTGTGGGTACAGCACCTACCAAGGGCACTTAACAAGATGCAAAACATACCATGAAGGCGACTGAAAGAAAAAGTCCTGCTCTCAGGTGAGGAAGGGAAAAAAACTTCACTCAGCAAAGTTGTTCATTTGTTGATTTTTTTTTTTTAACTCCTGAGTGGCTTAGCACTTCAGTTTACAGAAGTTACATCAAAAGCTGCTGCAGTTCAGTTGAAGGGTCGGACACTTTTTAGATCAGCCTTGCTGCTGAAACCAGTGCCCCATTTATTCATCCCTAAGCAGCTGCTGTTATTAACAGGAGCTCTCAGCATCACAGCAACTCCCACCTCTGATATCCCACACATTCTGCTTTGCACAAAACACAGCAAACCACCTATGAGGAAACACCAAAGCAGCGACCCCACATACACACAGACTACTCTGAATGTACTCTGCACGGCAGAACAGCAGGAGAAATGAACACACAGAATGGGAAGCAAACAAATTTAAAAGATAAGAGAGGTCAAGTACAACTAGTGGGAGATGTGCCCACTCTTAAAGCCTGAGGGGTGGAGTCAGTACTTCCCATGAAGTACTCTGGAAAGCACTCCATTCCTAAAGAAATAATGGCAGAAACTATTAAAGTAGGGAGCTCAGACATCAGACAGAGCTTCCAAGTTTTGGAATCTCAAAATTGAAGTTAAACATGGCAAAAGATTTAAATTGAAAGCAGCAGAGAGGTTTTAATTTAAGGACCACAACAGCTCATATTCAGGGCTCAGTTTATGTAAATAATGAGCTGGCAGAAGACGAGCAAGTTCCTTTCCAGAGATAGCACCATGATACAACTGAAGATAATCAAAGTTACGGTGTGACAGTATCAAGCAGTTATTTTTTTACTCACCAAGGGAATTTTAATTAAGCCACCTTCCATCCCATAATTTACACTGCTATTCTATCTCAGAGCTGCTTTTGAGACAATTACTGCTAAGCTTTACACTTTATTTATGAAAATAAACTTGAAAGGCAAGTTTAATCCTGCAACAGTGCCAGGGCACTCCAACCACAGCTTTCAGTGGTCGATAACCAACTGGACAAAGCAAAAAATTAATTCATGTTGTTTTGAAACTTTTAATTAACTCTGGCCAAGCAGGTTCTTACGAGTAAGTCAAATAATTAAGGCTAATTTAAGAGACACTTCAGTAAAAGCACAAAATGAACCTGAAGAACCAAATACAGCACACAACACCATGCTTTGGAGTAGGAAGTGTAAGTTATGGAAAGTCAGATCTGTAACATATAAATTGTAAAGCTGAACCCATAAACAGCTGTAAGAGTTACCTTTTTTTCTTTTATACTACTTCAAACACTAACAGGTATCCAGAGTAGCAACTAAAACTGAATGGCCAAGAACCAGCTGATACACATCAACAATCCACCTACTGCTAACCTAAAATCCTGAACTAAGTTCTGTTTTCAATCTGAGAAAGCATGTCATTTCAAGAGGTGACAAAGATGTCATATGCTTTACAGTATCTCTAATAGTGAGCAAGCTCAGTATCTGCAACAATAAAACACGCCTTAAAGTCGCAGTACATCCCTGAGTACAAAGCAATGCCAAATGTTAACAAGAGCTGAGGGTTGGCCTTGACCTACATTTATCAATTATAAAGAAAAAAAGCGCTTTTCTTACATATTTGTATATACTTAAAATCCTTCAAGCTCTTCATATTTCCAAACATCACCTCTGTATGTTGAAGTCACTGAGAACACGAACTACTTCTAATACTCACTTGAGCCTTATGTATAAAATACACACTCTGAAACTCTAGAAACTGCACTGGATGTCCCCATTTGAAATGTCAGTTTAACGTTAAACTGCTTCCTGCAACACACAATCTGCCTTAGGTACGACTTTCCACCCTTTATTATGCTTGGCTGTGGTAAGACTGAGCCCCTGCAGCTTGTAAGACTTGACACTGCTTGTCATGTTTTCCATTCAGTCCACTGAAATTCAGGATTGCCAGCATCTGTCTGGAGAACACCCCCTTCAGTTCAACTCGACTCCTTCACTTCAACACAATTTAGTAGGCTTGCAGCAGTATAAGAAATGTGAATTTAAACACCAGGAAAGCATCAATAATAACAATGAGCAGTTTAAGGTCAATATTACAGAAGTGTGACTTGCACACCAAGTACCATTTACTCTACCCAAGAATTCACAAGTCTAAATAAAGTTTATATATTATGGTACGTGCATCTTTTCCAGTGAAAGGACTGGTGCAACACATCTTCATCCTTGAACGCTGATTGAAGCTGATCTCATCTTTCATCTTTTTATATTTGTGGGAAAGATTTTTACAATGAATTTTTGATTAAAAATCTTGAGGACGTGCAGTACTTCCACATTTTTTTGTTAATATACTAAGTACTTGAATAATGCACCATCCCCAGACCACACAGCCTCTTCTGCTGTCATTTCAAGACCCATACATCATCTGTAGGTTGTGGATGTCTTTAAGTGCCATCTTGTGATCAGCCCTGTGACAATGAAGGGTCTAAATGGTCTTGCTAAGGGCTTAAAATAGGATACTATAAAAAACAGAAGCGTCAAAGCCATATGTTTGGCCCGAAATGAGCCAGCTGATAAATATAACCAGTCCAGCTTTTATGTGGCAGTCAGCAAGCGACAGCTACAGCGCTGAATTGTCTCCCTTGGTTGGTCTTCCAGGGGCAAACCAGTGTTACCAGCCTGTGCAGCAGGGAAGGAGTTTTCCCATTTGCGTCCTCACCAGAGTCACGTGAAGGACGGGACACAACACACGAAGCCCACAGGGGACAGAAGGGCCCGGGATCAGCCCGGGTTTGAGATCACCCCGGCCGGGCAGCGCGGTCCGGCCCGCTCACGCCCAGCCCCGGCCGCCCCTGCCCGCCGGCGGGCTCAGGCCCGCGGG
>VZTG01002251.1:710736-742556 GCA_013397845.1 Melanocharis versteri
CCCCGCCCGGCGCGCGCGCGAAGCGCCCGGCGGCACCGGGAGGGCAGCGGGACCGGCACCGGCACCGGATGGACGGGGCATTGGGATCGGGACCGGGAGGGGATCGGGATGGGGATGGGATCGCGGGGCGAGCTCCTCAAAGCCCTTTGCCCGAGTGAGCCTTAAACGATACCGGGGGGCGCAGGGGGGTTTGCCGGGAGGGCGGTCGGGTGGCGCTGGGCCCCGTGTGAGTCGTTCGCCTGTCTCGCACACTCTGTCATTAGCACTGTTCGTACTGTTAGTTTTCTTATTCCGTTGTTGCTTCTAGTAAGTCGTTCTTAACCCGTGATCTTTATCTTTTTGCACCCTCAATTCTGCATCCTGTCGCAGGAGGAGGTGGGTTGGGCATGAGCGAGCGGTGCATGGTCTAGGGTGTTTCAGTGGGGACACTAAATGGGGAATTCCCTTCCTAAACCATGACAGACCTGAATTTTAGTACAGTCTGCATTAAGTAGAGTCATCACTAAGGTATTTATAGTGTTCAACAAGTCCTTTTCTTGTGTTTATAACATTAATTTTAAAGTCTGTCAGGTGACCTGAGGTCTGGGTGGCAGCTGTGCCCATGTCACCAGGTCCAGCGCCTGTCCTAAGTCCTTGCAGCCCTCTCATGGGGGCAGCTGTGCTCTGATGGGCACTAGAGGTGTGCTGCCTGGTATTTATTGCTGGGTTTGCTGTTGGGCAGCCCACTCCATGTTTTTGTGTCTCTGAAGTTCCTGAAAGCCCTCCAGGCTGAGATCAACACGGTTTTGTATCAGGAGCAGCTTTTATCGTCTGTCTCGTCATGTCTCTTCCTACGTGGTAGTTGAGTATATTAAATGTGCGTGCTTCATGACTTCATGAAGATCATATGGCAGGCTGCCCTTTAGTGTGTTCCCTAGCCAGGCAGGGACAGGCCTGGCCTCTCCCAGAGCTTCACACATTTTCTTTAGCACCTTCTGATGCTCCTCTAGTTATCCCAGTTATTTCAGAAGTTTTTCCTCCAAATCAGTGTCATGGTATTTCTAGAATCATTTAGATTGGAAAAGACACTTAAGATCATGGAGTCCAATGTTCAGGTGTCACTGTTCATCCAAACTCGCAAATGAGATATTTACATTCTCAATAAACTTGCTGATGCATGGAGTTCCTCAGGAACAGTTGTTCTGCTTCCATGAGTGTTCCTCGCGCCACTCAATCCCCACCTGGGCACGAGCCAGCCTTTATCCATGCTGTGTAGAAACATGGGGCTGTCTGCGTTTTGGGTTGCTCAGGGAACAGCTCCTGGCCATGACATCAGGAGGTGGTTGCCAGCAGGGCCATCTCCTTTTGTGTAACATTTCACATGAACCGTGCCCCATGACTTACAGAGTGAGGTAGCAGAGGGCTGCGGAGATGATGATGGCACTGGAGCTCCTCGCTTTTGGGGAAAGGCTGAGGGAGCTGGGCCTGTTCAGCGTGGAGAAGAGACAACTGAGCAGGGATCTCACCCATGTCTGTCAGTATCTGAAGGGAGGTGCCAGAGGATGGACCAAGCTCTGCTCAGCAATATGACAAGAGGCAGCAGGCAGAAATACACAGAATTCCGCCTGTATACGAGGAAGAATTTCTGTATTGTGCAGTCGCCACGTCTTGGGACACTGCCCACGGAGGGTGTGGAGTCCTCCTCACTGGAGATGTCCGAAAGCCGTGTGGACACGCTCCTGAGTGCCGTGCTCCGGGGACCCGCTTGAGCACGGTGGTAGCACCAGCTGAGCTCCATGGTCCCTCCCGACCTGAACCATCCTGGGATTCTGTGACGCAGACAACGAAAAACACTTGTGTTTTTCCCAGGCCCTTTTTCCCCCTTTTCCGCCGGCGTACAGGCGGGCAGGTCCCAGAGGAGGAAGCCGCAGGGAGCGTGCGGGCGGGGAGCGCTCAGTAAATGGCGNGGGCCCGGGCGGTGCCGGGGGTGCCGGCTCTGCCTGTTGCGGAGCTGAGCCGTGCACAACTCGGCCGAAGTGTCTGAAATTCGCGGCTTCCGAGGTTTGTGTTGCGAAATCAGAAATAGGGAAAATCGTTAATAAGCTGGTCCGGGTGCTTGTTCCTCAATACTGTGCTCACGTTGAATGTGCATTCAAACTTGGTGCTTCTTTGACCTCGTGAAGCAGGTCAAGAATGGAGATTTATTAATATTTAAAAAATAGAAGCCGTATCAGAATTCCTGTCTGAAGGCTTAAACCATAGTGGCAGAACTGGATGTCTAGGGTCAGGGTAAGGTGGAATTTTAATCTGATTCCAGGAAACAAACCTGATTAACCCATCAATTTACTTCCTTGCTGCTGTTTGGCATTCTCACAGTGAACATCTTTCCACCATAGAAAAAGACACCAACGGAGATGCTTTGTGGGTTTGGTGTTATCCGTCCGTAACAGCTGAGCTGAGGACTCTGTTGCTGAGAAAGTGCTGCCTTACAGATGAAAACAAATTGCTTCATACGTTTGTATTTGGCCAGTATAAAAGGTCTTGGTTCTACATCACCACGGTAGAAGTTCAAGATTCTCCAGCCTTGAAAAAGGTAGGACTCCACAGGGTTTTTCAGGAAAATGCAAGGAGGGCTTTTCTAGAGCTTCCTCTGCGGGCTAAGCAGTGTTTCCCCATGGAGGGAAACGTGAGGAGGAAAAGGGATTCAAGGTGATGTGTGCTCACAGATGCAGCTCTATCCAGGTGTCCAACCAGTCTGCGTTTCATTTGTCACCTAGACATGGAGTTGCAGCATGATTGAGATACTCATTTCCCAATTTAGATTCTTTGTGTTAACATACAAATGCTATTTCATGCTGCTATTTCTAGTTAATTTGCATTTCCAGTTCAGCATTTTTTTTCTCTTTACGAAGTTTGTTTCATAGTGTCCAGAATCTTGTTCGTATAGAACTTGATGCCTTTTTTTTCCAAAAGGTCGAGTTATGTAGGTACTTCCTTTTCCACTGCGTTGATTACTGGAAGACAGCAAATATAGTTGTATCTTCTATCTTTTTCCTGTTATGAAAATCATTAAACTGTCTGTTCAGTTTTCATGTTTCATGCTGTATTGTTAGGTAGAAAGATAATGTGGTAATTTTGCATGCCCTCAGCAGAATGTTGCTTGCCTTTCCTCACTCCAAGTTCATATCTCCTATGAAGTAAAATAAAATTAAGTGCCACAGTGCTGTCTCCAACAGTTGCAGTGGGAGATGCTATTTCAGGAGGACACGTGAGCCTGGTCATTGTCTGCAGACTTTCAGTCTTGTTCTGTCCCAGCCCACAATCGTTTGATTGAGGAAGTTAGAGTAGTTCTGTTTGTGGGCCTGCTATCTGTGTGGCTTTTTTCCAGTCTCCTTCTAAATATGTTGATGTCGTCTGCCTCTGCAGCCTCCTTTGTTAACAAATTCTGGAAGTTTCCTCCCTGCTGTGGGGAAGAAAAATACCTTTCTGGTTTTTTGATAACCTCATGAGATGAGAGGAAAGCAACTCTTGTGTGTAGTTTAAGCTAAAGATAGTCTGTACTAGAGTTGAGACACATCAGAAACCCACTGTTCAGGCCATTCCTGCAGTTAGGAACTTGGAGCCTTGACAGTAAAGTTACCAATTCTGTTCATGGGGGGTCATTAACTGAGCTCTGTCTGTTTCTGTGCCCGTGTCACGTGCAGGTGACCCACTTCTCCATTGTCCTGATGGCCAAAGACTTCAACCCAGAGAAATACGCAGCCTTCACCAGGATCCTCTGTAGGTCTGTATAAAAGCTGGCCTGAGGTACTGCTGTTTGCATGCTTAGATCTTGCCCAAGCAAAAGGTTGAATTCATTGTGTTGCATTTGTTCAAGCAATCTGCTGGAAATTCAGTCCTACAAACAGGATCAGATGATAAAAAATCCTGGATTTGAGCTTGTCATGAGTTCATGCAGCAAGTGTTGGGTGACTGTCAGGTGTCCATTGGGTTTTAATGTGTGTCTTCTCTACCACCCTCACACTCATTTTCTCTGACAATGTATATTTAAAAAGTGTAAGTGTTTGGGAAGAGGTCAGTGCTGGACTTAAAGGTCACCATGTGTCTGGTGAACAACTTGCATCCCTCCACAACATCTCTATAGATGTTGCTTGCAGCTCCTCTGAGCTAAGCACAGCACCCAGGGATGTTTTTGCTTTTCCTCTAGGGAAGTGAGAGCCCTCTTCCAACCAAAAAACCTCTTCTTATTTCCTTGTCCTGTTTACTCATTTCCCTTTATGTCCCCATTCTCATGTTTTCTCTCTGCTTTTTATTTTGCTTTTCCTCCCATTTCCAAATTAGTTCGGTCCCAGCTCTTGATACCAAGAGTATTCTCTGGGATTTTGCAGCTAATTGGATGCAATTGTGAGGTTATTGTGCTCTTGGGACATACTATATAAAATGTAGACTTGGGAATGCCTTCAGGCTTACCAATTCTGCAAGGTACTGAAAAACTGAGATTTGTTCTTTTTTGGTGATATATGAAATATTTAGATTACCTGTGGATTGCATTAATGCTGGTTTATCAGCTAATACTTCATTTCAAATCCAGAATGGATTCCTCTAAGCATGATAATAATTGAGTTTCAAATGTGATGTAGCTTTGTGCTATAGCTACCACAGAAAATGTGTAGTTGACAGCTTCAGTGCTATTCCTGAAATATCTTAACCTGTAAAATAGGTTACAGTGTCTCTCTGCTTCCTGGAAGACAGCTGGCAGTGCATGGCTTCTCTTGGCATGTGCTTCTTCTGTGTCATTTGGGTTTTTAATTAGTATCAAGGACATGTTTATATTTTTCTTTCATCATTTATCAGAGAGTACAAAAGAATGGCAAAAGATACTTGGATAAAAAATTTAAAGCTACCTAGTCATAGTCTGCATGTAATAACAGGGGTTACTGTCACAGTTGCTTTTTCATTAAGCAGACACCTTCCAAGTCTGCAAAGAATCCTTTGTCTGGACACCTGCCTACACCTTTGGGGTATGTTTCTATCTTAGTCCATGTTGGTTCATTCATAAAATAGAAAGCTGAAATAAGGATACAGGGTTATTTTATATTCTAAAAGACGGACGTGTTTGTGTAAATGTTGGAAGACTTCTAGTTTAGTATTTAAAACCTCAATCAGGTGTGCAGAATGAGAATTCTTACCAGAAATATTGTGGTACTGATTTTTAATTTTTTATTTTTCATGTATATATTGGTGCACTGATTGCAGTTAAAATACCAGACTCTCTCCTTTTCACACAGAATCTACTTGAAGCATGGAAGTCCAGTTAAAATGATGGAGAGCTACATTGCAGTCCTTACAAAGGGCATCTGCCAAAGTGAAGAAAATGGATCCTTCCTCAGCAAGGACTTTGATGCTCGGAAGGCTTACCTTGCTGGCTCCATCAAAGGTTAATCACTGCCAGAGTCTCTATTCTGATTTCTTTCTTACAGCCTAAAATACAATCTTGTTTTCATGTATGCTTTAAGTAACCAGTGCTAACACTGTTACCTGTGCTGTTGTTATTAAGCTTCTTCAAAAACATGCTAATATCAGCATATATATCTTCTATAAAATAATTTCCCCTCTTTTCTAGATATAGTGTCTCAGTTTGGAATGGAAACAGTTATTTTATATACAGCACTGATGTTAAAGAAGAGAATTGTAGTGTACCATCCTAGAATAGAAGCTATCCAGGAATTTACCAGGTACTTTATCAATTCCTTCCTTCCCACTCGCCCACCCTCAGAAGTCCAACAAATTTTGAACCTACATTGAGAGAAAAGCCCATATTTTAGGGGGAAAAAAGGTCTATCTTAAACCTGATTATTGAAATTCTGCTAAATCCCTCTTAGGGCTTTGGGTGTACATTCCTCAACTCAGAGAAATTTAATGGTGGAATGAGTGATAAACTCTGCTTGCACTGATACTAGAAATCTTTACAGTTCATATATACATATATATACAATCCAAATGAGACCTAGTGATAATTGTTCTTTTTATGGCATACAGTCTTTACTGTGAAGCTTTAGTTAGTGTAAGTAAAAATCTACCATGTCTCAAGTTGCACCCTAATCTCCCCAGGACTTTGCCTGCTTTAGTGTGGCATCGACAAGACTGGTCAATTCTTCATTCATATGTGCATCTAAATGAGGAGGAACTGGAAGCCTTAAAAGCCTGCACAGGTAGTGATAATTTATTAATCAAAAATACCAGGAAAATTCAATTTCAGCTTCTGTTGCTGCGAAGTTTTGCACCAGGGCACTTTGGAGGGAAAAAAAGGTTATTTTGCTATTAATGCTATTGATCAAAGTTAAACATAATTTTCTTTGGAAAAGGCGAATCAACTAAACAAGTGTGTGGGAAGATTATTAGTTAATCTAGTGGCTTTGGGTGGATCCACATCAGTCTGTTCCTCATCACAGATGCAAAGCAGCCTTGAGACTTTTTTGATGCTTTGATTGGAGGGATTGAAAGTCTTCCTCTTGTACAGAAGCAGCTCACTTAGATAAGCTACATTTTTTTCCAACTTCTACACATCACTAGTAGCAGAATCTTTTTTTTTTAAATTCCTAACTCTGAAGTCCCAGACTTCTATTTTGATGTCAGTGGAGTCTGAGGCTCCTAAGCACAGGTAGACTTTACCTGTAGGAGTTTGGTCTGTGTGACACACTGCTGTGTCTGCATAGTGCTTAATGCATAATCCAGGAAGAGGCCCTTGCCTTATGCAGAGGTTACTATGACACATCATATGGCCATTAAGAGACTTCTTTATACAGAAAATGAGTGAGGAGGCTACTCATCTTCAACATTTCTACAGCTCATTCAGCATCTTCCATGGAGAAAGACTTCTCCAAGTTTGCTCATCTGACATTCTATAAATAAGAAAATCTGCTGGGTTTATTCCTCTGTTCCAGTCTGATGATGACTTCGTGACAAGAGGCTCCAGAGTGGAGATTTTTGTAATGAGGAAGTTGCAAATGAGTAATTTTAGTAGGAAGGTAGGAAGAGAGTTTAACATTTCAGATTGATAACTTGATGATATTGGTGTAGTGTTAGCAGTTAATCCACGCTCAAGGCAATTTTAGAAGTTGATTTTTAAGCTCCTTGGAAATGAAGCATCTGCTGAACACTTGTTGAATGCTTGATAATATCAAGAGAGCAACTTCCTGAGTCCAATGAGTATCACGTCAAATACTCTTAGAACAGACTTTAGGATTGTGACTTTTGCTTTTATTTATGAAGATCCTAATCTTGCTCAATTCTGTGCTCTAGGTTACATCGCTGGATTTACGGACTCTGAAGTGAGCAGTAGGTCAGACCTCTATGATGTGTATGTGAATTTGGCAGACAGTGAGATTACTGTTTCCCCTGTAGTAAAAGGTTGGTTGCTGTTTAGATTTAGAGGCAGTTTATTCCAGAGTTGACAGAAATTGCTCAACCTTGCTGTAGGTCAAACAATCTTGATCCTTCTTCCATCCAGGTTTTGAAAAGTCAATATGTAATTTTCTGTCTTCATTTTATTGCCACCCTGGAAGACTGGTTAAAGCTGGAATTTGGAAAGATGTGCTTTGTCTTCCAACAAATGCACAATTGAGATTTTGTAACATCCATGTTAGACATGGAAGAGACTTTCAGCTGAATGGAGAGATACTACATGAGTCTTTGGAAAAACATGGCACTAAATACTTGAAGATTTGGGATTATTTGAAAGAAAAGCTTCTATGTTGCTTATCATCTTGCTGCTCCTTATCACTGCTTAGGGCCTCTTCAGAGGTACTGGCTGTTGATACAAGGTTATTGCCTTTACCAACAGATTTCAAATGGCAGTCATGAAAAGATTCCTCTGTTTGATGTGTTACTCATACGCATTTCTAGGTATCACAAAAAAGGTGATTTTATGTGTGGTGTTTGGTTTTTTTTCTTACACAGAGGCAATGACAATGGGAAAACTTCACAAAGAAATTGGACAACTAATTGTTCAATCTGCAGAAGATCCAGATAAATCAGACAGCCAAGTCATTAAGGTTAATATTTTATTTTTAAATCTAATTAACTTGTATTGCTAAATCTTGGCAGAAGGAGGGAGTAGAAGGAAGAGTGTCACTGAGAATCAGTCAGTCTCTTCTACCTTCTGCCTTTTTACAAATGAGCATTTTTATTCATCATGCAGGTTTTTAAGGATAACTTACTTAGTTTATATTATCTCTTGGGTAACTCCATTGCTGAAGAAAGTTTAGAAATTCTATTGATTATAAGACTTATTTCCCCGTTTTATTCCACAAGGCATGGATTTTGTTCAATGCTTTCTTAATAGTATTGGCAATACCTTGAAAAGGTCCTGCTAAATATGGCTTCTTAGCTATAAAACCTGATTTTTATGATGATGGCATTTTATCACTCCCTCCCCTATCTAATATTAGACATTTCACAGCTGAATGACTTAGTCACAGAGCTCAGTAAGGCCAGGAGAGGAGTGGCTGTGCTTCCTTTATCCAACATGGCACAAGAGCAGGCTGAAGAACTGTTACAAGTTTGCCTTAAAACAAATGGAGTCTTTATTTTAAATGAGCTATTTATTTATCATTATTTCCTTTTTTTTTTGTTCTGTATTGATTGGTTTTTATTGTAAGTGTATGTGAAAACATTTTAATACCTAATACTTTATTCATGGTTGCTTGTTTTTCTGTTCCTTAAGGACATTTCTTTGAAGACAAAAGAAATCTTGGCTACATTAGCCTCACTTACTGAAGTTTCTGATGGCAATGAAAAACCAACCCTTAACGCTGAGGCCCTGAAACAAAAGCGATTTCCACCAGCCACAGAAAACTTCCTTTTTCATTTAGCAGCTGCTGAACAAATGCTCAAAATCTGATTTTGATGCACTGCAGTGCTATGGACCAATTCAGAAAAGCTGTCTCTGCCATCCAGATAGGTATACCTGGTATTTTATATGAAAAACTAAAGGTATGAGTGAATGTCATAGTTACCATGATATAATGCAGAATATTGGAGCTTGACTGGGAACATATGGAGACATATTTGGGAACATTCCTGGTGTCATTATCTCCCCCCAACTCTAACTGTGTACCTGTGGCTCCTGTATTTCACACCACAGAGTGAGTGGATGTACAAGTAGCACAGGCCAGTGTGTCCAGGCTGTGGCAGACATCAGTGTAGTGGCTGTTTGTCCTGCACATTCCAGAGGCTGGAGAGCTCTGACTTGTCTGCCTGGGGTGTGGAACACACGTGCTGTGAACCCAGCACAGCTGGGATGTGCTGATCTCTGCACAGGGACACCCTGAACGTGCAGCTGCTCTGAGTGCTCGTTCTGGGCTTCCAGGGGTGTCGGCCTGTCAGATGCTGCCCTTGCTCTGGACTGCCTGATACCTGGAAATCCCAAATAAATGGACAAGTTCTCTCTTTCTACTTGAAAGTGTCTAGGTGTGAATAAAGGATGTCTGGGAAAATCTGATGTGGTAGCGTTAGTATGAAAAGGAAGGGATATTTTGAAGCTCAGGTGTGAGTTGAGCACCTCTTTTGGACTCTTGCCTTAGAGGTTTTCCCCCTTTCACTCCGTCCCATGCCCCTGATGGAGGGATAAGATACAAGATTACTGTGCTTGAAGTGGGGCTTCCTAGGGGGGTCATGGACAAGTGCTGCCTTACAGCTGGAGTCATTTAAGAAGTTGCTGGGGTTCTCAGCTGAGAAGAGACCTGGCCATTCATTCCTGATCCACGTGAGAGAAAAGTCAGAAGAGTCAAAGCCTTATGCACCAGGAATGCTCAAATGGCCAGGTGCCACAGGTAGAGCAGCAGCTTCTTGAATGACTGAAGCTGTAACACAGGTACTGTCTGATGGTGCTCTGTGTAAACTAAATCTAGATGGAAACTTTTGAAGTCATAGTGAAAACTGGGAAAGAGTTTAGAGAAAATTAAAATTTGCCTACTTGTTTGGTTGCACAGCCATAACTCAAGAGATTTTTTTTTTTTTACTGAGCAGCCTGAAACTAACTGCTTTACAATCTTCTGAGAAGAATTTAGAATCTGTAGGGAAATGCTCTGAGCCAAACAATCTGTATTTGTTCAGAAATGTCCACAACAAATCAGTCAATTCTGCAGTAGCACTTTGTTGTAAGAAAAAAATACCTTTTTTCCTGGCCTTTGTACAGATAGGCTGTAGCATGTGGTTTTACATAGAGATTTTATACTTACGATTATAACTTTAGTAACCAATATTTATATTGTTAAATAATTGGATGTTTGCTATTCTGAAACTGGTAGAGCTCATCAATAACTACGTGCAAGCAATATTGGTTGGAAAAAGATTTGTCCTTTTGCTATGTATGATACCTTAAGGAAATCTGTTTTAGAATGTGATTAAGGAATGTGGCATCTGTGTATAAAATGGGAGGTTATTACTGTCAGGAAATGAAAGTGCTTCTGAACAATCCCCTATTTTCAGGGGTGGGTGTAAAATTCTGCTTTAAACACTTAGTCTGAAGTTTAAATTCTAAACACAGTAGCATGTAATTTTTTTTTAACTTCTGAGAAAAATACTGCAACTGCCTTTGTTTACCTGTAAGTGCTCTACAGCTTTTTTCCCCATTTTCCCATTAATGTTTTTTGTTAATGGTTATTTAATATTGCTGCTTCTGTTTTGGGACCTGTAAAACAGTTGGATTAGAAGAACTGCAAAACCGTGCTGAAAATTCTATTCAGGACCTACTTTAAAGTCCACTGAAGTGGAATTCACCAAGGAAAACCTGAATCTGCTTCAGCCAGCTGTCTTAACACCACACTGTAACCGAGAAGAAATTCCCACCGTTTCTTATTAACAAACTGCCTTAAGGCATATCTAGAGACAACCACACAAAGCAGAGGAGCTCAATTGCAAACTAAACCTTGAATGCCTCTTTTGATTTCTGTTCTGGAAATGTTTCAGTCGAAAATCTCCGTGTTGTATTAGATCTCCTGACGTTCATGCAGCACAGATGAAAATCAATTTTGCACTTAAGGAACTGGACTCATAGCATGCTTATGCCTATTAAAAAATTCCTGAACAGTCTACCCTTTAATTTATGTAAATTTATTCTTGAATAGTTGTGACCATGGAGTCACAGGCCTTAGCTCTTTAGTTTTGCAATCCTGGGATTGAACTATGGTTTGGTGTTTAGGTTGGAAATGTTCAAACACTTCTGTCATTGCTGATTTTATCGTCAGCACTGTACAAGATTTATTGGCCTCCCTCAGCTTCAGTGCGTTCAAAGGATTGTCTTAATGTTCTTGCATTTTCTTAATGACTTTTGACCCTGTTTCTTCTCAAAAAGGTTTGAAATAAAATAGAAGAATCTGCAAGGTCAGGACAGGAAAAGATTTCTACTTATTTCTCATTTCTCTTTCCCCAGAATGCACACAAGCAGACTATGGGTGCAGTTGCTCTTTTGCAGTCAGATGACGTCCTTTCTTCCTCCTAGAAACAAAGACTGTTTAAAATGGAATTTTCATTCATACCTTTTCATCTTACTATCTTTCTGTTCTTGGAGAAACACAAAATGGTGAATGGTTCCTGCACCATAACATCTCCACTACGTTTGCAAAAATTGGAAGGTAAAGAGTGAGCAGGGCAGAGGCCTGGAAGGGGGAGCAGGATAAACACTCAGTCCCTGCAGTTGAGATTTTGCTGAGTAAATTGGGTTACTTGCTTTACTGCTTTTATCCCTGGGCTTTTAGTTCCTGGTATGAGCTGCCCTGCCCTGTTTCCCCTGCAGGCAAATGCGTGAAGGGGGGAATGTTCAATGGAGAGCAGTGTAATGCTCTGTAACCTGGAAAAACTTGACATGGGACATCTGATGGAATCCATCTTAAACGTCCTGGCTGCTTCTGCTTTTAGCCTCTGACTGCTCCTGGAATGGCTACTGAGGGTTTGTCAATTGCGTGGTGTGAGATGGCAGTGGAAGCAGCTCCACTTCTAGACAGAAAACAAGCTGTAAAGCTCAGTGTAGGGAGTTCCCAGCTGCCTCAGGGTGCCTAACACCCTTCCCTAGGCAACTGTCTGGCTGCAGTCTGAGTCAGAGCATCTCTGGTCAGCTGAAGTCATTCCTCGGAGCTGCTGAGTGATGTGGGACTCGGGAGGAGACTCCCAAGCCTGGGTAACAGCTCCTTTCTGAGTGACACTGTGCAGCACGGGGTGATTGCTGTCTGATAGGGAAGGAGCTGCAGGACTCCCTCCCTGCCTTCATCCTCCCTTCTCCACCCCCAGCATGTGGGAGAAAGGGAAAAGCAGCATGGCTGTGTTCCAGGCCTGAGGGTAAAGCAGGGACACAGCTCCAGCTTAGAAAGGCTTTGATCTCAGTGTTTCTTCATATGGGAGTGGCTGATTTTTTTTTTAAGCTACATTAAAGGGGCCTGAAAGCCTCACTGGATTTTCCTACATTTCAAGATGACAAGCTGAGTGGGTGAGGCACAGCATCTTGTGCTGTTCTAAGACTTCTGTTTTCCTTGAAGCTGAAAGCTTCCATCTGTTGTCATTCACCACAACTTAAACTGGTTCCACTACTAATGCACTGTCACTTAACACAAGGGCCAGCTAAGGCAGGAGACAGACCTGCCTTGGGCTGGTATGTTGTTAATCTATTCCACATTACAAAGGGGAAGGTTTCCTCTTCCCAGGTCCCTCAAAGATGGTGCTTGGCTGCCTGTCCCAGTCTTGTTCCCTGACTTGTACCTCTGGACTACCAGGTGTCTGGTCCTGGCAGTTCTCAGCTCAGTGACTGGTTCAAGGCTGAGGCTGCCAGGGCCTTTTTAGCAACATATTTTCCCTGCCCTGATTTGGGAAATAGCTGTATCAGCCAGGCTGACAATTTAAATGGCAGGTGCCTGCCCTCCTCTTCTGGAAAATTCTGGTTAGGGCAATAGAAACATTTATGAGAACGGGGGAAAGGGGTATTTAATAATCCTGAGAGAGCTGAGTTTAATATGGCAAATTTCAACTCAAGTATTCAGTAAGGAGCTGGTGGAGTTTGAGAAGGGGCAGCTGTAATAACAGACACTATTACCAGACCTATTCCAGAAGCCTTACTCATGGAGTTGTAATGACATCAATTTGCTTAAAACATCCAAGAGTGTTGCCAGTGAATTTATAGCTTGTCTAGTTACCATGACAATCCAAAGTTCACCAATATATTCTCTTCTGTTTGTTGGCTTTGCTCTACTCTTAGGTTTTGGGTTTTTTCGCTTGTTCCCACTGTGGTTCATGTAACTAGCATTTACTTCAGCCATTCTTAAATTATGTTTAAAAAAGGAGTGGGGAGAGGTGCAGATCTTCACTGTAATGCCCATTACTGTTTACTGAGAGTGGAATCAGACCCCTTCTGCATTTGCCTTTGGTATGTGACTGAAATAGGAACAGAGAAACATGGTTTAGATAATTTAACTGTAGGATGTTATCTGTGCCTCTGCTATTAAAGGTTTGGAAGGGGACAAACACTTCACTCAGAGAGGCAGGCTGAGGCTTAAGCCTGTTCCACCTGACCCTGTGGTAGAATCATGGAATGGTTTGGGTTGGAAGTGACCCTAAAGATCATCTAGTTCTAACCTCCTGCTGCAAGCAGATGACATTTGGCTCAGCAGACCCTTTGGTCTGACACAGTATAATTATCTTCTTGACCCTGATGAGATTTTACCATGTACTGAAGAACATCACCCACAGAGACTGAGTGAGCCAGCAGAGTTCAGCAGGCATGAACAATCTTTTACCTTTAAAGATTCACTACAGTCCTCCAGTGGAGTAGTGCAGACTCTGCCAACTTACAGACAGTATCCATATGGTCTTCCTGGAACAGCCTTACAGCATGTTCCCCTCCAGTTCCAGGTCCTTTTAGGATGTGCTGCTGCTCCCCTCTCCTCTTCCCTTGTCTAACCTTTCCCTCCAGTAAGTTGTTAGAGGAAGGCTCAAAAAAGGCAGAACTCTAACAAAAAAAATTAAACTCAACCCCCAACTTCCTGTTTTCGTTCAGTGCCAAAAGCACGGCAGGAATCTCTTCCCGCAAGAGCCCAGGCCTGCTGTTTTTCCTTACTTTGCTCTATGCTGCTCTCTTCCTGTAGGATGGATTGGATTGGGAAACCATTGGTTTCCTCACACTGTGAAAAGAAATCCAATCCTCCCGCAATAGGAGAGCAGTGACCTGCATATTGTGCCCTAAAGAAGTTAAATGATGGCAGGCTTTGGAGGCTGCACTTGTGATAATCACTTTCACATAGATAATTTTACGTTATTTAGTGCATTTCCATCCTTGTCACAGCCTTAGCAGCACCTCACGTAACTACAGGCAGGGGTTGTAGGAGAGGCAGCTCAAAAATCACTGAAGATGTCACAATCACAGGGTCTCTTGTAAGCTCTTCCTGCAGCTCTTCCCAGACAGCTGAGGGTCCATGAATAATTTCATAGGATCAGCAAAGTGTATCGCCTCGCTGATCAGCATACCAAAATGATGCCACACATCAAAAGAGCTTGCTTTCTTTGGATAAACACTGCCAACCTGCAAGAGTGGAATTCCTCATTGTCCACCACAAGGTCAGAAAGACGTGGGATCTCCTCATAGCTTCAGTCAAGTTCTAAAGCTCAAGGGACATCAGGCCTCACAACTCCATCAAGGATTTTTAAAAAGCCTGGAATCAACTGGGAGTCAAGTTTGACACTTATTTCCTGAACACCTTTTAAACAACTAAATTAAACCAATATTCTATTGCCATCAGGGTTGCTTTGTCTAATATCACTTCAAGGGCTGCCTCACTCACGTCTCATCCTCAAAATGAGCCTTGTTAGATCACTGAAACACACTAAGTGTTCTGAGAAGAACCAGCTGGACTTTACCCACAGGAGTACTGATGTCAAAGCCTTCACCAGCTGGGTTCCTGGAAAGCAGTGCATCACAAGTTGCAGCAGCAGAACAAACTTATGTACTCAACAGTCGTTTAATTAAGAAATCAATCACTCGAGGAAGCACAGATCACAGGTTGTGACAAAGGCTGTGTTACAGTGCTTTTCTAGTACTTTTCAGCATCAGGTGAGGTGTGTTTATGTGCCTCCAGGCTGGGGCTGGCAAAGCCATGTTGCCAAGTTCTGCCTCTTTACAGGCCACACCATCATACACCGGATCTGGCACCTTTGCCACCACAGAATCACAATTCAGTCACAAATGCCAGTGGTGCATTCAGAATTCACTTGGATCAGAGCACACATCTATATATAAAAGCCAGGCTCTAAACTCCTCTGTTGTAGAAGAACTCTGTTTCTTCTGTAGATGACAGAATTTCCGGTTCAAGGTCTGCTCGCTTTATCTGCAACGTAGGAAAAAGGGAATCAGCACCACCATGGCCTGGTAAGTGGATGTTAAGTCCTTGTTACTGCATTGCACTTTGCACAAATTCTGGAAGTATGCATTCAGTATTTGGGACTTAGAGCTCTTTGTTTATTTGGGGATTTGAGGGATTTTTTGTTGTTGTTTTGGGGCTTTTTTTTTTCTCCAACATTTTCTACATGTGCACACATATGGGAAGAAATGTATTATTTAAAAATAGTGACATTATCTCCATTCACTGTAGAATTACAGAATCATTTAGGTGTGAAAAGACCTTTAAGATCACTAAATCCAGCTGTAAATATATTTGAGTGACACCCAGGAGAACATCTGCTGTGGGCTGAGCCATTGAGAAGCCCAAAGGGAACCAACCAGCCCTACTCTCAGTACATAATTCCTCAAAAGTCCCCTCATTTATGTTCAGTTTGTTTTGTTGTCATAAGAGATTAGGAAATCAAAAAAAAAATTACAATGCCAGAAAGTTTAGGCAAATAAAAGAAAACACTGAAAATTGCAAGAGCCCAGTCTGTGATTTGCTAAGAATATTCACAGAGAGGAAACAAATGCAGAAAGGCTCCTCTCTCAGCTGGCCTTCTCCAAAGCCCAAGGTTCAGGGGCTACATCCTCCATTTAAAACCTTCCAGGAAGCCATTCTTTCCCAGGGAACAGATCACACTTCCCAGTTCAGCAAGGCAGGGTGAAGACATGTCACATGTGAGCAGGTTTACCTCTCCAGTGAGCTCATGCTGACTTTGCATGGGAGAAAAAATTCTCATCTACATCTTTCGTTTCTCCTGCAGGACTGAACACAGTGCTGGAAGAGCCTTGGCTTAAATCTTCAACATAGTTTTCCTGACCTTGCTTGCTTCAGACTGTTGTGAAAGTCTGATAAATCTACATTGAAAAGTGTAAATATCAACAACACACAATGCAACTCAGACCTCAAAAGTCCTGTGAGCCTCTGCCTGGTACATGGGCCTTCACAAGCAGCCTCTCTGCTGCCCCATTTTAGATGTACCACATTAATCCTGTTCATTTTTTTATATGTGGCCTTCAGACTGCTGGCCATAGTTCTGAAAGGCCCATTTAATGTCACAATAATCCTAAATCAATTCCTGTGAAAGGACTTACCTCCCCACACTGTGAGAACATACTAAATGAGACTGGCAGCATCCCTGCTAGGACTGACATAATCACAAACATTCTCACTGGACCCAAAGCACGATGATTTTTAACAAATCTTGCTCTGTACAAGACATTGAAAAAAGTATGTCAGTATATTGAAAAATAACCTGACAGTGACACAAAAAGCATTATCTACTATTTTACTGGTTGAAATTACACTGAAATTAGTAATAATCTAGGCTTATGGTTCCTAAAGATGTTTCCTTACTTCATTTCCTATGTTTTTACTCTTAACTTCCTGTGCTTTCCCTTTGTTTTGTGCTTGCCTGCAGCATTTTCCAAGCCCAGGCTGTCGAGATTAAGAAAACAAGCAGCAAGATCAAAGTGACAAAAGGAGAGAAAGTACATTAGTGCTTTAAAGTGTCTCAGTTCTTTGATTATGATTTTTCTTGCACTACCCTCTTTCCTTATACATTTAGTTCCTGTGAGCAGTCCTATTTTGCCTTGTGCAAAAATTTATTACTTGACATATATATTTAAAATTTTATTTTATTTTATATCTGCATTTGTCTTCTGGTAACAGGAGTCCCTTAAGCTGACAGGGAATCAATTTAGGCAATACCAAATTACCTGACAGAGATGATCCCTACCTGTATTATTTACACAACAAAGATCATGACCAAAAGCTGAGGGCAGGCTAAGAATCCTCTCATAAAGCATACAATGTATTCTTTGTAGGATACATGGATTTAAAATGTTGCAAAAGAAAGAACATGTTTTACAATTCACAGAAAACTATTTGGAAGTTGGGATCCAGCTTTAGTTGCAAATTCAAGTGCCACATTACTTCTTCAAAAATACAAACCTAAGCTAAGTGCTGTGAACAACCTTGATACAGACACGGGAACTCAAATCTTAAATTAGGGAACTGGAAGTAGGTAGGTGCTGGAAAGCAGCTTGTCAGGAGAGCACAAATACGTTTCCTGCATGGGAGCAGAGAGGAAAACCTCACTCCTGCAAACCCTTGAAGCATGGGTTCAGACATAACCAGATTCACTTAATGATCTGAAAGCATCACAGCAGCTGAGCAGCAACTTCCCACATCATCCCTTCTACCAAGGCAAGCAATACTGCAAACCCAAGGAAAGAAATGGCGAGTGGTAACAGCCAGACTGAAAACCAGAGTACCACTGACCCCCAGCCCTTTGCAGTGCCTCTCACCTCTGCACAAAGTACATGAGCACTTCTGGCAGGAAGAACGTTGTCCCAAACAAGACTGCTCGGGACAATGCCGTTTCCATAACAGCCTTCAGGGAGAGAGCAAAACAAGTGGTGTCAAAGCAGTGCTCTGGGCAGCTTCAAACACTGCCTGCTTCCCTGAGTGCTTTTTTGTCTAACACTCTGGAGTTCAAAGCAACAGGTTAATGAGGGATAAAAACATCTATTAGAGGAATTCTTTCTTAAATGGAAACTAAGAGGCAAATACTCTGCTTATGACTGAGAAATTCCTTAAAAGGGAGGTAAAACTACTGATGAGTTTTCCTGCCATGATAATAATTTTGCTGAGACTTGCTTTTTTAAAGTTGTGCTGAACTTCATACAATTGGTTATACCTTCTGGGCATCCTAACTAGCTTGTGTTAAATCTGAAGTTCTCTCTCCAGCTGTCCCCAAATCCTTATGCTCATCCAGTTGTTTCCACAATACAGGGCTTTTCTCTGAGGTGTCCCATCAGAAGATCCAGGAGTCTTATCACCTTCTGGAGGTGACCAGGGAAAGCAGAAATGTCTGTGCCAGTGTCTCTGGTACTCAGTAGATTGGTCTGGGCAGGCAGCCAACCCTTGAAGACACAAAGGTTGTAGAACCTGGTTCCAGAGACCTAATCCAAGCCTGCCCGAAGATTCAGCACCTGATGTGGGATTCCTTGTTCAACATATCCAACCCTATCTACTCTCAGCATCACATTCTGCTCTTAGCAGGGAATGAAAGGCAAGTTAAAAGAGTTCTCCACTTCTCACCTACCTTCTCACCAGCCTTCTTGGACACTCCTACAACCTTGCCATTCCTGTCCATCACTTCTATCCCGTTATCAAATTCCGGGCTTCTCACCATTGCTACAGTAAATGCACTCGTCAAACCTGCAGGGTGTTAAAGGGGGTTTTGCTTTAGTAGATTCAAAAGGACTGTCTCAACAGTAACATTCATAATTATGTGCATTTTACATTTCCAGTTCAACAGTTCACAACTGAATAACCTGACAGCTTCAAAAGAGACAGCCCCATGAAAATCTACTCAGGATCTGAATCTTTGTTTCAGAAACTTGAGTGAGATTGGAAGGCTTCAGTCCTAAAAGGTGCTTAGTCATTATGGATTCAGAGCTTTAAAATCATTTCCATCCAGCTCAAACCATGAGTACTCTGTTCTTAAGAGAAAGTGAGGGAATTTCTGTTGTGGTTAGGTTTTGCCCCGCTCAGCACAAAATCCAGCACAGAAGACAAAATCCTGAAAGGAACAGGGTTTCAGTGCTGTATCCTGCATTGAAAGGAAGGGCATAGACTGTCAAACTGACCTTGCTTGAAATAATAGATTTCTCTTTTTATTAGTTTTTGGTAGGGCTGTTCAATAAAGACATCAGTGTACCAGAGGACACTTTGCAAATGCTAGACTAACATTAATCAATTACCCTCAGGCTTTTCTCTACATTTAAGAAAATGGAAGCACATTTAACACCTGCTTCAAAGGAAACAAGTCAGAAACCCCTAATGGAAATCATCAGAAAGATCTGAGCAGGCATCTCACATAACGTGAAACAAAGGAGATGATGCATTTTAATTTTATCAATTTTCCCCTATGAAAGGCCAAAAATTTCTATAATGGCAATAGAAACTTAATGACATTAAATAGTTAAACTTGTCCTGGTGCAACTTCACCATGGCAGTAGAGCTGTTGCAGTAATGAACTGAGTCCCACTTTCCTTGCAAGATTAATAATATCCTGCTGGAACAGGTTCACTTTCTGCACTCCCAGAGCGATGTCGCACTCTGGTGTCATGGATATGCCACACCACGTCACGTCAGTGCCACTGCTACTGCCCTCCTGATCTGTCCTGGTGCTTTCAGGTATGTGTACAAAGGTCACAAGAGTGCTCTGCAGCTCTGAAACTAAAACCAGCCAGAATCCAGTGAGGGCAGGGACACTACGCAGTGAGAGTTGTCTCGCACAGAAAGGAGGGGGCCAGCAAAGGCAGTCAGAGAAGAAACAGTGAGACCACACCTGGGCAAAAGCAAGAAAACTCTACAGTCAGACAGGCAAATGGCCCTCAGGCCAGCTGCATGATACACAGTTTGTTTCTACTCACCAAAAAGAGGTGCAGGTAGCAGTTTTCTGACGACAAATTGCATTAACGAGCTCTTTGACGCAAAACGATTCACAAAGCTAAGAGGGAGAGCCTAAGGCATGGAGAGGAAACAGGCACCTTCCATTAAAAACTGTGCAGCATTTCAGTGTGACAGGTTAGGAAAATAAATCTGTGACTTAGTACATAGTTACCATCTATGAAAATAAACAGATGCCTTGGTTTAACATTCCAACAAAATATATGCCGCCATTAATTAATAAAGGTGCTTGTAATCACTCTTTTAGATAAAAATAGAAAACATTATGATAAAAAAAGCATTCAACATTATTATGTAGAGAACAGCAGCAATGTGAATACAAAGGAAAAAAATAATTACCTCTGACTAATATTTCTTGGACATTCATCCAACTGCATTGTGTCACACACTCCTCTCTCCTCCAAACAGGAAATCTGCTTTACTTCTGTATTTTTCCTGATTCTCTGCAGTTTCAGCCCAATTCTATATTCCCATAATACACTTGCAGGAAGTTTCATTTAGGAATAAATGGCCAGGACACCAGCTGACCCTCAGAGTCTCCCCTGGAGGACAAAGGGAAGCACTCCCATGGTGACCCACAGGCAGGGCTTCCTCCCCAGACCTCTGTAAGGCCTGAGCAATCCTGGCCAGCTGTTTTGCCCAGTGGGTAGAGGTGAAACTCCCTCTAACAGATGCAGGAACAATCACATTTTTCTGCCAGAAGCTTATGAAAATCACTGCTTCGTGTGGAGGGTGAGGAGAGGCATTACAGAGGCATCTACATTTGTGATGAGTGTCATGAGGATACCTGAGCTCATTCTGATGTAGCAAACTCCAGAAACCACAAATTCCTATTCCAGCAGAGACCCCAGGGTAAGCTCCCTCCTGGAAGGCTAATTTCCCTGCATCCAGTGCAGTATTTTCATGGCTATGCTGTTCCTGGGATTTGAGCAAACACTGTGCAGTACTGATGCCTGCAGATCTCACCACTTGTTTGGAGTTAGATCTCTTCCACAGCACCACGTGAAAAATCAACTACAAAACCCCAGTGGCTCACTCTGTGTTTGTAAACACTGGCCAGCTCCTCTCACTACCTGTTTGCTAAGCTTTCAAAATAATAAAGAAAATTACACAAGAGGAAGCATCAGAGGAAGCCAAGCAAGATAATGGCTGAGAGATGATCAGAAAGAATTCTTATTCTGAACAGTTCTGTGGCAAGACACCAGAGTGGAGCACCAGAGCACAGTCCTGAAGGATATCTGGTGCTGTGGTTACCTCAGTGCCCACTCCTTCTCAGGAGAGCTTGTTAGGAAGGCAACCATTGAGTAAATACTTACACCAACACAGGCTGAATAGGAAACGGCTCCCAAGCCAAGCAAGATCTGCTTTTGTTGAAGTGAGTATTCCTAAGGAGGACAGAAAAAACACACTGCATAAGTACATTGTAAGACACTTGTAAATCAAGTTCAAAATGGCATTTGCACAATTAAGATGGTTGCAAAAATAAAAGTCAACACTCACTTCAGCCTTTGGGGTGCCATTTCCATTCACCAGAGTGAATGCGGTGGTATATGTGTGAAACACAAACTGCAGAAACAAGAGATTGTAAGAAAAATTGAATTCAGGATTGAGACTAGAAGACCTGTAAAAGTAGAAAGAAAGAGGCAATTACCTGCCAAAAAAAAGAATGCTTTGCCTGGCGCTGAACAGATGAAACGATGACCTAAGAGGAAAAATGCACAAGAAAATGAGCTTTGATGAGTGTAGAAGTTTTTGGTGCAGGAGCACCAGAACTGCTGAGGTACCACTGGCAGCAGTGTCAAAGGCTCCATACAGTGCCCAAAGCCATTAGCCTTGGTTCTTGGCTAGCACATTCTCTTATTACAGAGGTGACATGCTCATTTTTCTATTCAATAGAAAGCAAACAGACACATATAAAACACAGATACATAGTGGTAAAACATTATGTGCAACAATATTGCAGCAAGATGCTTTCTTATCCGAAAGAAAAATGCATTTGTGCCTGTGAAGCCTACATAGATGCAAATAAAATAACTACGGTAACAAAATTCTAATTAAAGAAATGAATGAGAAAGGGTCAGATTGGTTTTGCTGGGGATATGAATACTAGATCTAATTGATCAAAGATCAAAGATTTTAGGAGTTAATTCCCAGCTTCTTCTCAAATTCAGACAGTGAATAAGAACTTCAGCTTTAATAAACCACAACCTTTCTTGAGGTTTCAAACTCAATGTGTGGGACACCTGAAACACAGTCAATCAAGATAAGAATACAAGATATTGAATAGGAGGAAGGCTGAGAATCTCCAAAGCATCAGAGAAGGATCAGTAATTCATTCAATATTAGTGGATCAACCATCTTTATTATTAATGCCAGCACTGACTCGAACCACATCTATGACAGTGCATTAAGCTGTAAATATAAAAAAAAGTATTTCTATTAATTTTATTACCGCTCTTAATGAATTTAACAGCCATCAAGACTTTCACTGCACTTTCTAGCAGTGCCATGTAAGTTCATGCTGTAATGTCTGTATGGAGTGACATATCTCTGGATCTATAATCATAGACCAAGCCCAAACCCAAAGAATCTAAATGAATAAATATGCACATAATTACAGCTATGCTTCAAATTTTATGAAACAAAATTATGCAACTTTTGAGCACAGTAACAAGAGTTTATTTTTATAACTTTAATGATTTACTGACAACACCATTTCCTACTTGCAAATGCACCATCTACATAAGAAAAAATTCATATTCTGGGTCTGAAACATAGAACACAAGGCTTCAACTCGTTCCCACTGCAGTTCCAGATTTTTGAGGTTGAACAGACCAAACTCAGGCCTTCCTCTCAATGCTGAGTGATCTCACCTTGCATCAAAAGGCTGTCCTTCACACATGAACAATCTCTTGGAATGTTGCTGGAGAAGGATAACTAACAGCCTTGGACTTCTAGGAAGATTCTTTAAGGGCTCGATTTCCAGGTTACTCAGCACTTCCCATAAAACAGATATCTTTCAAACAGGGTCCCAGGGTGCTCTCAAACAGCTTGTGCTGAAAGTACAATGAAGTGGCCAAAACCTTCTATTCCCTCCCTCCAGCCCCTGGCTATGGAAAATGGAAGCCTTGCTGGATGCACACTGGCATCTGTCGTGATTACTCACCAAGGGAAGAGTTATGGGCATGAAAGCTAAAAAGAAAGAAAACTATTTCAGTAAAAATACCGTCCATGAGTGTAGATGAATGGTCTTGAGAAGAAAATTCCCCCAACTTCCCCCCTCTAATTCCATTTCCAAGTAAAACACTGCCCACAAACCCCAGCATCACCATAAACTTCAACCCTAGGCTTTGTGTCTCACTCCTCACTCAAGAAGCCACAATCCCTGCTCACAGTTCACAGCCAAAAGGAGCCCTCGTGGACTCCACTCACCAGGGCTGCTTGGAAACCAAATAACTGAACACAAGTTCAGCTCTCTGTTCAAAAAGAGAGGTACAACAAAAGCTGCCACAGTTGTGAGTGGTCACAGGAGATAAGGAGTAAATAGCCTCAGTATGGTTATAGCTGATGAACAGCCTGTGCTGCCTAAACAACACCCCAGGCCACTTTGTCTGTCACCAGAAAGTAAATTCATCCAGCAGCCACCGCCATCAAGGGAAAACTTAAATTATAGCAGACAGTTAAATGTGGAGGGATTTGGGAACTCACTCTGCAGCGACAAGAAGCAGAGACTGATCAGAGTGTTTCCATCTAGATGAGCAAATTATCCTTGGGAAAAATTCCTCACCAGGACCATAGGAATAAACCAACCTTCAACACACATAACAATGCAAGCAACAGAAGAGTCTGCTTGCTTTTCTGTATGGAGAAGAGTGTCACTGTGGTATCACAGCAGCTATTCACCATGAGCTATTCCCCCTTGATGCTCCAGTCACACACAAAATTTCACTGAAGGGAACCTACCTGGAGGTCTAAACAAAATAGGAATTATCTTGTCTGTATCAGGATGTACGCTGGTCTTAAATAAAAAGGAAAAAAAAATTAGAACATCTTTGCCATACTTGAATAAGGGAAAAAAAAATAATCTAAATATTTTGTAAACGTACCAGGCTTAGCAAGAAGGCTTCTTTGGTCTACAACAATTGGAAAATTAGGTTAGTAATTAAATTTCAGAAGAGACTGGGTAAAATCTTCTTTCTAAATTTATCGTATGTCTTTTTCCAATAACTTCCCTGTATACAAAGTGTATATATTTATATATCCCTTTAACTATATTTTGCCCTGAAATTTCTTTCTATATACTCCCTGTTGAATACAAAGCACTCACAATCCATAGACTGTGTAACAGCACCAAAGCACACACTAGGGCAGAACAGAAGATTAATTTTTAAAAGTTAAAACTGGTAGGTATTTTAAAACATAAAACAACAATTAAATATGGCTAAACACTTATGTTAGGATTTTAACTGCAGTCCAAAATACCTGATTATTCTGTATGGGCTCACTTGGGGTCTTCTCATCGATTTGTATTAATAACCTGGTTCTTTTTATTTCATTCTGTATTTGAAAAAAAAAACCAAAACAAACCAAACAAAAACCATCAGCTTTCAATATTCCGAGTGCAATATATCAGCTATAAAACACTGTAAATACAAACCTAGAAGCAAATAATGCCCGTGTTCCTCACCTGAGCAGTGAAAGCAAGAACACACCTAGACACAACCAACTCACAATCATAGAAACTTTTAAATTATTGGGATAATTCAACTGCTGGCACAGCAGCCACGGTCTGGGCAGGGCGGCTGAGATGGCTGTGCCTAGAAATGTCCCTTGGTTTATGCAATCAGATATAGAAGTGCATACACGTGTATTTCTGTTTATCGTAGAATGGTGGAATGCTTCGGGTTGGAAGGGTCCTTAAAGCCCATCCAGTGCCACCCCTGCCATGGGCAGGGACACCTTCCACTGTCCCAGGCTGCTCCAAGCCCCAGTGTCCAACCTGGCCTTGGGCACTGCCAGGGATCCAGGGGCAGCCACAGCTTCTCTGGGCACCCTGTGCCAGGGCCTCCCCACCCTGACAGGGAACAATTCCTTCCTAACATCCAATCTAAACCTGCCCTTTTTCAGTTTAAAGCCATTCCCCCTCGTCCTGTCACTCCGTGCCCTTGTCCAAAGCACCTCTCCAGCTCTCTCGCAGCCCCTTTGGGCACCGGAACGTTACATTCACTGCTACATTTCTCATGTATTTAATTTTCCCCAGCAGCCCCGCATCTCACAGCCCGGCAAAGCCGCAGCCCCTGAGGCCGCTCGCCCATCGCGCGGTACTCACGGACGACTTGAGGAGCAGCAGCGGATCCAAGGCGTCCGCCCAGAGGAGAAACCTCTGGAAGAAAGACTGAGGGAGACACGTTTGGGAGAGACGAGGCGTTACTGCGGACCTTCCCTACCACGACCCATGCCACCATCCCCGCCCGTTCCCCCGCGCTCCCGACCTGCCCCTCCATCCCCGCCCGTCCCCCCACGCTCCCGACCTGTCCCTCCGCCCTCCAGAAGCGCAGGTTGGCGTCCATGGAGCCGCGGCACCGGAAGGCGCGGGCGGGCCCGGTCCGGTGCCGCACGCTCCGCCCGGACGCGGAGCCGCCGCGCCGGGGTCCCTGCTGCCGGCAGCGCACCGCGAGGGGGAAAGGCCCCGTCGCCTTTTCCTTTTCCAGCGGCTTCGCCCGGCAAGGCAGGGCCCCATCGCCTTTTCCCTTTCCAGCGGCTTCCCCTGGGATGGCAGAGCCCAGGAGCCGGGCTGCGGAGAAAGCCCCGCGTCCTCCGCGGGACGGCGGAGGGAGGAGAAGGCCGGGCCAGTGAAGGTCGAGGTGCCGCGGCCCCGCAGGCACAACCCGGCCGCTCGAGGTGCGGCAAATACCAGGTTTATGGGAAAAAAATGCATGGTTGCATTTCACAAAAACACCGGGACTGAAAAGATTTGCAAGGAGTGGAACCCGGAGCATCAGCAGGCACGGCACCACTTCAGTCTCATTTTTTTAATCCTTTACCTTGGAGCATTGATCCCCATTATAAAGCTAACTTAGGACTCAGCCACCTTGTGCTTCTCTGCTCAGAGGGCCAGAAGATGAAAAAGGGAAACCCACTGAGTGTTGTATTGATCTGTGCAGCCCCCCAGTACCTTGTGTCCATGGGCTGCTCCCCACGGCAGCTGCGACCTGCTGTGAACAGTGGTGCAGAAAAGAGCTGCTGAGGCAACACAACACATCCAGCTTCTTCAAAACAGAGAAACAGGGAAAGAAAAGCAAAGCACCACACCTGCTGCTAGGCCATGTTAAGATTCTTTTATTATAGCTAGAGAGATGCTACATCAGTTGCAAGCAGTACGAGAGCCAAGCAAATTCAAGTGACAGAAAACTTGCCGTTAAGCTCCAGTAAGTGCACTGTGGGGGTTCAAGTTTTTACCATCTCCCAAACAGAATTAAAGTTCATGCTTGCTAGTGCTCCTGAATAGCTGCACTGCATCTTTTATTTTTTTTAATGGCACGTAATTACATTCATTTCATGTTTTAGTGCATTTACACACAAAACCAATGATTTTTAAATTATTTTTACTTGTAACATTCATCTCTTCCTCTGCAAAATTCATTAAAAACGAACCATGTATCAAAATTCTATCCTTGTACTGTTTCAAACTTTTAACAGAATTTAATGTTGTGTGAGAAAAGGAAATGCAGGACAGTTTCTGGTCCAAAACTAGTTAAGGAAAGAGGGAAAAGCCAGTGGAAGGCAACTATAACTTCTGTACTCATTACATTCAGGAAGATGATTAATGGTCACAGAAATCCATGAAACTGAAGTTGCAGAAGACAGGGGGGAAGCCTTAGTTTTACCTTTTTTAAAGCAAGACAAAGGAGTCAGTAAATATTTCAGCATTTAATTTCTTCTTAAACATGAGAAAATGAGAGCTTTTATTTTTATTATTAATTTTTACAATCACAGCTGTTTTGCTAATGTCTTCAGTGTATGGTAACTAAGAGTTTTGTCCACACACTTGAGTGTTTATTTATGCACTTTTTCAAAATATTCTTTGGAACCTTCTGGGCTTGGTTTGATCTGCCAAGAAAAGAAAGTTTAGTTATTACTTGGTACAGGTAAGATAAAAAAATTACGGATTTGACACTTTATCCAAGAAAATCCATGCATACTTTATAAAAACTGCAATCTGTTTCTGCACTTGGTTGAAAGACAAAAGCCTACATCATGTACAACTCCTACTTGAAAATTTTAAGTATAAACCACATTTGTCCTGTTAAATTACAATGCATTAAGGAAGTAAAAAATCTGAACTCAGTGTACGGACAGTGTAAGTCAAATCTGGGGTTTTAAACACAATTTCCATCTCCTAAAAGGAAACCAGTAAACTTTCTTCACAGAAATCCCACATTTAGTATCAGACAAGCAGACTAACTTGGTCCAACCGACAAAAGCTTCGTGTTTAGACACCAGGCACAGGTTCAGTCAAGCGCCTCCCATGCGAGCGAATCCCAGCCCTTCAGACACGCACAAATAGGCCAGTGCCTATCTTTAGGAGGAGTATATTTAGCAGAGAGCAGGCACTCACCGTTGGGGAGTCTGGAGTCCAGTTGGCCGGGCACACCTCCCCGTGTGTCTCCACGAACTGGAAGGCCTTCACCAGGCGCAGCGTCTCCTCCACGCTGCGCCCCACGGGCAGGTCGTTGATGCTCAGGTGCTTGATGACCCCGTTCGGATCAATGATGAACAGACCCCTGCAATGGAGCAGGAGTTTAGGGAAGGCAAATCGCCTTCCAAGGCCAAAGAAACCGGATGAACAATTTCAGCAAGCTGGTTAGTCCTAGATGCACGTATGTAACATACGGCATTCGGTATCTTGTTTGTTAGCGAAGCGATCCACTGCTGTGGTACTGCGAAATTACAAAGGATGCATAGAGACTATTCAATCAAGGCAGACAGAGCAAAGGGAGAACCCACAGTTCCACTTGTACTTCAAAACTGAAAGGTGGCATCCTGCCCATGTCTTTTTGATCAGATCTGTAGGTACCAAGTGAAGAGCTGCTTGTGCATTATGCTACTAAATTAAATCCTGCTGCATACAAGTATTTGTGAAAACCAAAGTCCCAATCTTACCATACCAATTAACTTAATCTGTCAGTAAACAAATGTCAAAAGTTCCTGATCCAAAGAGATCAGGAACTGAAGGTCTCCAGAAGACTCCTACCCAATCCACTGTTTCTTAGGGATTACTATGGAAAAAACTATCAGAAATTGCCCTTCTGTGCTGCTCTTTTTCCTTAGTGACATGGAGCTCTCCCCCTCCCAGAGCAGAAGAGCTGGCTTTTCCCCTCACAGATTTTCAGAGGGGCCTGGAGCCATTCTCAGCTTCATGGCCAAAATGGCGAGGTGCCCTTTTCCTAGGGTGGGATCCAGCCATCCTGCAGCAGAAGACATCTCACAGTCTTCACTTGATGCCATTTCCCCACAGGAGGGCACAGTGTGGCTTATGTTGGTTAGACTGGGCTGTGTCACAGCAGAGCCACCAGCAGTCATGCCTTACCTCAGTGCTATGCCAGGTCCTTCCAGCAGCACCCCATAATCACGGGAGATCTGTTTTGTGAGGTCCGACAGAACTGGAATATTCATTTTGCCCAAGCCGCCGCTCTAGAGAATAGAGTAAGGTTCCACTTGGTTACAAAATGCTCCATAGGATCATCCTTCCTGAGCTGCGGGATTCCATGCTCTTGAGGGTACAGCAACAACGAAACACAACCGTGGCACCTGCTCCATGAAAGGAACCAAGTTTGTGTGGTGTTGCTTGGGTTTGCTTTGTTTGTTTGTTTTAAAGTAGTCAGGAACATTTTGTTTCTTCAGAAAGTGAAAATTTCTTTTGCACTGAGCATTTTAGAATTGCTTGTTTTGGTGGTAAGAGGCTACCAACGGCAACAGCCATAAATTTCCAGAAAAACTTCCTTTGTACCCTATTCAGGAACTTTGAATAGAAAAATTTCTACTGCATATTTAAGTGTTCAGAATTAAATAGGATGAACATGGTGGGGAGGGAAGGGAAAGAAACCTGTGAACAAACAAACTTTGGAGCACATATCTGATGAGAGGCTGAGGGAGCTGGGGGTGTTTAACCTGGAGAAAAGGAGATGATGTCAGGCTGACATTATCACTCTCTACAACTACCTGAAAGGAAGGTATAACCAGGTGGGGGGTCAGCCTCTTCTCCCAGGTAACAAGGGACAGGACAAGAGGAAATGGCCTCAAATTGCACCAAGGGAGGTTTATGTTGGATATTATCAAAAATTTCTTCACAGAAACGATTGTCAAGCATTGGAACAGGCTTCCCAGGGCACGTAAAAAAAATGTGGATGTGGCACTTGAGGACATGGTTAGTGGTGAACATGGTGATGGTGGTGGTGAGTTCGACTTCACGATCCTAGTGGTCTTTTCCAACCTCAACAATTCCATGATTCCAAACACAATGCTCCTACCAGCACACTACGTATGTCAGAGTTCTGCTGCTCTGTTTAGTACGTGCATTTTTTTTTTTAACTCCCACAAATCGATTTAAATACTATTTGGAGAATCAAGCAAGACTTCTTTCAGTTTTGCCACACACTGGGACTGCAAGAGAGATAAGCTCTCTAACCTTGAAACAAGGCTGGAGTTTGTTAGCTTTGCTATTCCTGGCATCATCAGTGAATCACTGTGTAATCTCAGCCACTCAGACCCTGATCCTGCAAACACTTGTCTGCAACAGAGCTCCCTACACAGAGCTTTGAGCACACATGTCAGAGAAACCAAGGCTTCAGCTTCTCTGGGTGTCAGTTTCCTGCCTGTGCCACCATGGAATTCCTTCTACCCAGTCCAGGGTGTTTTGAGTTGGACTCGATGATCCTTGTGGGTCCCTTCCAACTCAGAACAGTCTGTGCATCTGTAAAATATTATGTGCACGACTGACATGCCCTGAACACCTTTTGGATAAAGCTGTGAAGTCAGGTCACAGTCACACTGCTGAGCTTTGAACAAAGCATGCAGAAAAGAAATACTCTTGACAGGCTCAGCCAGGGTGTATGAAACCCAGCAAACTCTCCTCCCTCCCCTGCATGTCCCAACAGTGCCAGAAGGCACCCAGCCTGCAGCACTCCTGCACACTGCTGTCCACACAGGCTGCGACTGATGGCACAGGAACTTCTGCACCTTCCTGGGGACCTTGTTGCTCTCTGCAACTACGTAAACTAGGGAGATGCTTTTTTATCAAAAGCACACATATTTATGTACATCTGAAAGAGGCTCCTCTCCAGTAAAAGGCTGTCTTCATCACTCCTTCCCTGAAGAAAGCCAAAAACCTCCATTTGTACTGCAAGAACAGACCCTTTCAGCAAGTGAGAGTTAGTGATAAGGATGCTCCAATGAACTGGTGGTTCTTCTGCTTCCATCCTGAAGCCACCACTGTTGGGTACTTGGTAACAGTAATGACTGAACAGCTGCTGCTCCTTTTCTGTGATAGTTTTTGTGCATTATCAGCTGTCACAGGCACCTTGGGACAGTGATATGTAAACTGAACATTTGTCTTTTGAGATAAATGTATAAGGATACAATGTTATCAACAAAACTATCAACACAGCAAAACAAGTTACGCCTCCAGACCAAAAAATTAAGAAAAAGAGAAAGAAAACGGAAGACAAATGTCAGAATTATGTCATCAAATGTAGAAGTTGACTGCATACCACTTTAAGAAATCTACTAAAAATCAGTGTTGGCACAATTATTTATTCAATTCCTCTTCTCTGGAGCTCTTGTGAAAAGAAACCAAACCAACAGCGAAAGCCCCAGAAAGACACTCGATTCATACCTTTCGTGGTGTATTTATCCAGGCCAGGTGACTAAAATGAGAGTCCACCGAAACTGCCACCACTTCACAGTTCACGTCACGAAATTCATTTGCTTTGTTGCTGAAAGCCACAATTTCAGTGGGGCAGACAAAAGTGCTGGTGGGAAGAGAGATCAGGCTGTAATAATTCTGCCATCCTCTCTAGAGACACTCTCATGTCTGTTTCTAGGCACTAATGCAGCACAGCATTTTCTTTAGACTGATAATTTTAGTCACGTTTCCTGCTGAAGATTAGTTTCAGTCTCAAACCAACAGTCGTAGCCACATAGCTGGCACACCAGTTACCATCTCTCAGCTCTAGGCAGATTCCTCACAAAGATGGAGAAACTGTCGCTGCTAGAGATTCTCCAGACAGAGAGTTTTTGGGAACTATAGCAGAAAGGACTGCAGCTTAAACCCTTCTCCATGTGCCCACATGCACCAGGATGCTCTTGGCAATTCAAGTCTTCTGAGCAGACTGACCCCCACCCTGTCAGGTTTTGCCTTGGAGCTGCGTAGCTACAGTTCTGCTGGCCTTGCTGCTCCAAGGACAGAGTCTCCAAGGCAGCCCCAAACTGCAAGGCAATGCCTTCTCCCCTGGGATCTGACTGTAACAGGAACCACAGCCAGCTCCTGATGCAGTCCCTGAAGCTAGAAGATGCTCTCCAGCCACCCTATCTACTGCTTTAACACACAATGGCCTTGAGCCCTCAGACTTATCACTCACGCTCTAAAAACAGGCGCATCTGCCCTGCAAGACTGGCCCAAATCAGGCAAAACCAGCAACGACCTGCAGCGCTCGTGATGACCTTCAGCAGGGCAGGAGGCCCACGGGGAAGGGGAGAAACCCGCACTCACAAGTCCAGGGGGTAGAAGAAGAGAACCAGGTATTTCCCCTTGAAATCATCTAGGCTCAGCTCCTTGAACTCTCCGTTAACGACGGCCGTTCCCTTGAAGGACGGGGCGTGCTGGGTCACCGCGGCGGCGAGCCGCGAGGAGCCTGCGGAGGGGAGAAAGCAGAG
>VZTG01002252.1:1626-228548 GCA_013397845.1 Melanocharis versteri
GGCTCAATGACCTCGGCCTCACCTTCAGATTCGCTTTCCCTCATGGGGAAATCAACCCAGTTTATTTCTTTATTTATCTTGAATCTGAAGGCAGGCTGGGTCACCGCAACAGGGCAGGAGGTCCAGGAGCCTGGAGAGGGTCACGGCGAGGATCTTGGTGGTGGACAGGGTAGGATGCAGGTGGCTCAGGCAGGGACGCAGAGATGAAGCCAGCAGGGCGTTGGTCAGGGACACAGCGAGGCAGGACAGACGCGAGGGCGAGTGAGAGCCAGCGAGGGCAGGAGAGCCAAAAGGCAGGCTGGGGCCAGGGCAAAGCCTAAGACTCAAAGACCCCCAAAAAGACAAAAAGACCAAAAAGCGCCAAAGTCAAAAGCCCACACTCAAAAAGCAAGTTCGAAAAGCCCCCAAGAAGCATGAAACCCAAAAGCCTGAAAAGCCCCCAGGGCTTGTGACGCAGTTACTTTTTTATGCCCCGATACCTCCCAAGGTCTGCCTTCTGACAGGCCCAGTGCAACCTTCCATGGCAATCCATGGGTGGGGACGTTTTGCCGTCTGATTGGAGGGTGTCTCTGGAGTACAGTGTCTTCGGTGTCCTCTGCTGCCTGCCTGTCCGGAGACATGAAATGGTTGCCAGGCAAAGTCCCCCCAGAGACAAGGCTTTCCTCCATCTTCTCTTAGCTGTCTCCTGGACATGGCACATGTGCAACCCCTCCCCCACATGCCTCTGACAACCAGTGTTGAGGCATAACACAACTGGATTGGCTCCTCACAAAAGCAAACTAACCAACTAATCCTAAAACCCCCCAAAACTTTAAGATATCTGACATTAGAATTGCATCAGGTGTGTGAAATGTAGAAAAAAATTTAAATCCATTTAAGACCAACTTTAAAAAATATTAATAAAATTAGGTATTTTTTCTAATTGTAGCAGCTGCCTTTTCCCCTGAAAAATCCACTGTTGCCCCTGTGAAATCTTCTTTGTTTCTATTAAGGACTTGATAATATCACTGCAGAGTAGTGTAAAAGTGAAGGCTCCAGTTTATAACCAGTGATGGTGATGCATGAAAATTTTGAATCTCTGTTGCAGTGGTTCACAGCTATCCTGCACTGCCTGAGCAGGCTCAGGCTGAGTTCCCAAAGAAGGTCGTCTGAAGTGACATCAAAACATCTCCTTATCCTTCTGCTTAGAGTGAGAACCCTGAAAGTTCCCAGAAGGCTTTTCCCCACATATATTAATTATGTTAATCCCTATATCCCCGTTGGTTCCTTTTCTCTCCTCCCCAGTTCTCCCTAATTTAGTATTGTTCCAGAGAATTCGTTGCTGTTCGGTTCCTGGTTGGCTCCCTGTTATTTCTCCCCACCTTTTGTTGTTATTATTAGTTTGTACTTTTTCCTGCCTTTGTACTGCCCCCTTTCCTTGTCCTGACTGGACATTTTGGATGTATCCCCTTCCCCTTTTCAGTGATATAAAACCCTTTGTAACGCCCTGTTCAGGGCTCTTTACCCCTTGCTCTTCACTCTGTTTCTCTGTGCTCCTGAACCCCTGTCACCCCGGAATAAACCTTCCTTTGCCCTGAAGAGCCCCTCTCCCCTCTTTTACCTCCTCCGGTGCCTTTACCATCAGTGGGTGCGGCAAGCCCTGTGTGAGTTCTCGCTCACCCTCCCGCGACAGAAGCCGTTTCCAGCCACTCCCGACAGCGGCTAGGGAAGGACACGCGCTCCTGACTAACAAGCTAGCTGTCCAGGCGGCCAGAGAGCGGCGTCAAATCTCATCCATGAAAAGACACTTTGAAAATGCCTCTTATGTATACCATGCTAAACCTTAATGCTTTCCATTTTTAAAACCTTGTGTTAAAATGGTTACAGGTCTAAATTTAGATTAGAATTGAGATAGCATCACCATAAAAAGGTTAATGGAATATCAAAGAATTTTTTTTCAGAAATTCCATCATAATGCAACAGCTAGAAAATACAGGGGACTATATATTTTTAAATGAGCTAATTACTCATTCTTTGCAGTTCCATAAAACCCCCTGCCCACTTCTGGTAATGGTAAGGAAAATAGATTCGCTGTCCACAAGTACAGCACGGTAAGGGCAAGTAATACTTATGAACTCCAAGCAGACTCGTGGTATTTGTAAATGCATAGAACTATATTTGACCTTAAATAACAGGTGAAGGAAAGTGCACAGTAAAGTTGTTTGTAGTAGAGATTGCAGAGCAACTGAGTAAGTGATTACTTTAATTTTTCTGAGAGAACAAATGCTGATCTAAGGCTTATTAAAAATCTTTGAAGAGATGTTTTTGGACAGTATCCTTCTGTGTAAGAACTTTTCACGAGAAAAAATGGAGCAGGCAGTTCTATAAATCACAGTTTTTCCTTTATGAGAAATTTCCCAATACAAATGTGTCATTTGTCAAAAATTGGGATAGTAACAATAAAGTTATTAGTAAAAATTAATGTTATTAGTATAAAAAAAATTATATTTGGTTTACACAAAACATTTCTGGGTATCAAGTAGAAGAATAAGATCATGTGGCTTCCCCCTTGCTCCATGTTCCTCCCCATTGCCGTGGCAACACAAGCCACAAGATCTCCACCTGGTTTCCGTGACTGCATCGTGACTTTGCGTGTTCTTCACTGTTTCATGTTTCCAACAATAGTTTTCTCAGTAAACAACATACAGGACTTATAATGAATGATGTAATTGATTAGAAGGTTCTCTAGAACAGAACTCCTATCATAGTTATTAAATCTTTGGAACTGTACCTTTCAAAGGCTGTAAATCAGTAAATCATGTTTCCAAAAATACAGATGTCAAATTCATACTATGGGTGAAGGTATCTAGAAAATGTGGTTTGGAAAAGAGAGTTATCTAAATAAAACATCAGGAAATTAAAATACTTGAAATATATCTCAGAGCTGAGAGAAGACAAAAGATATGAACACCATTGACTGAAACTTTCTGCCATATATGTATAAAAAATCGATATAAAAATTCCTTATATGTACATGAATATTTTTATACAAGTTTTCTTCCTTTCCTGTGATGTGGAAGATCTGTGCAGGGGGTAGGGAGAGAGAGACAGAAAGATGGGAATAAAGAGGCTTCATTCCTTCTCTGTGATCTAATCTGAAAATATTCAGACTAATTCTACCTAGGAAAATCTCCTCTAGTGGTGTAAATAAACTTCTTCACACATTTTTTTCCCTTCTACATATTGATATTCTTTAACAAGCTCGATTTTTGGAAATGCATTCTTGAAGGTTGGAAATATTAATCAAGTCTTTTCCTTGAGGATAAGAGGTAAATCCCCAGACTAATGTGAAAAAAAACATAAGGAGCACATGAACCAACCTGAAACTATCTCTTGGTGATCCAGATATCCTAAATAAACAGCAATATTCTGTTTTGTATGGCAGTTCAGTTGTTGGCGCAATCTGAAAATTATCTGTGTAGATGTGAGAACTGGAGGTTGTGGTCAAAATTGTGTGGCAAATTAATGTTATTTCTATTAATTTTTTCACTTGTGCTCAGGAAGATAGTTTTCATGGTGTGCTGAAAAAATGCAGCTGTTGAAGTGAGATCTGCTTTTGCTTTACAAAACTGTAAGTTGTAAGGCTGCTTTCAGAGGATGTCCTCTAACACTCCATGCTATGATTCTTACTGCAACCTAGCTATTCACTTAAAAAGCCAGGCCAAAGAGCATCCAAAGGTGAAAAAAATTGCATTAAAGATGCTTTAAATAGTTTAAATACTGTGGATTATGTGCCATGTTCTTGGACTGTTGTAATTCACCAGCTATGTGTGAGCATATATACATACTTTCTTGAGTTCTTGCCCTCTCAGGTAAATAATCCTTTTGACTACAGTGAGTGGTGTAGGATCTTACGTGATTGAGACACAGATACTTTGCTTTCTTTGCATCTCAGATTTCTATAAATTATGTTCTTTGATCCAGAAGTTCATCTGGATCCTGGATTTTGTTTTTCTCCCTCTGGCATTTTTATTGATATTGAATCAGGAAAGTAATAGGCTGTATACTTATCAAGACTTAAGACATACATAATCCTGCTTTCTCTGATTTTACTCATTTAGTTAGTACATCTTTCTTCCTGTTCAATGTGAATTTAGTGGGCAAACCATTTTTTACTCCACACTGAAATAAATTTCTTCTTGGTCGTGTAGTCACCCATAGGTGTACACTGTCCTATTTTGAGTTTCTTTTTTTTATTCATTTCTTGGTAAAAAAATTAATATTATTACCCTTATTTTCACTACTCTTAATTAATTGTCTTGCTTCCTAAATTGTATTTTTGTTTCTGTGAATTTGCTATCTTTTTCTTTTTCTTCTTTAAAGTGTGTGGAAGAACAGTATATGATCATGTAAAGACTACCTTCTAATGAACGAATGGAAGCAGAGCACAAACAGGCTTAGAAGTGAAAACTTCAAACCTGTTACTATTTTGAAGCCACGTCTTTAAAAAAAAATCTTGTCAAATAAGAATGAAGTGCTATGTGCTGTAAGATAGAAACATGAACCACATCTACTTCATGCCTGCCCTTTCTAATATGAAGAGCACAAGAGTGAATGCAGAATTGAATGTGACGATATGATAGTTTATCCAATAGCAGTCTCATATCTTGTGATTTCTTAATAAAGCTGGCAGATTCTAAATTCCTCTACTCAGGGGCATAACAACATATTTCCTGTGTGTTGCAGTATTAAGAGCTTGGAAATCTTCTGCAAGTGTATTTAGTTAAAAGGTTGCTATTTTTATTTTAAATGTAAGCTTTCTGAAATGATCCATTTCAATCAAGTTTTACAGTTACTATTTTCATTCCTCAGATTTTCAGTTACAGAGGACTCTGTGGTAAACAACAACCTTGTGTCACTGGAGGTTTTATTTTACAATCTAATTGGCAAACAGTTTTTCTTAGAGAAATGTTTATGAGGAAGTGATTCTGCATATGACCACACTGTTCTACAATGCTTTGTATTATTATTTCCATTTCAAAGGAATGTTGACTTCTGTAAACTTGCTTTTATTCCTGTCATCTAGCGTACTTCAATGAGTAATATACACATATAATAAGCAATGTAAAGAGGCAGATCAAACATTTATCTTTGTGTTTTTTCCTTCCATTTCATTTTAAATTAAGCTTACATTTTCTCCAACTGACAAATATCTTTTTGTCCCAGGCCTGCGAAAACTGAATAAAGAAGCTGACTAATCCATTCCTTCCATTAAGGAACTCAGACAAAGGAAGGAGAACATACTGGAAACTTCACTGCAATATACTTTGTATTATGCTTTCAAAACTACCTTAACTAGCTCTTTGGATGTCCTGCTAGGTCTTTTCTTGACAAATGCCAGCTATATGCACCCAGAAGAAGTATTTGTCTCATTCAGCACTATGCCTTTAGAAAACGTAGTAACTTTGAATTGGCAGCAACAAGGACTGCACTGGATTTCTACTTATCATTATTAAATACTGTTGGAATACTCACTGGGAAAATTGAGGAAATGATGTGTGAGTATGAGTGTTCAATGAGCTCTTCATCTCTGCTGACAGGTGATGAATGAAACATTTTCAATGTAACAACATGTTAGAAGAGAGAGCAATGAAAATGAGGGCAAGAAGACAAGCAGGAGACAAGTTTTCAAGTACTCACATTTCATATCTTTGAGAGACAACTGACAAGTCTGCTTTCTACCACTTTAGTTTTTCGTTCGTTGTAAAACCCTGTAACCCAGCAAGGCTTTACATATTACTAATTTCCTATATCAACTCTTCTTTTCCACTGGGCTTGCTCTTCTTCACGGGCTTTTACTTTTCAGAAAGAGTGCCACAACTTGTAGAGCCATCTTCACTTCCTCACTGTAAGAAAACACTGTCTTCATCTCTTGTTATCTGGAAATCTTTCCATGCTAAAGCTTTGAGTGGTCACATTGGAAATTTACTCATCCCGGGCACATTTATAGCACCAGTAACTTCCTCAGAATTGCACATAGTGCAAACATGCCCATAAAATACAGATAAATATAAATATAAATATGATGAAAACATGAAATGCAGAATTAACAAGTATCAATGACTGGTTTCATTTAATTCCCCTTCTGTGCATCTGACACATAGAAATTTCTCATAACTTTGCCTTCTAACCCCATTAGTTTCTCTGTGAATCAATATAGTTTGTCTTAAACCTCATCCACCTCTTTACCTTCAGTCCGAAACAGAGAGAAAAAATAGATGCTGGTGAGCCTGGTGCCTTTGGCAAAAACTCACTGACTTTCTGGAAACTTCAGCAATAATGTTCCAAAACTAAGTTAACATGACTTAGATAAATAAGACACATCATTCAAGAACTAGCATATCTATGACATGGGTTTTCATATAATTTTGAGATTGAGGATGTGTTTTTAAAGTTAATATTAGGTGATGGACACCTTTCTTTCAATCAGAAGCAGAAAACTTGAGAAAGGGAAGGGCAATTTAGATAAGTTCTGTGAACAGAGAGCCAAAAAATACTTTCTCTATTTTTAAGGTAAGACAACTACTAAAATTGGTAAACTTATTGTAATATATAATCGAACTCTGTAAATTCTCTTTGAAAGGATATTTTCAGGGTAGGACTTAATATTGTCCCTTGCCGTCCACTTATGACATTCATTCATATCACTATTGGATTTTTGAAAGGAATGGAGTATTTGAATTTAGTCACTATTATTGTCCCATTTGTACTGATTTTGCTTTCCAGAATAGGTCAAAACTAGAGAAAATATCTTAAACTCATGCATTACTCTTCATATTTCACCTCTCATCCACATAAATGGAGGCTCCTTAATGTCAGAATTTATTTCTGGGGCCAGTAACTCGAAGAAAGGTGGTAGTCTACAGGGAGAAAGTCTCTTAGCTCTAACTAATATGCACAATCCACACTTACTAAAATGGATTTTTTTTTTTTCAAAGAAAAAAACCAATATTTTGGTTAAGCCTCCTGTGGGAAAATCTAACTTCCACGCTTACTATTTATAGGGATTTTCAAGCTCCATTTACTTACCTATTCAATAAGCCAAAGTAATTGTTATCCCATTCCTTTCATTATATGATGAAAATGCTATCTCTACAGTACAGAAATGATTATTCAAATTTAATGTTAGAATATAGGGCTTATTCCAGCAGTTTTAACATGCATTTAAGGGGCAATTAATTTGTTTTCAATTAAAAAGTTTTTTTTTATTCAATGTAAAAATAATTATATGGAAGGCATAAATATGAGGGGAAGAACATCAATACAGGGCGTATATGGTTAATCTGTGTTTTGCTACTTAGTTTATGCTTGCCTTCTATATATTCATTGTCTCTTCTGAAAGCCAGATCGAGTTCTTTGTATTACAACTAGATACAGGCATTTAGAGTAGTGGGTTTCTATTTCAGTCATGGTGTAAGACACAGGACTCTCACCACTGATTTGCAGATGCTGGCCTGAAGAGAGCACACTGGTGTGTCTTCCTAGGGCATGAGATAAGATGTACTTCTTGGGACGAGCTGTAAACTCCAATCAGGTGAAAATCAGATTTCCTGGTAATTCCTGGAGATATTGTGATCCAGAACAAGGAGAAAAGAAAAACAGTGTGTTCAAGGCCAGTATGACTTTTTTAGGGCAGCTGGATGTCACTTAGCCTTGAGGACAGTTCCTGGATGAGTTGGGTGCAAATATGTTCTATTCTGAAGCTACTACTCTATTTCTCTCTGTGATCAACAAGAGAGGAGGATTTCATTATGTCAGTGCCACTGCTTCTGCCAGAAGCTTTCATTGGAAGGGTACAAGTATGGTGTAAGGGAGGATATTTGGATATAAGAGCTAGAAGGCAGGGGACGTGAGTTAATCTCAATTTGTAGAGGTCTGTAAGAACACAGGTCAAATTCACAACAGCTCTTACTCCTTTACACTAGAGTAAAATTAAGCTGGTGTGGTCTACTTTTATGACTTGTGGACTCGCTAGATGTGTATAGTTCACATTTCTTTACTAGCTCTCTTTGGAAACTTTATTTATTCTTTCCTCTTTTAACAATCTTTTCATAGTCACAAACCATGTATTCATGCTGTAGTTTTCTCCTCAAGGTGCCTGAATGTCTGTGTCTTCAACCGGCATTGCAATTACTTTTACCAACAAGTATAGTTGTGGACAACAAGTGCGGAGGCTTTATTTCAACTCTAATGTCTGCTGACGTTTGGAACTGCCTGTGGATTTTAATGGAACAGCACTCGCACTGAACACCAATTTCAGCTGCAGCAGATAGAAAACCCCTTGCATGATACAGATCCAGGCACTGTAAGATAATAAAGATGCAAAATGATCTCTCATTATCTAACCCCTCGCTAGTCCTGCCACTAAAGATGTCAATATAGATGGGAAAGGTGTGAGAACATTGCTTTCTAACAGAGACAAGTTTAATGTAATAGATATCTGTGCTTTGGAGATACTGAAGAATCTCTGTGAGATGAGCTCTGAGACCTAAAAGAGCTTTTCTGTAAATAGGTCTGCTTAGTGTGATTGAACATGTGTGACCTGTCATGATTAAAAAAATGTTGAAGTATGTTCCAGTTTCTGTGTTTGTCAAGTGGTATGTAAATAATAGCTGAGACTTCCTTTGCTTGCCACCTACACTCCTACATAGATTTATCTCTACCTTTGGTTGTAGAAGAAAGACACAATATCTTAGCTGTCCCAAGGAAAGTCAATTGACAAGGTATTTTTTGATACAAATGCAGAAAAATACCACTGATATATTAGAAGGGTAAAAATTCCTGGGTTGTAGTAAAATTAAATGGAATCTGTATCACCTTCTGCCCTGTCTCACTATTGACAAATAGCTTGGATCAGTTTAAACGACCACCGGTGTCATCTCTATCTGCTTACTGTTATTCAAGAAGAATGTCATGCTGAGATAAATGATTGCTATCTCCTTCAGAAAGGCAGGGAAAACAAACAAACAAGCAAGCAAAAATAATTCAAGAAAAACCCCAAACCCCATGCTAAATCTTTTAAAACACTGTAGGCAGTAAGAATATCATAGGGAAATTTTCTTAACCTCCTTTGAAAGTAGCGAAAATGCATGTATTAGAATGCCTTTTTTATAAGTAAGATAATGGACTATTTAAATTGAAGAACTTATTCTTAGAAACCTGTAGCTGTGAGAACGCTGATTCTGAAACAAAACGGAGCTGTTCAACATTGAGAAACATTCCTCTATGTACTAATGACAAGACCTGGTGGGAAAATTTTGATTTTTGGAGGTTTTTTTGTTTGTTCGGGGTTTTTTTGGTTTTGTTTGTGGTTTGGTGGGGGTTCTTTTTGTTTGTTTGTTTTGATTTGTGGGGCTTTTTTGTGTCTGTTGTTTTTTTTTTGGTTTGGTTTTTTTTTGTTTGTTTGTTTGTTTTTTCATTTTGGTTTGGGTTTCTTGGGGTTTTTTTGTTGTTGTTTCTTTTTTTGGTTTTGTTTTGGTTTTTTGTTTTTTGTTTGGTGTGGTTGTTGTTGCTGTTTTGGTTGGGGTTTTTTTGTCATTGTCCATGGGGAATGCAGTTAAAGAGTGATATTTTTGCTCATCACTTCCAACCCACTCAAGCCAGTATGTGTGTGTTTTTTTCCCCCTACAACTACTCAAATAAAGTGGGGAAAAAAGCCCCACCAAAACCCAAACAACAAAAACAAAACCAAAATCAAACCAAATCAAAACGAACAAGTGAAAAAAAACCCCTAAAAACTCAAACACCAAAAAAATCCCACAAGCCAACATCCACTCCTATAGTAGAGGTGGTCTTAGGAATTCTGCTCTGTAAAGGATGAACACTAATTTCGGTGGCTTTCCAGTGATCCACCAATGTCACAAATTGTAAAGAGCCAGGTGAGTTGGTAGATATAGCTCTTGGCTTCTCACCTGTGTTAAACCTTTACACAATTGAGTTTTGTAGTCTCAAATCATTCCCTTCTGAGATGGATTTTTCACCTTTAAATCTGCTATATGTGATTTAATGGTCTCGGTTGTCTTTTTGATTGAAGAAAAGGCTGGAATACCACTTTATTAAAAGTTATTATACATAAATTACAAGTAAATTCATATATTTATCTTTTTACCATTTAAAAATAATGTTTTCCCTTGTTTAGAGAAGCCATTTTAGAAAATAAGTACTAATTCCCTTTAAATTGCTGTAGACCTTTGAGTAAAGACATCAAAAAATAGTGAGGGTGAGGGAATTATTAGACAGGATTTATAGAAAGGCTGCCTCCTTAACACAAATTACGTCATTACTTTTGTGAAATACATTTTGGAGTGCATCACATATTATTTACTAAGTCTGAGGTTGAAAACTGAGCACACTAATAAGAAAACTAAAGTTGTATCTTGAAAGTGTGATAAAGTCTGCGCAAATATGGGGGTTTTTTGTTTGTTTTCTTTTTTCTTTCTTTTAGTCTTTGCTTTTTCTGTAGTACTTAATAAAACGTGGGATATTTTTTGACATGGAGAAAAGTGGACACATAGTGTTCTGATGTTCTGGTATAGTGGAAAACCCAAGTATCACACTGTAACTTCCACTTTGTACTGCCATTTCCATCATGAGTTAGAAACTCAATTTTTTGCTGTGTGCCCTAGATCTTATATCAAACCTTGCTGTAGTAAAAATATTAGTGACTTCATAACGGAAGTTCAGCTTGGCATTGTAGATTCCAGCTACTTAATCAGATTATTCTTGTGCTATTTCTTAAAACAAGGTCAATTACTTACTGCTGGCCTGGCAGGATAATACTTGTGCTCAGCTTGCCAGACAGCCTTCCTCCTTTTTTCCTGGTCAGCTCTGGGCTGGGAAATGCTGCTTTTAGAATTATCTGATGTATAACCTCAGACAAGCCAGCAGGAGAGTTGTGAGATTGCATCTCAGTAGCTAGCTTGTTTTCACAGATCAGTAGTCTCTTCCTAGAGGTAGCTTATCTCTGAGTACACAATGAGGGGCATGGCAAAAGTGATGCATGCTTTCTTTAGGAAGGTTTGTTTTCTCCTCTGGCAACCAGCTCTCTCACATGTGAGAAAATTGGGATGGAGACAGAGGAAGTGAAAGCTTTAATATTCTTACATGATGATTAGTGAAAGGCCTTTTAGAAGGCCTTATAAATAAGGTGGGCAATTAATATGACAGCATAAAACACAGCAAAATTTACAGGTATGTCTTGGCAGGAGAAGAAACATGCACGCACTTTCCTCAAACTTGGCAGCCATGTCTTTTACCAATTCAGCTGGATTCATGCTGTCAAGCCTTAAACAGAAACATCTTGTCTAAGAAGAAATCTGTCTGTGTGAAATTGCAACAGGACTTCAGGCTACTTAGGGAGGCAAATCATATTTGAGACAGGTAACAAGGTGTTAAGGATCAACAGAAGTCTGAAACATGTTTGTGAGCAGCTGAGGCATGGGGAGACTCTTAGGGAAGTTGATACACAACTTTTCCAGGGTGCAAAGAGAAAATATTTCACAGAAAGAAAGGTTTCAGACAAAATTGCTTTCAGAGTACTGGGAAGCGTGACTACACTGGCTGAGACATGGTAGACTCAGAAACATGTAAGTAAACAACTTAGCTCATACAAGCAGTACGGAGGATTAAGTTCTAAGTGTAATGTAGCAACACTGCCACAGAACAGGTTTCCATAGCCTTTGGGTGCCTGGGTTGAAATTCAGACTTACCCCCTCCCTACACATTTGATTTTAAAAATACCATGACTTTGTTAGTTGTAAATTTTAAGTCTTCTAGTTTTGCTTAAAAGAGCTAATATAACAAAAAAGATGTAGCATTTTTATGAATATTTAGAGGGACTTCTCTCAAACATGAATGAGAAAACAGAAACTATGACTGTAAAAAAATAACTTGAAATGAAAATTTGCCTTTCAATTTGGTAGTGAAGGCAAATTGATAGGTAGACTGTGGATAAATAAGGTAAAGCAGAACATTACAAATTTCACAAATGCTCATGTTTAAATGAAATTTATTTTTTGGAGGAGTCTTAATGCAATTCTTATTTTAAAAGATCTCTTTAGCTTTTTCATATTGAAAATAAAATCTCAGCCAGGGTTATGTTGCCAGTATGAAGTGTTTATAACAACCTTAAAAAACTCCCACATATATTCTCCCTAAAGGACAATATAAGAATAACTCAATATTTGTTCTTCTGTTCACAGTACAAGTATCAAGAATAAAAATGTAAGCTCAACTGGTTTTATTAATTAGATTTTGCTGTAGTAAAAGGGCATATAAAAATAGCAGGAATACTGTATTTTTAATATTTGTATATAGGATTATGTCATTTAGATATTAAGAAAACTCTGGTGTGTCTGAGTTGAGTGTGGGATAGGCCTGATCCGACTTTTCTGAAGTACCAAGCTGAGGAAAAGGTATTTGATGCTATGAAAAGAATCCGTATATTCCTCTTTAAGTTTTGCACACTAGTACTAGTGACCTTTTCCCAATACTGGACAGATATATATATCCACGACTTAAAAATGTTAAAGATTACAAATAATACATGTGCATGGCTACAAGTCTTGTGAAACTGGTTTCTCCTTTTGTCTGCTCTACAGAAGAAAAGCTTGGAAGAGAAAAGGTTTGTTTTATTTAAAGTGGTGGACCTCCTCACATAGGCCATTTAACAAGATCTAGAGAACATGCAGCAGCAGCACCAGCATAGTTCTTAAAAATCATACATGTGGCACATGTGGCTGCAAATGTAAGAAGTGCTGGTTTGGCTTGTAATACACACATGCAAAAAACACATGGGCTCTCCTACTGAAAGGAAAGGCCAGCGACACCACTGGTTGGGACAGAAGAATGACTGTGAGCTGCCTGACTAGAGGGAAAAGATCCAGCAACAGGAAGGGTTAAAGGCTCTGGTTCTGTAAGAATAAAAGTCAGTAATCTCAATGATAAAAGGGGCCCTCTGTCATTAACTCTGAAGTGGCAGGGACTACCTGAGACTGGCTGTGGCATTACAAAGAGTTTATAAAATTCCAATCAGCAGGACTTAGTGAACTGTCTTTTCTGCTTTGAGCACCTTCTGAACTGTGAGCTCTGGGAGCACTGTTCAGAGAATACCTTGGATGAAAGAATAGCTTAATTAAAGCCCTCCAAAGCTGAATAGCCTTAAAGATGTAGTAGACAAATAATAATGGTAAAAATGGTACTTTATTCTGCTTCTGAAAGCAGTGGACATGAATAAAAAGTAGTATCAATAGACATCCATTTCACTACAACTAGTGCTGAACCCAGCAATATTTTTAATAATTTAGAGCGAATTTGTGCTGAGGAAGATAACTGTGAATTCATACAACATTTCTGTGAACAGTACTGTCTTTCATCAAAGAAGGAACAATATAATGAAAAGATTTTTATGAGGAAGAGAAAGGGAGGGAAAGTGCAAGTACTTTTAACTATCTGAGCCCTAAAAGAAAATTTTACAATTTTTCAATCCTTGATAAGAAATCTAGAGCAAAAGATTTAGAGTGAAGAAGATGCAGAAGAAAAATGCCTTACCAACATAATAGAAACTTGCCAAGCAAAGGAGAGTCTTACTCCTAATGGGCGCTTATTGGATATCAACAAGCATCTGAACATTAGAGAGAAGATAAAAACTGTGGAAAAGAGATTTGAGACAGAAAGGTTAGCTAATCAAAACCAGAAACAATGGAACAACAAAACATCAAACTGCTAATGCTCTTGTAAAAATTACAACATCTGATTATTTTTTCTTGGAAGGTGTGTGGTGGTGCAGGATGTATCAGCAGATGGTATCACTCTGCATGAGCTTCCATGTCACATTAAACTGACTTTGCTCAGTGGTCAGAAGGTGAATCCATCTCAGAAATACCAATAAAGATGACACATTTTTTAAAATTAAATTTAATATATGTGCATGAAAAAATGTGATGTTCGAATAACTAATGTTGCAAATAGAAAATCTCCCCTCTACTCAAATGAAGTAGAATGAAAATTAAGCAATAGTTAGTCTGACAGTGTTGAACTCATAGCAAGTAGTTTCTCACAAAAAGTGAGAAAACTACATACTCAAGTTATATTGTTATGGTCTTAGAGAGAATAAAATACTGTGTTAAATACATCAAGTCTTTGATCTGATATGCTCATTGAAAGGATGGGGGACTAAAAGATGGAAAAAAGCATGAGAAAATTGAGGAAGCTTTGAACTGAATAGAAATATGAGTATATTTATACATATGTTGTTTGAGCATTGGCCTAGAATTCCAAGTCCTTCACGCAATTAGTTGATAAATGTGTTGCCTTTTTGTCTTTTCAAAATACAAAACTTGCAACAGTGTTAAAATGATAAGATAAAAAGTAGATCTTTAATGAAAGCTTTCAGGTCCACAAACATGATGCACACATGATAAAGGATTTCTACAATTTTTATAGGGTTAATTAATTATTATATCTAGCCGGTACATCCAATAGGAGATCAGTTGCACCAGTAACCCACCCTTAGGTCAGCCCCTTGGCGTTGGTGCAGGGGCTTCTTTGCCCTGTTTTCTTGTTAATGTCTCTTAAGTTCTGGTGTAAAACAAAATGACCTTGTCAGAAATTCTCTTCTTAAGAATGAGACTAAACAGAATTTCAAGAATGTGTTCATATGGTTTAGCTAAACTGTGAGAGAGGGTAGGAAAACTAGAAGCTATACAACTATGTATTAAAAATCTACAAGGCCACAGATATATGAAAAATAAATAAAAAGCTAAAAAAGTCTTTAGGCATCAAAGGAAGACAGTATGTTTTTTTGTTGAAGAAAAGGTATGAAAAACATTATTTAACTGTAAACATCATGTATCTACATAAATGTATAAAGGTGAAACATTTACTGCTAACTGTAACAGAGAAATTATTGGTGGCAGCTGCCACCAATAGCTGTCAGCTATTTCTCTTTGCTTCATTGTCTATCAGTAGGGTTCTGAATAGTGTCATTACAAAACAGTGTAAACATTCCTTATCTCATTGGCTGATTTAATTTCTTTATGCAGCTGTTTGTGTTGTTCTAGGCTCCTGAGTTGTTTCATGGGAAGAAAAACAAGAACATATTTTTAATTGTCTAGAAAATGAAGGATTTTGTGTGTAATATGAACTCAGGTGAAATTCAGAGAAGCTTGGAGATACCACTCCTGCAACGAAGCTAAACAAGTGACTTTATTATGTATTCTACATAATAAATATATTATTTATCTTTAATATTAATGTGATAATTTATGCTTTGAGATTAAATATGGCTGATCTCATCAAGTTTGCCTCAAAGAACGAATGCAGACATAAAGGTTTCTTGGCAGGGTAAAAGTTAACAAAAAATTATGCTAATCTACCGTAATATGCAGTTGTGACATACATGCACATTAGTGACCCTTGATACCAAGGTACAAGGTTTCTTTTCACACCTTTTTGGAAAAAAATTACTACTAGTTAGCTACGTAAGTAAGGCTCTCACTTCTCTCAGGTAACCTCACTGATGATAGCACAGCTCATGGCAGGGATTTACATGAAGTAAAGAGAACGAAAGGACAGGAGAACACTATATGCCCAAAGATATCTCACCAAGACTACTGAGGTCAAACCCATCTCTCAAAGAGATGATCATATGCTATGAAAATTGCAAGGTACAGAGTTTAACTTCTGGAAAGCTTTTAGAATTCTGTATTTTGCTACTTTTAGTTAGAAATTGCTACTGTTACCTTTGAGGCAGAAAACTAAGAGTACAAGAATATCTGCAAGTGGTACTACTACAGTTTTTTTAATACTGAAGAATAAGAATTCAGACTTCAAATGAGGCATGTGAAAGATACTGAAAGGTTCAGGGTGATCCCAATATGATGTGGTCAGTTTGTAACAAATCCTGTAAGATGGAGAAGGTGAGCAGCTTTCCAAACATTGTGCAAAACCATAAAATATTTTAAACTTTTACAAGTTTGCAACAAGGATGTGAACATTCATTGCTGTTTAGCTGAGGGAATGGTTTTATCTGCATGGGTTTTGCACTGTTACTGAATATCTGCCTTTTAATAAGATAATTATTCTTCCTTATATAATTTCTTCCTCCTACTGATTTTTTTCCTGTTTGTCTACAGGTGTACTCAAAATCAATTTTATTGTAAGCTGATTTTCTTCTATTTCTGTTAATGCTAGCTTTATTTGAGACAACTGTCTGGTGTGTTGATCTTAAAATTTACACAGTCTGGCTGACAACTGTTCTGGTAGGTTTTCTTTCACACAAGGTGCCTAATATTTAACAGAAGGTGTAGAGGGTGCTGGAATGAAATTTCCCCAGGATATTCCCGGACAGAGGCTGTGATCAGATCTCAGATAAGATAACCATGTTGGAATTAGGTGTAACATCACTGACTGTCCTTACTGATCCAAGTAATATCCCAGCTGACAGTGATATTGCAGTGCTACTATAGGTATAATATTTGCATTTTCCAATTAACCCTTCTTTTGCAGTCAGATCTATTTTTGGGTATAGTACTGACAATTTTAACTAAAATAGAGCAAACTTTTTTGTATTTTCCTTGGGTTTTTTGTTGCTGTTTCTCTTCCATCTGACTTCAAAACCCTCTACCTAATCTGAACTTGACACCAGACACCTTAGTAACGCAGGCTTTTAGCAGCTTTTAGAAAACTGCCAAATTTCATATCCATTACTTGCTTTCTGTTCGTTACAAGCTATTTATCATTAAAATAAAATTTAATTTTTCAATTCGTAAATCTCTAGTGATTCCAAGTTTTCACTTGATTTATGCAGCTCATCTCTTTCAGTTGTGCTAGTATATCTATTCCAAAATAGAGAAGGTGATGGTAGTATATAGTTTTAATTATCAGGATAAAAAGCCCCATCCAAATCTTGACCTAAAATTCTACTGTTTTCCTTTCTGGATAGGTACTTATATACTTACATATAAATAAGTACTCAAATGGTAAGCAGACCCAGTTTTGGATCTTGGAAATATATATATTATATATNAAACTGCTGCAATGCTCATAAAAGAAAGTATCTTATTTTCTGGGTGATTATGAAAAATGGGATTTGAAATCAATTCCTGGTTGTATTGAAGTCTTTGGAAGGACTTCCACTGAAGTTCTCTGTGGATCCCATTTTCCATTAATTACACCTGGATCATGTATTGTGTAAATCTGACTCAGAGTGCACTGGCTATGTCTACCAAAGCAAGACTGTAACTTGAAAGCTGTATGTTCTGTGTAGGCCCTACTGTGCTTTTTTTCTGTTAGCTTACTATACTTTCTAAAACACATCATTAAGTTTGATACAATGTCCAAATTGCGACAAAACTTGATTAATTTTTTTCCAATTTTCATTTTCTCAACAGTCTTTGTCTTATGAATGGATGAATATAATTTTACCTGGAGTTCTCTTTACAGTCTTAAGATTGTCAAAAGAATGGATTGGGTGTCACTTTCTCTTCTTGTTACAGTCTTTGTCAGGAGTTCTCACAGACCTTTAATGCTTGAAATGTTCTCATTCTCATTACATATTCTCATTCCCATAACAAAGATTATAATGAGAGAAGAACATGCCATAAAATTAATCCATTCTCACAACGGACTGTAACGAGGACAGAAAATGGAACAAAATTAATCCATTCTCATTACAATGTGAAGACTGTAATAAGAACAGAAAATGGCACAAAATTTATCCTCCTTGTGACAATCTTAAAATTGTACTAGGGCAGGAGAGCATACAAGATTAACTGGCCCTCAAGACAAAGACTCTAACTGGAACTGAACCTTGGTACCAAAGAAAGATATTGATGCCATTAAAAAATCTCCCTAAAGTGTGATCCTGTGTTTGTGTGGAGATACCATATGTAAATCACCTATCATTTTAAGGCCCCCTAAAATAGCTTGAGTTTTACATCTGTGTCACCAGAGGACTGAAAAAGTACATATAGTTTGTGACATTCAGACCCTGAAGCCAGAACTTCAGCTCATTGTTGGAAACAAATCACAAAAAACCCACAATTAATATTTAATTCTGAATGCCTGACAGAAAACTTACTATTTGTATTGCACAAATTTAACCCAATATTTGAGGAAGTACTTTTGGCTTTGTGACTTTTCTTCCAGATAACATGAAAACCTTAACACCTCTCTTTCCTTATGTGTCCTGGACTTCATTCACAAAAGGCTTCAGGTAGTAAACTCCTCCTTAACCCTTGTAGTAATATTCTCAGTCAAAATTTCTGACCCACAAACATCTTCTCAGCCATCCCTTGCCAAACCCTGGACAAATGGGTAGATTTTAGGGCATATCAGTTTTCTAAGTTCTTCAGCAGTTTAGGTTGTGCTTGCAGATGGGATGGACTGTTCTGGTTTCAGCTAGGATAGATTTAATTTCCTTCTTTAGGTCTTATCTTGACAGTCATCATCATCTGGGTATTTAGAGATTGAAGGGTTCCTCCTGCTGATTGTCCCTTTGGTGACCTTCCAAGGCAGCGCTGTATTGGGGATCCCATCCCAAGGTGCTGAGATCTCTCTGTGCGAACTGAGATTGGTATATGCTGCTCTGACAGGATGCAGTAAGTTAGGTAGAGCAATCTTTAGGACTACAGGGTCCACATCTTTTAGGGGCACTTGGCTTGTACTCTGATAATGAAATGGTAATCATTAAAAATATCAGTGCCAAACATTGCCATTTGGGGGCATAAGCATGACTGAAGTAAGACGAAGGGATTTTTTTTCTTTTATGCTGATTTGTACCACTTTAAGATGAAAGTACTCCCCCATATCTTGGAAGAATTTAATAATCCATACTGGTTTAAAAAAATATCACATCAAACAATAAACCAAGCTAAACAAAACCAAAACCAAACAAACTCCCACCAAAAACTCAATGTTTTTTTGAAACCTCTGCCTCTAGTAATTCTGTAAAAAATACCCAAGATATAATCCTCTATGATTTTCTTGAGAGCTATTTTCTTTTTATGGCCTCATGAATGAAAATTACTTACTGACTCCTATCTGCTCTGATAGAGTGCACTCATTTAAACAAGTTTTTAATATTTTTTCTATTGTCCTCTGACTATTGATTTGTCATAGAGAAATAGACAGACTTTTCTTTTTACCACTATAAGCATGCCCCATTACAGCTGGGAATTTTTGCTCACTGGTGTTCTTATACTGTCTTCTGAAAACTGTAACCACAGAAGATCTCATATCACTTGATTCCCAGGAATTTTCATGCTGTACACTGCTTATTTAGTTAGACATCATGACTAACAGCTAGCTATTGTACAGACCTACGTCTCATAATATAAATAGTTCTTTATTCACTAGATGTAAAGAAGAGGAGTAATAGGTTAAGAGAGCAATATAAATTTTTAGTTATTTTTTATTTTTATCATCCTTTTCTCCTTGCTTTTTATTCCTTTTTTTTAAAATTGGTTTAAATTTGCAAAGCCTGATTATAAGCATTCACAGTTCCTGCAGCATTTTGAAAAACAGTGCTTTGTCCAGAATGTTTTATTGAATTACCTCAATGAATGACTCAGCCTTTCTTACTCTTTCTTGTCAACTCAGGTAAAAAGCCATTGTCCAATAACACCAGTGAAAATCTTTCATATGTCTGGCCTTTCCTTATCTTAATGTAAGCTTACTGAGTTGGACACTGCTTGCTTTATCTCTTTCTTAAGTACCATTTATATGTGCAAAGCCATGGGCTTATTTTTTCAGAAGCTCTTGATTTTTAGCTGGTCTCAAACAGTAATATTTGTTAGCCATTCTCTCACCTACGAATTCTGAAAGATGTAAGTCCCTCAAAGCTTCCATTTTCTGCTGGACCATCATTTCCAGTAAACTGCATTCCTAACATTTGGTCAAGAGGGTGAACAAAAATAAAAAGGCTGAAACTCAATTCAGAAATATGTTGGTGTAAAGGTAAAAAAAAGTTATGTTATCTAAAAGTGATATGGGTTATTCTATCTCACTTCAGTTTCAGGTAGTGTTCTCCACTGTCAAAGCAAATTTCTGCTGTGGATGCTTTCCTGCTGAAAAAATCCTATAAATCATCTGATGATGAATGTTAAATAATTTATTCACAATTTAATAACAAGGTGTAATGGCCTAAATCTGACATGGATCTTAGAGATTTTTTTCATGTCTTATAAATACAGCACCAAAAGAATAATGCATGTGGAATTAGACATTTCATCTAGCAGTGAATTCAGTGTCCCTGTTGCTAACCAAATTACATTGATATGTTATATGTAAATATGTATGTTTCCTAAACAATGTGAATATATTTTGGGATGTAGTTTATCATTTTCCTTTACAAGCTTACAAAACTTACCACAGGGACTGATAATCCAAAGTACCTCTCCTGGTTTTATTCTCATGTTTTACAGTAATTTTTTCATAAAGAGTTTGCCTAAATATATTCTTACAAGCAGGGAAAAGGCCATTTTTGAATTTTCAAAAACTGTAGAACTTTCTGTCAGTAAACTAGCATTGACTCACTGTAAGTCACATCTAAAAGGTAAAATATTTATTTGACTATATACAGTTCATGACTTATTTATGAATGGAAAAGTTTTTACAGGATGCAGAATTAACTCCTCTCTGTAGCAGACAGGGCTAAATAAAAAAGAAAGAGTAAGCAGAGACTACCCTTACCAATGCAATCCTGGAAGAGCATACAAATGCCTTTTGTTTCTTACTGCTGACAGTAATCAAGCACTTAACATTTGGTTGCACTCTATTCCTTAACCAGAATGCTAGGGAATCTTTAAAATAAAATAAAATAAAATAAAGTATTCTCAATCATAGTGTATATATGACTTTTTTTTTTTTATTTTGAAGTTATGATCTTGGCATCTTTCCCCAGCAAAATGTGGCTATTCATTTTTTTAAATTTGTTTTTTTTGGTTTTGGTTTTGTTTTTCCTGTTTTTTTTTTTCCTTTGAATCTGTCTCTCTTGTTAAAAAACTCCAATACAATGAGAACCCTAAATCTCTATTGCACACCCAAAGCCCTTAAATATTGGGGCAAGCGAACCATGATTAACAACATAAGTGCACAAAATAAACAAATTACGTTTTTTAGGTAGGTTCTTTTAATGTTATAGAGATCTTCCTTGGCCAGATTTCTCTGTCCAACTAAGTGAGAGTTTGTTTCAAAGTTTCCAAAAAAAAAATGCAAATTTTTTTTCCTAAAGAAGACGACAAACTGCGTTTTAGCACCGGTCAGCTCCCAAAAGAAAACGAAGTCCTAGGAGCTCTGGTCAACTCTGAGTGCCCTGGATTTATATTGCAGTTCTGTATTATCCAAGAACACATGCACGTAATGCAACTTACTCAAAATGCATGTCAGTGTGTGGACATGGAGTAAATCAGTGGCAGGCAGAATTTACACACACAGATATTTACACAGAAGTCCAGTATTTCTTATGGATTTGTGCTGCACTGCCTCTCAGCCATGAAGTTGGTATGTCCCCAAAACTATTCCGGTTGGCAGAGATTTTTATGGTCCGTGGGTCCCACTGTCTTGCTCAAGGATAGTCAGCAAGACCAGGTTGCCCAGGTTCAGTTGCATTTTGCATTTCTCTGTAGAAGATCCACAGCATCTCTGTGCAATCTAGGCCTGTGTTTGACCAACTTCACCATAAAAAAAACCAATTCCTGATGTTCAGAGGGAACCTCCTGTGTTTCAGTGTGTATCCCCTGCCTCTTGTACTGACACTTGGTGCCCCTGAAAACATTCTGGCTTCATCTTCCTTCTCGCTCGGTGTTTACATGTGCCAGGAAGATCCCCCTGAGCCTTCTTTTCTGTAGTCTGAGAAAATCAGTGGTTTTTCAACCTCTCCTCATGAAAAATGTCTAGACATTCAGGACAGTGACCACTGAACTCTTCTGCTTAAACTGAACTGACCACTGAACTGACCTGCTTAAAAATGTCTTGAAATCTAAGATATATTACTGCAAATGACAAAGTCCCACAAAAGTGATAGTTTTCAGTCAAAGCCATATCTGCATTATAAAAACAGGCAGGGGACAGCACAAATTGTGAAAAGATTCAGAGGATAGTTCAGTTTGGCTGTTTTCATGCAGTGTTACATGCACTTCTCTGAATATGAGTTTGTTTCTGTTTCATGTGCTGCATCATGCAGTTTGCATAGAATTGAGTTCCTTCACCCTACTTGGCCCATAAAAACCCGTTTTTAAGTCCAGCTTCTTTTAGTTAAGGTGCTTGCTAGCTTCATTCTTTAACATGCAAAATATACAGGCTTTGTATATACAAAAATATACAAAGCAACAACTTTGACCACTACCATTTTTGTCAGTAGCATAGTTTTTTGTATTTTTGCTTCAACTGTCTGGGCACAATTTATGGACCTTCATTTTAAGGCAATTTAAAAAAAGCAAACCAACAAATCCACAACAAAACTAACAGAAAAAAGGAATAATGCATCCTGTTACAAAATTTGAACTTGACATTTTCGAACAAGAGCGATCATTCTCTTTTGCTTATTTATATATATATATTGTATTTAGTGTATTTTCCTAAAAACAAAATTGCGCAGGTCCTACTTCTAGCTAAACATTTAAAAGTTTAGGCACTGAGCAGTAATTTACTACTCTTAAAAACTGCAACTGCTCAGAACATTATTATATGAATCTTCTGAAGCATGATAGAGAAGTATTATGCACATATTAAGTATTTTTAAGTTATGCTTTCCATTATAAAATTTACCACAAATACTGCAAATTATAGTAATTTTATTACATGTTTTTGCAGGTAATTATGTTATGTTGCAGCATAAATTTAAAACTTACAACCCAGCTGGGTCGTAATTAAAATTCAGCAGTTTTATCTGTAAAGCCATTGCAGCTCCTGTGGTCTTTTGTTAAGAGGCTATGTGTTGATTTTTGTTTGGTGAATCACACAGGGCAATGTAGGACTGTAGTTTCATTAAAAAGAGTTCATAATTAGAAAGACCCTGAATAGTTTCCATTAAGCACATTAAACAGTGAAAAAAGAAATTAATTATTTCTTCAGGTATGAAGTGCAAAACAAAAGACATGGAGCAGGTGAAAACAGTAAGAAAATTAGTGTCACAAACTAGTGCTGACACTTGGTCAGCATGATGAGAAAAATGATCAGCCCCACAGCACTCTATCAAGATAGTTCTTGTAGGTACTATTCAAAGTTGAATTTAAAAAAGAGATTTCTAGGAAGCTACTAAAATTTTTATATATGTATGAGCAAAGCAATATTGCAGAGTAGAAAGCCAAAGATACTTGTTTGAAAAAGTAAGTGTTGTCATCCTTGATTAATCAGAGGCACAAATCAACTTCTCAGTAGTGAATGAAAGGAGACTGATATAGGCACTGATGGTGTGTGAAATGCCTTGAAAGAAAAAAAAAAACTAGGTCCCGTTTTAAATAATAAGAAGTTGGAAGACAAAAAGGCTACAACTGACTTTTAAATGACGTTGCTGTACCTGATGTCAGATATTTTACCTACCATAGGGGGCAACATATTAAGAAATATTAAAACAAGATCCAATGCTTAGGAAGGAATGTTTCTTTCTTGGACACTTACAGGGAAAAGAAAAGAAATTGAAAATAAAAATTAATATATTTCTTAGGGCAAGAAAAAGAATTCATCTAATGCCTACATCACAAAATGCTGATGCATTAGTCCTAAAATAAAGAGTTACAACTTAGACCACTGCAACCCAAAGCTCTAGAATATAGCAACAACAATTCTGCAGAATGCTTTTAAAGCTATCTTCAGAATGTGCATTGTAATTATACTCATTCATAATGCTCACAGAATTAAAGAGAGAAATTTACTGAAATGACACATATATCTATACAAACACACAAGCACCAATCATATGCTCATAAAGAATGTAATTCTTTGTGGATAATAAACATGTCTGAAATTGTACCTATGTTCATCGTGTTGCAAATCAAAAGTGATCCACTGATCCAACAAAAAAAACTTTAAAAAAAGTATGGAAATTAAGAGAAAGGTAAGAAGAAAGTATATATATAAGAGTGTGTTTGTGTGTATATGTTCAATTGTGAAAGCCACCACTGTAGGCTGACAGATCCCTTTCCAGTTAACATTTATTTCCCACCTGTATTTAGAATATAGTTAATAATTTACATAAAAACCACATTGTCATTTCTGGTCTCCCTCCCTTCAGACCTCACATTTATGAATTAACATTTAAGTTTTAATTTGAATTTTAAGGTAGAAGGTCTAATACATACAATATCTAATGTAATACAATACCTTATACATTTAAAATGTATAAAGAATCCATCAGAAAAGGCCTAACCCTAGAATATCCAAAGTTTTCTGAGAAATACTATTCTAAAAATTTGAGCTTAGTTTGATTGTAAATATTATCTTGAGCTAACCATTCAAAGTGCTGCTACACCTTCAACTTCTAAAAACTATGCCTCCAACCTAATGACACTTTTCAAAGCTGCTAGACAGGTCCAGTGAATTGCATTCCAAACTGTTTTGTTTCAAAGCTACAATTCAAGCATTATAGATCATGAAGATGGAAGATAAATCTAGGGCTTTCACTCACATCTGTATGTCACAGCCCAGTTAGCTTTCTCTTCTGGCTGCATCTACTCTGTAACAATCATTCATGGAAGGACAGGTTACATATGGTTTAGATGAGCAACCTAGAATAATTTTTAACGTTAGAAAGGAGCTGTTCAACTGAGCACTCAAAGATTGGCAGCTACATACAATTAGGAATGTTCTTTACTTAGGCCATTAGATTTTAAGTATCATTTTAAAAATGACAAACTCTCTTCCCTATGGCAATGACCAGTAAATCAATAACACCAAGGGCACTGAGATGGCTCTTTTTATCAGATACATTGGCCTTGAAATATATACATATATATAAGCATTCCATGACCATAAGAACACAGAGCATTCTTTTTAAAATATCACTTCCAGTGATTAAAATGAATTGTTAGCTCCATTTAAAAATTACCATTAGACAGACCATATAGAATGATTTGAATAAAAGAAGTGCATGGACTTATTCAGGTTATTGTTCAGTCACTGTAGGGGTTAGTTTGGACATGTTTACCCGACATGTGCCCACTGAATCTAAAGGAAAGTTGATCACTGACTTTGACTGATCAATGACAGTACTCTCAATCCTACAATCACCAATCTTTGCACTTTCATGAAAATATGGAAACAAGTCTGCTAAACCTTTGAAACAGTCAGCATTGTCCCACATGTAGTGCCATCCACATTCATTGCAAAATATAGCAAAAGAAGCAAGGTTTGCACACTAACCAAAAGATCACTTGCTTTTCCATCTCTGCAGCCATTTACAGCCTTAGACTATCCAAAATATGTTAACATCATCATGATTCTGTCCCTCTGAGAACAGTTAGGTAGTGAATCATCGCTTAATAATAGACAGCTATATGGTTTTTTTTGTGGGGTTGGAGAGGTAGTTGAGGGGCAAAATGTGGGGATTGGTTGGGGAAGGCTGTTGAGGGGGTTATGTGTTGCTCTTTCCTGGTCCTGGTTCAAATATTTGAGCTCTATAGGGAAGATAGATATTGACAGGACAGAGGTCATTTACATAGAAGGCATGAACCAAATGTCCATAGTCCATTGTCCTGGAATATAGACCTCTTCCTATCCTATTAGTTCTTCAGTGTAAAAGTAAACCTTTGCAAGACATCATCTTCCTTCTCCACGACATGCCTCCAACCATTTTACTTAAAAATCAACAGGAAGGAAATTTTTATCAGATACTTTATCCAAGCCTCGCATTTTCTAGTGCGAGACAAATAGAGACTCATGCCAGTCCTCAGATTTAACAAGGCATTTTACTCCAAAAATTAATATCAGAAATTATGAATGGCTATAATATTACATTTCCTTATTTTAGGGGGCTATAAACTGCAACTTAGAGCTGTCCTGAAGTGTTAATAAACATAAAATTTTTGATTTAAAAAACCTAGATCCATCAATGCCCAATAAAATTTGTAACCAACATCCCTCTCCCTGACTGTGAACTTTCTTTATTCTTAGAGGAAGAACTCGTGGTGTTTTAGGTAGAGACTGATGTTACCCACTCATACCAGTGACTGTGGGCAAGTCTCTCCCACTCATCCTCGAGGAGTAAGCCCATTTAAAGGAGGAATCTCTGTGCACAGTCCAAGAAATGGTGTGTTAGAATTTCTTATGGTTAAGAAGAGGGACTGAGCTTTTATTGGACACAGTAATTGACTGTCAGTCAGATGTCTCCAGGCCAGCTGTGTCAGTTCAACAGCTTAAGATAAGTTATCAGCACCATCACTTGTTGGTTCCTTTATCAGGAACTTTACTAGGTCTGCCACATCTTCACCTCACTATAAGCATGTTTAACTTTGGGATTACAGAGTCTGGCTGGTTTCAGCATTATTCATCACCTTCTCCATTCACCACTGGTAGCTTTACAAACAGGGAACTGTTTAAGCTGTTTTACGCCTACTCCATGCACAGCATCCAGCTACAGTCCCTTCCACTTGAAACAGTCTATTCTATTCTAAATTTCTTACAAAGCCAGATGTACAGAGAGATGAAAAATCCATATAAAGCTGTGTCACAATGATGATGATGATGATAATAAAAAATTTATTTGACTGTTTCTTTTCTTTCTTTTTCTCCAAAGAACAGATAATGGCCATGATCCACAGGTCTACAAGTATGCATGAAATGAAGTTTGCATGAACCTTTTAAGGGAAGAAGTTGTTAAATATTTAAAAATTTGAGCCATTTATTTTACATTAGCAACCAGCTTTATGTGGCTTTCAGAGGAGTCCCTCAATGGAGTACATTTCAGAAAACATGCCTCAAGGTTACAAAGGATTAGATCACCTCTTCATATTCTGCATCAAAGGCAAAAGATTGACTAGAGTGTTCATTTAATTTTTCTCCTAACATTTCAAATTTGCCTGCTGATTTATTTCTGAATTAAACATCTATATTAATAGAGGTTTAATTCTGCAATCCAAATCAAAATGAGTTTTGATTGTGTTCTTAAAATACATTGAAAAATTACAAATCAGCTGCACCAAGTACTGTCCTAATCCACAAAGAAGTAATGACAGTTATAAACAACAAAAGTCAAGAGGTTGCTTCTTCACATATGAGTAAGCAATCTTACTACTCTCAGTGAGAACACTTATCTGAATAGTCACTCCCATTCATAAAGAAAGAAGCCTCAGACCTCACTCCAGATTTCATTAAGGTCCTCTGTGAATATAGCCCTTAACTGATGCTTCAAATGCCATCTAATGTCAAAACACAACATTCCCAAGTTCGGTGACATGCTTTCACCTTGCATTAGATGACCTATCTGGGACTCAGGACTTAAGCATTAACAGTTCCTATCTTCCAGCTCTTAGTCCAGAAATTCAGTGTTCAATCCCCTAGGACAAAAGAAACCAAAACCAAACCACAACTCTCTCTCCTCTCGTCTCCCCATCCACCGCCTCTCCCTCTCTCTTTCTTTCTCTTTCTTTCTTATTCCACATCCTTAATCAGAACACTACATACCAAAACCAAACCTGACAATTTTTCTACTAGAGCTCTTATATGAGAAGCTATTCAGCATTGCTCTGAACAATTTTTGGCTCTGTGCAGTAAAGATTCTTTTTACAGGTGATATAACCTGACTTAAGGCAGAAAGCCCTGCAGACTTGAAATAAGCATTGCATATTATAAATCACAAAACATGAAATACTTGCTTTTGATCACAACTAGGATGGCTTCAGGCCAGAAGCACAGAACATCTCTGAAGAAAAACTGAAAGAATCAATCATATCTTTTGTAAAAATCTAGGGAGAGATTCATCCTAAGTCCAAACCAGAATTTTTTTTGTTCAGATGCAGTCCACAACTCCGAATGCAATGTCTGTTTGTTATAACAGAAAGGAAAAAGCTGAAATGGAGCTTACAAGATGATGATTAATAGAAAATTAAGGAAACTATGACTACTTGTGACATTCTAGTTCTCTGAATTAATTAGAATAATTTCCAAGCAATCTCAGCCAAGGATTTCAGACTTCTAATATTTTAAATAGGTCTTTATATGGGAGATCAAGTGTAATGAAAGTCCTGAAAGGAAGACAGCAACTTGAAACTAAATGGTCAAAGACTTTGTGAGCAAATAGGGTTAAATATGGTGAAATATGTTTCCCAGCCTTGGCATCCAGCAGAGAGCCTCACTGGTGTCTGGATAAGCAGAGGAAAACCTTGTACACAGATCTTGCTATCTCCCCAGTAAAATCATATTTGTAAGTGGAGGACATATTGATAGAGATTACCAAAAAATATGTTCTGGGGGAAGGTGGAGTGGATTAGGCAGAAAACACAGGCTTTGAAAACAAAAAGTCTGCTCCCATATTTACATTTTCCAAATACCATTGATGTATGTGGAAGTAAACATAGACAATAAATTCTCATTCTCAGGACACATTTTAAGACATCACTTTAATTATTCCTATCAGTCCTGTTGTCCATTGAGCTCCTATTTCTGCCTCCCTCAACATATAAGCGATACTTTCCATGTTTCCAGCAGTTTGACAAAGCAGGGCTTTTTGTGCACCCAATCTGCAGGTGCAGCAAAGACCTCATCAAGGGGAAAAACAATTATCACCTTCAAAAGCAGCTACATTCTATTGTCCATACTCATATCTCAACAGGAACAGTTAATAATGCGTCCAGACAGTGGTAACATGCAGCCAATGACCCATGACTCTTTTGTTTTCTAAAATGTAGAAATAGTGTAAAGTTTTAAGAATTGGTACAGTGGCTTTGTAGATTTACCATATAAAACCCATCTTTGTACCAATATGAAATAAAAACTCCCCTCAGTTCTATGTGTGAGCCTGGTTGACTCCACATCAGATGATGAATCCCACGTTTAGGGACAACAATACTTCTTCAAGGTCTTGAGTAAAGCATAAGTTCTCATTAAAATTAAGTTAACTGCAGTTCAAGCATCTGACAACCAACAATGTAAGTCTTATTGTTGCTTCTAGAGATGATTTTACTGTAGGTTTTGTAACTTATAAACTTTTTCTCTCCTCCTTGCATTTGTTTGGTAATTCAAGTAAGCCTTTTCACAGGTCTTAAATAAAAAAAGCCTCAAATAGTGCAATATACCGAAACCGGAATATAATTACTGACCTGTAGTTCATCTTCAGCTCAATTCTATGGAGCTGACTTCATTGTCTTAAAAAACTCTACATTTTCCTGTATACATTTAAAAAAATGCCCAGAATAATTTTCAACATACTAAATACTATTAAGTCTGGGCTGAATCTTAGGCATTAGTGTTGTTCATACTTTCACTTCTGTTGTAGTCCACATTAGTTTTTGATGGCCTAGTAGCTCAAATAAAAGGGCATTGTGTAAAGAATATAATGCATTTTTATTCTCCTTAATCTATAGATTTATATTACAGGTTTATTCTTGCCACAATTGGAGTTGATCTTGATCTGGCTCATTGTTCCTTTTTCCTGTGTATATCCCTCTTTGACAAATGGTTCTAAAGAGCAGAGGATGTATGAAAATACAGCAATTGGGGTACCTCGTCATGCATTTCAAACAGCATTATCAACATGACTACAAATGTATAGAGAAAAGAGACATACAAAAAATGAAAGGCTATTTTATTAAACTCTGAGTTTACCATCAAAACCTACATAAAAAGATACTGGCATCATTTGATCTGGTATAATGACTAAATGTTGATTTCATCTTAAAACCTGATTTATTACAAGCATAATATTTTAAGCATTTATCCAACTACAGTATTTAATAAATCTCGGTTTAATGTTCTTTCTAAAACACGAATTCCTAAGAAGTTACTTCTGTAGTCCTTATTCCCATAATCCTCCAATTGAAAATAATGGAAATATAGTCACACAAACTGAAAATCTGCAACACTTATCTCACAGTTGCTGGGAGTCAGTGTTCACTGAATTCTGTTAGTGCTAACTCAAGTGTGTAAAGCCTAATTATGCAAATGCTACCTGAATGGGCTGTCTGCAATGTATGATTTATTCTTTGGATTTGATCCTTTAAGAACCCAAGTGCCTTTTACATGATGCCTGCATGTGTGGAATTACAAATTCTTCTCTTGTAAAACTCAGATAGTTAATAGTAAATCAAATAATAAACATACAACATTTTTTTCTCCTTTTACCCACAGGTATTTTGAAAGAGAAAGTGTAGAAACTCTCTTGTTTTTTTTTTCTCATTCTGTAGAAAAAGAATCATTAAACATATTTATAAACATATGTTTCTGTCCAGTGACTTTTATTTATTCTAAATAGCAGTGTATCATATCAGCCCTGGGGGGAAAATATTACTATTATGAAACAATGTAACTGTATGTACTGCATGTCAAATAAAACTCTAATGTTTCAGTCTCAGATCAAAATTTACATTACCCTGAATCACAGTTTCTAACTAATCTCGTAAAGCTATGTGCTTAGTGGTTATTGTCATGCTACACTATTGAATGAATATTTTAGAATAATTTAGAATATTAAATGAATATTTTAGAGGTAATTTTTCATTTTTCTCTGACATAATAGTGTCAGAGAACTGTTCTATTTACATGTCACTCTTCTCAAACTAAAAGACAATAAAAAATTACATCCTCAGCTGTCTCTTTATTCAGTGATTTAAAATCAAACTTTGTGGCAAAAGGGAATTTTTGAGAGAAAGAATTTTTTAATATAAAAAATATAAAATCTATTCACATTTATTAAAATAAAGAGAAACCTGTAGAATCACTGCACATAAAGGAAAAAAGGGACAGAAAACAAATGTACCAAAAAAGAGTAAACAAAAGACAACCCCTCACATAACTTAAGAGTTTCTCAAGTTCTACAGATATTTCATGTTAAGATAAAATAATAAAAATTAATAAATTTTTTAAAATGCAGCTGTGTCAGAAAAGTACATATTTTACCTTTGTTGGGATTTAAGGTGAGCTGGCAACTAAGCCACTAGCTCATTTCCATCCTCCTTTCCCAAGGGAATGGTGAGAAGAATAAAAGAAGAAATCTGTAAGTTAAGAACAGTTTAATAATTGACATGAAGTGAAATCATTGTAATTTATACAACCCAAAGAAAAACCAGAGATGTACAATACTATTGCTCACCACCTACTGGCCAGGCTAGTTCCTTGAACCCTGATCAAAGCCCTCCCCATTCTGTGTAAATAGGTAAGTATTATTATAAGTATTATTTAATAAACAAATAATAATCTGGTTAACTCCCCCAGTTTATATGATGGGAATGACATTCTCTAGTGTGGGATATCCTCCAGGCCAATTCAGGTCACCTGTCCCAGCCTTGCCCCCTCCCAGCATTTTTTGTGTACCTTCTCACTGGCAAAGCAGGAGAGACTGAAAAGGCCCTTGACTTAGAATAAACACCACTTAGGAACAACTGAACATCAGTGTGTTATCAACACTATGTTCATACTGAATGCAAAACCAGCATTGGACCAGGTACTGAGAAGAAATTAACTCTATCCCAGTTGAAACCAGGGCAACCTTTAATCCATTTCTTGTACAACTTAGCCTACTACAAATCCCAGATCCTGTGCATCAAAACTGGTGCTTTTTCCCCTTTTATTTGTTTTTAAAAATGAAACAGAGTACACTATTTAAATTAAAAGCTAACAGAAATAACAGTTTATTCTTAGTGTATTTTAACACTGTCGTGCTGATAGCAAGGTATCTGGCAGTGACTTTGACCACCAGATTCTCAGCTCTCCATAAATCTCTCAGTTTCCAATGATTCAAACAGGATTAAGAGTTACCTCAAACAGAAAGGGAGAAAATGGTAATCTTTCTTTCACATTATTTCTCCTGGCTATAGAGTATATACCGCTGGTGGAAAAGTGCTCCAATAATCCTGTGCTGCTAGCTTCTGGGACAAGCTGTTGGATGGTTTCAGGCAGGGTTTTTTTGTAAGCTACTGTTTTCTGGTGGTTCAGGAGTGTGAAAACAGCCACTTAACAGGGTTACTCTTACGGAAAAGGCAAGGCAGAATTATCTTTCAAAAGGTGATATCAGCTATGCAAACTGACTGACACAAGTTTCTAACTGACTGGTTAAAATGGAAGGGAAACACACATCCAGAAAGTACCTGTTTACACCCATAGGCATCAAAACGTTGTTGTATCCTCCTTCTGAAAAGCTACAGAACTGAATTTTTCCTCTTTTCAAAGGATGTTAAATATTGTATTCTTTAATCTTGTAGGTACATTTCTTCTCCCAGAGTATTTAGGAAATTGAAGAATCATTTGAAAAGGTAGATGTTTGTCTCCTTTCTAAAGATGTATTATTTTAGGAAACATTTATGACACTTTCTCTTCCTTTTGATCTGATGAGTGTAATTTGGATGTAGTTGAAGCATCCATGTAGTCTGACCATCTATCAATTCATCTTGTTTTGGATGCAAATTGTACACTTAGGAATGTTTTGCCTTTGGATCAGTTTATCTGAGAGCAAACTAAGTAAAAATTGGATCCTCCGATCTTTGTAAATGTATTTGTGGATCATGGTAATGTTTAATTAAATATTTTTTATTAGTATCTTTACCCTGATCTGAACCTTTTTATATTCTGTTTTACCTAAACATTTTAGCTGCACAAATAGGAAATAAAATGTCAGTAAACTGAAAATCGTTAAATAGTTAAGGACTTCCTGGACTCTCAGTCTTAGTCTCAAGTAATTGATGACATAGTCTCTAGCTTTAGTTAGATGAAATTAAGGAAATTAGCCTTCTATGACTAAATTCTGCCAATCAGTTACAGTATTGGCACCAGGATTAGTGGTTGGACTCAACCTTTAATACCGGCTTTTAACAAAATGCTCTCTGAAATGTCCACCTATGCACAAATCATCTGGCTTCTATAGGTAACCCTCAGCTAGGATTCCTGCATTTCATGTGACAGTCTGAGGTAACTGCTGTTAGGTTTGATTTTTAATGACTATGCATTTAATTATGTTCTCTGCAAAACCCTTGCAAGTTAAGATAAAAATAGCACTGCCATAAAGATTGTTAACCTGAAGGCTATAGTTAGCCTGTCTTCTGGATGGCAAGACTGAAGATTTGTTTTTGTCCGTGTTGCAACAGCAGATAACAGTACTGCAAAACAGAGTCACTGCAGTAAGATCTCTCGTGTCGGGGTAGGGTGGTGGTGGTCAGGTTGGGCTCCATGGTGGGTGTTTTCATGGGAATCACTCGCCTCTCTCTAGTACACTTTTGTAATTAATATTGTTGGTCTTACTGCTCATTTTCTTACCTCAGTGCTGTTTCCAGTAAATTGTTCTTATCTCAACCCATGATCTCCACCTTTTGGGCCTCTCTTGACATGCCACAAAGGGAAGGGAGAGGGAAGAATGAGTGAGTGCATGAGTGAGTGGTGCTTGGTTTGGAGGGTTTTGGTGGAAGCAGTAAATTCTGGAATACAATTTCTAAACCACAGCAGGCAGTTACAGAGAAGTCAGCACAACTATGATGTAAAAGAGAAAACTGATAGGGTACAGTTAAATTAAGACTAATGTTTAATGCAGATGTTAACTTGAGAAGCACCCATCAGCCTTTCCCTGAATGGTGACCACTAATTGAATTAATCTATTCTCAAATATATAATAGATGGGACATTTTAATCCATTTCAGATACGAGGACCTGGTGAGAAAGGAAATTTTTTTCTGTCTTAATACACAGAAAAAACATTTCCTTCAAATAATTCAAAGCTTTAAAAAAGAATCACTCAGTTCAACACAGGCAACTAAGCAAGTTACCTGGGCCCCACAGGGATGACTGATGCAACAACATAATTAATATATAAACAATACAAAAACAATTATAGTTAAGTCACAGTAAAATGGGAATTTGTACATGCCTCGAATCAGCTTTGATCTAGTTATCCCAACTGATTATTTGCTGAATCCTATTAGGAGAGGCATATAAATGAGAAGTGAAATTTGGCAGTTTATTCAAACTTAAGTCTGCTGGAAACTAAAGTGAATAAATATACAAAATATAGGAACTCATAAAGCATTTTAGCCTTAGTCAGATGCTGAAAACCAAGTCTAAATTTGCTTAAATTTTGCTGTAAAACACCAAAGTGCTTGTAGTTGCTACTGAGTTGCATATTTTATTGTATTTAAAAACATTTCTACTTGAATTCAAATTGCCTTTTGTGGTTTTCTTTTTAGTAATACAGGGACAAGACTGAAACAAGTAATGTCAGTGTTTCAAATTGAACATATTTCTCTATATACTCTTCACAGAATATAAGGTCCAAACTCTATACCCTCAAGAGGATCCTCTCCTAGTGCCACAACTCCTTAGCCAGCAACGCTTCATTTTTTGACTTCCACTTAGGCTGACTTTTCTGTAGCACACTGGGTGGGGTGCATAAACATCTCAAAGGTATGTGAAGCCCTGTTCCCTTCCAAAATAGTTTAAAAGGTGCAGCTGAGGTGTCAACATGACATGCAAGTCTTGAATGGCACCAGCAATGTGACATTATGATGAGGCTCCAGCAGGTCCATAAAAAGTGTGCTGTCCTAAAATGCTGGCAAGAGGCCTGCACAAAGCTTTACTCTCAGCAAAGCAGATTCACAACAGTTTATGCAGTGAAAAGAATATACATCTCAGCCATTTAGAAAATTACTGTGATATGGTTTGTTTAGCCCCTCCTTCGTTAAAGCCCATCTCAGACTATTTAGACCTGCATTTTACTTTTACTGAAAAATAGATCATTCAAGCCACATTTATTTGCATTTCTATGTAAAGGACAATAAAGTTTTTCTCAGTCATCATATGTCAAATAGGATGAGGGTAAACACTCATAATTGGACAAGTTTGTACAAATAACCTGACCTGTATTTTCTGCAATGTGGAAGTTGCATGTCAGCTGTGTGCCATTGACAGACTAAGGGACATAAACAGCACACACAGAATAAATGAATCCTGTTAAAAGGTTTTTTAAACATCTAGAGAAAAGCAAAAAACATAAATTGAAAAGCAGTTTTTTGTTATTTCAGATGCTAGTGCCTACTATAACTATCAGTGTGTGAATCATCACATACAGATGAACTGTGGGGTGAGAAATTACGGTCACTACATTTAATCCAAATAATGAAATATTACATTGTAGAACTCTGAAATAATTGTGGATGCGAAGAACAGAGACAATAACTTGGTTTTCAAATTATGGCCATCAGTGAAACTTATGTTACGTGGAATGAAAGAAATGCTGTGTGAAGGAAATTATTAAGCTTTAGAACCTCATATATTAAAGTCTCTCTGCTGCAACATAAAAGATATGGTATAAAGTAAGCACCATATAGTGTATTTGAATGTGTTCAAAGAAAAGGTAAAAATATTGATAAAAAGACTGCAGTGGGAATAAAGACAGAATGTAAAAACTTTCTGTAAAATTGAATGGTATGAAAGAATTTTAACTTTAAAAGAGGAGAAAAATGAGAAAAATTAATTGCAAAATAGAGATATGCATTAAAAATCACACTAAAGCACTCCTGGAAGGAATAAATGACAATCAATAATTACACATTGTATTCACTCAAAGATGGGAGAAATTCAATTAACATTTAGTCTTGTTAAGAAGGTTTAAAATCAGGTTTTGTTTCTTTTTGTATGAAAGAGTTTGCGTGTAATTCTAGAGGAGAAGATTTGATAAATACTCTCTGCATGGATATTAGAGGATTTTACTGGTTGCTAAGATACCGCAAAAACTTTTAAAAAATTATTCTGTGGGTAAGTATTTGCTGGAATAATGTGCAGTGCAATATTACATTTGTTATGAATGCATAGACATGGAAAGTATTTATGAAGTCTGTGCAAGACTGTCCAAATTTTTGAGCCTAAGAACATCAATTTGTTCAGGCTACACATGGGAAAAGGGTTCCGGCAAATTATACTTCTCAAGAGTGAAGCAGATGCTGGCCTTCAGCAAATTAATGTAATAGATGAAACATTCAGAATTTATTTTCATCTCATAAGTCTGTTCTCAAGTCTTTTTTTTTCAATCTGTGGCAAACAGGGTGGGGAAATGTCCTAGTGGAACGGTGTACAACTGATAGTAAAAGTGAGCTGTCATCCTTCAATCAGTTCTGTACACATGTAACAGCACTTATATTAAGGCCTATTGCAGTTAAACTGTGAAAAGTAGCAAGTGCTTTAGACAAAAATATTAACAAAAAGAACCCCAACATCCAACAAATCAAATCCCTCAGTTAGTTCTTCTGCTATCTGATAAGTTTATAGTTTCTTCAAACAAATAAGCAAAGGCAGGTCAATTATTTATGTACATTTCTTATACTTCCTGTTTTCACTAGGAGACCATTTTCAGTAAGTCCTTTTCTCATCACCAGCCTGAATTTTGTTATATTTTTTAAATTTTGATTTCTCATTATCAAAGTATCTGGGCACTTGTTAAAATCCATACATCCTCCGAACACTCATATGAGACAGGATACTGTTGTGATCACTTATCAAGTTACTTGGGACTGGGTTTGGATCCTTGGTGTTTGTTCATCTTTTTTTATAGGCATAGAAGTCAGGCATAAAAGGAAATGTTTCCTCTTAAACTTTTTTCTTTCCTTTTTTGCTTTTTTTTCTCCCATCCCTCCCTCCCTGCCCCCATCTCGCCTCACCCAGTCCCTCTACGGTTATCCATAGATAGTTTTAAAAACAGCTTTGTTGATGCATATTATATTATGTTGATGTTGATGTTGATGTATATGTTGATGAATGGGAACTGCCCAGTCCTCTGCACTTTTCTGCTGCTGGACTAAGTCTGCCTGTGTCTCTGCAGATCAGATATTTGCTGCAGGATGTGACCTGGTAGCGTCAGGACTGAGGTACAGCATGTGGCTTTCTGCTGGAAGCATATCTGAAGAGAGGCCAGATGCCCAGTTTCTCCACCAGCCCTGCTTCAGCGTGACTGTAAGAAGGAAAATAATGCCATCCCATTCTCATCTGTGTTCACATGTACGCATGCATGAGTGGGCAGCTCCCTGATTTCCAACAAGGAACTAAACTTTAAGCTATCTTCTCCTGATCTCAGGAATGTAAAGAGACACTTCCAAGCCTGTCAAAACCTCAGGATTTACTTCAAGTTATTCTACATTTTCATGAAAAAGAAGCAAGATATTCTTGTTGTTGTTCTGAATGTATATGATGCAACTTCCCATTTCTTGTTTTGCAGCACAAGTTCTGAAGACACTTTTTTTTAATGAAACATATATTTTATTGCCCTTGTAAGTTTATAGCTCCTCAGTGCAACATTTTACAAGAACAGAAAATGTCTGAGACCAAGAAAAACAAAAATGTAATTTCTGAAAGAAAAAAATTACATCCACAGCTTTTGCAAACTTTGAGACCCAAGTGTCGGCACCTTTCTAAATTTTCAAAAGGTTTATTTGGTTCAATTATACACATTCATCTGCTGTACTTTCTAAATCACTGCTGGTTTTGAATCTTATTTTATGTCTGTTCAGGATAAGCTGAAGCATTCCTTTCCTGTGCTCAGTGAACAATGTGTTTTACAGCATTAGTAAATGAAAGTTACTGATTCTTTCAAATCAAAGTTGCATAAATATTTGAATTCACAATGCCTTAATACATTATAAAGCTTTTCAGATTAGGCCATAAATAAGTGTAAATTCTTAAGACTGTTCTTGCCCAAACCTGTTGGTACTGCATGATTACATTCAGACTTAGTGTAGGTAAATGTGTGAGTCTGCTCTAATTTCTAGTACATTTATACACAAGAACAAAGGCAACCTTTCTTGTCATACCAGGTGCAGAGGGATACATTAGAACTAACAAAGCAGAAAAGGGACTCGAATTGAAGCAGTTTTTAAAATGACAGCTTAATGAAAGCAGTGTGAAAATACTATCAGTTGGATGGAAAACATCTATCCTCAACTATTCCTGAATGATGGAATGTTATGAGATACTTAAAGAATTTTTTACCAGTCTATGTCTGTATCAACAGTTCAGGCACGACCTGTTCCCTTTTATATCACAGCACTGACATTCCACAAAACCTTTCAGATGATCTGCAGATTCTGTAGTCCTTCTGCATTTATGGAATCCTCCAGAAGTGTTGCATGCCATCATTCATGGATGCATAATTAAAACTTGCTTTTTTTTTTTTTTTTAATAAAAATCTGGGAGTGTAAAATAAGTATAAAGACTTATGATGTAGTAATGTTATTCAGGAGATATGAAAATGAGAACCTTAATAAATGGCATTAAATAAATCTAATACATTACCAATCATAGTATCTGAATCTAAATACTGACTATAAACTCTGATGAAAGTCATCCTTACAGATTTCCTCCATTTGCTTACATCTATTTAATGGTTTCAAGCAATGTTTCTAATCAATCATTTGTAATTTCTGCCCAGTATTTTATACTCCACCTTGCATTTTCAGAGCAGTATTACAGATCCAAATTGTGCCCTCATTGTAACACAAAACCATCCTTGATGGACAGCAGCAGCAAGTTCATCACTACTTCATGTTCATTTTTTACAGCATGATATAAACGGTGTCTTACTGGCAACATACATAAAATCATTTGCAATTCTAGCAGAGCCATTCATGCTGCTGGGGTCAAGGGTATGCCATTACTTCAAGTTTAAAATCCTCTGATATACTCAACAGTGCAAATTTGCTTCAGGCATGTGGCACAGAGGTTCTCAGGTTTTATTTTTTTTTCTCCAGAATAAGAAACTAATTGGTCATTTGTTTTGTGTTCAAAAGGGAAAGAAAAAAATCAAGGAAGAAGTTTGGAACAATTTGAAAGTGACTCCGACAAGTACTCCTACAAAATATATCTCAGCAGGTGATCAGCCCGTGATTTATAGACAAAACTGGGTAGAGGATACCAGTTAAATGAGAACTGACACTGGGGACATTTTTCTGCAAAATTGCTTGAATCCTAAGACTTATTAGATAATGTAACTTCATTTATTATATACCACACCTTATACATTTTCACATATATGTTTCTATATTTACTTCCCTAGGACTGGTGTTAATCAGGTGTGCTTTGAGAAGAGCTGGCAAGTGAATTGTAGCCCTGACAATGCCATTGCTGGCAAGTTGCTTTCTCTGTTTCTGTGGGGCAGATTGTTTGTTTCTGGTTTTGTTTTATTTTGTTTTTGTTGGTTTTGTTTAGGTTTTGTTTGTTTGGGGGGTTTTGGTGTTTTCTGGGGGTGGGAGGGTGTTTAGTTTTTTTAATATTTTATATTTTATTTTGACCTGTTTGTCTTGTCTGTCTTATTTTCTGTATACTTTCTCCCTATCTATGTCTTTCAGGAGCAGCAGTAACAAGGAGTTGTTTGGGTGCTTGGCCACCAGCCGAGGTCAGACCACCACGCTTACAGTCAGATAGATATACATATGGTTTTGCTTGACTGGATAAAATACACACATACACCTAAAAATTGGAATATTTCTGTAAAATCTTAGCAAGCAGGTTAAACCTCGCTGTTAAAGTCTGTTATTAGTCTAGTGTGCCTGTTATTTTTGTCAAAGTAAAGTTTTGGTTCAAAGAAGTATAGGCTCCTCTTTTCAATTTGATGTAGTTTTTATATTCCCACAGCCAAATGGCAAATTGGAGGATCCACTGAGAGCATTTCTGAAGCCATAAAATGTTGTTATTTCAGCACTTCATTTTCAACCCATAGAGGAAATAGGAATGTTTACAACTGAGGTGTGATTTCAAGCCCTAGCATTAAAAATACTGTGTGAAATCTTGAGGTCACTGAAATCAGTGATCAACTGCCCCCATAAAGCCATATTTTTTATTTCTGAAGCTTTACAGAGATCTTCTATCTGCTTAACATAAAAGAATGACAAAAACATTGCAAAGTGTCCAAGGAACATAGGTCACAGTTTCAGTTCAGTTACAGGTTAATTTAAGAGCCAGTGCTAATACTGCTGTTACTAGTGGGGCAAAACTTTCATCATATACAAGTGAAATCACTGAGAGATGCAGAAAAACATTAAACAAACTAGAACATCTCCTTACATAACCGATGTATAGAAAACATACACAGAAACTATCACATGGGGTTGGGACAATCAATTGTTACGATGGAGGATGAACATAGTTCCAAAGACATAAGTAAAAAAATGTTTCTTCAAATTCAGATATAAAGAAATGAAGAGAGAAAAGTACACAGGTGAATATTATGCACATATATACACACACACACAGGTGAAACACAAAAATATAGTGAATCCCTAATAAACATATCTTGGAAGGCACAGTTATTGGCTTATGTTTGTAGAAAAATCTTTCTCTTTTACTTTAGTAGTAACTACATCCACAATGGAAAGAAGGAAAAAAAGAAAAAACAAAACGAAACAAACAAAAAAAGAGAAAGAGACATTTTTTATTTGAAGAAAGCCCTATACATATGTTGCACATTGCTACACCCGGGACAATAAATGTATGGGCTAAATCAAGGGGTTTTTTGCTTTGGGTAGACACAAAGTAAAAATATCGACCGGATTTTCTCAAGAGCTAAACATCACACATAAGTTTGCTGGCAAAAATATTAGAAATATAAAATTAGGGAAACTTTGGCAAAGGAGTAAACACAACACCAAATTCAATATAAAACACTTATTATAACAATACTTAGCATTAATTTAACATTTACTTAGCCCATTCAACCTAGAAACCCTTAAACCTGTAAGATACTAAGTTACCAAAAAATGTTCCATGACAAAGAGGTTCAGCAGAAGAGAGAGAAAGACAGAAACAGTACAGAAAACCACACATACAGCTACCAACTCCTTGGGTTCCAGAAAGAGTTAGAAACTCCAGGAGAAGGCAGGGTCTAGATGAATGGCTACTTCATAGTCAACCCCTTTTAAACCCTTGGCCTTTCATGGGCCTGTCCCTCAGGTGGGACTTCTGGTCACTCAGCCAGTCAGGAGCTGGGTCAGCAGTGCCCTTGCTGTGTGGTTGATTGATTGATCGATTGACAGCTCTCCTAGGCCGGGGGTCTGAGGGCAGGGCACTGTGTCACCAGAAGCGAGGCCTGACCGGCCCCCAAACACACAGAGAGGCATTGGCTCGAGACACCAAACTTACCCTGTCTCTGACACGCATTCAGGACTCTGGAACAATCCTCCCCTGATGCTCATCCAGATGAAAATAAATGCTCGGTTGCAGTGTCCTTTCTTCTTGTACCACAGGCATTGTAATTATCTATCAATCAAATCACTTTTAACTTTATAATAGAAATATGAGTGGGTTTTTTTGATAAGAGTGATACTGGTGTAAAGTTAGGCCTTGAAAGCTGAATTTAATCCTACTGTAGGAGACAGTCCTGGGATTTATCCACTATTCAGTAAAAGACTGAAATTATCTTTTACATGCACATCTTCCTGTATGCTCCCTGATTGTTTGTAGGTGGATGGCATGGTTCTGCTGAAAGGTTATATTTGTTGCAATACCTTTCCTCAGAAATCTATATTCATAAATGTAATACTTTAGGACACTGTGCTGTATGTTTGGAGAAAGCAGTGTGTACCATGTTAGAGGGCTCTTGCACTGTGAATGTTCATTTCTGGGAACTCCAGCTGATTAAAACAAGACTGCTGTAGCTTGCAGGTCTAGGGTGAGTCCTAGATCAGCCAATGATCTAATGCATAAATGGAAGGATCAGCATGGGTCTTTTCATTAAGAAGCTGTCTGAGATGCTAGCTACTGCCCTAGGTACCTGATAATGTGCTGACAGGTACAGCGATAGCCTAGGAACAGAAGGGGAAAAAAAACAACAAAAAACAAACTGCTTAGGCAAAGTCACAGATCTGCAAGCAGATATCAGAATTTAAAGTTCCTAAAATGCTGGAACAAAGTTTGTAAGCAAAGTTCTCAGACTGAAAATAAGGAAGCTGGGTTACTAAGAAAGTGTGCCTTTTAAGTCTTTGCTGAAGACTGAACCTTTGCAGTTGAGCAAGTTTGCATACAGTGTATAATCCATACAAAGAAAATTATGATTAAGAAGAGTAAATAAAGGGAAATAATTCATATTTAAGCTGATCAGAAAGATAGCAAAAATCTCTCCTTAACAGAGAACTTGAATAGAAGCCTAATCCCCCACTGAGTGTAAGAAAAAACAAATCTGACCACCATTTCAAGTGCTAGAGGCGCTTTTCTGAAGGTTGGATGAAATAACTTTGCAAACCACTGGGTATAAGGATGTGCCATACTTAATCTAAACCTTAGGTTGTTTCAAACTTTCTAGCCTCCAGGCAATGGCAAATCCTTCTGTAACAGGGTGAAAATGAGGTCATACACAAGAGAGCGGCTTGCACCAGGTAATGGTTTACATGTCATAATTACGATGCAATTTCCTGCCACATTAAGCCCACCTATGATGTCTAGCTAGAATGGGAAATGATCATAGCAATAGAAACTTCTTGCAGTATTACATGTACACTCACTCTGCCTTAATTTTCTTAAGCACACTAAGCAGCCCTTAGCTGTGTTTGGCTTCTAGGCATCTCTTGGTAGGCTGACCTCTTTACGTTTAAGTAAGCTAGTTTGCTTAAAAGTAGGATGCTTCTTCTATTCAAAGTTCAGCTAGCTCCTGTATCTGATAGCAAAGTCACAACTTATATGGGCATGATTTCTACTCAGATGCCATTAGCACATTAAAAAAGACATGTTAAAAAAATTACAATTTTGATTGAATCCTAATTCTTTTTGTCACTCTGTAAAGAACTTACCTTGAAAATCAATATTCAGTACTCCTTTGTCAAACAGGCATGCTGTATGGCTGAAGGCTGAAAAGAAGGTGGAGGAGAGGAGGAAAATAACCTGTGAAAGGGAAAGATGACTACCTGATTTGCAGGTGTTAACCAGGTTTTGACTATTGCCTGTGACTCTTGGTAGCTAAATTTGGAGTGACCAGCCACTGATAGAAAGGAATGACAAAGGAACCAGGAGAAAAAAAAAAAAAAAAAAAAAAAAAAAGGGCAAAAAANAAAAAAAAAAGAAAAAAAAAAAAAAAAAAAAAAAAAAAAAAGGGCAAAACAAACACCTGCAGCAAAACCTATAGTGTATTTTAAGCAGCAACTATGTCCTCCCCTTTAAAAGCTATTTAAATTCTATCAGGAAACCAGTCCTTTGATGAAAGGCATCTGGTACAAATTGAACAACAGCTATTAATCAATATTTTCTTAAAGCACTCAGAATCCCTTTGTTTATGAAGAAAATACAGCTCATTTTCATAAAAATATTGAGAGACTTGAAACCTACTGTAGTCTTAGCAGAAGTAGCACCAATTTCAAAAAATGTCAACTTCATGCCGCAGCTCAGTTGGATGGAACCTTTCCTTTTTCTATTAGCAGTGCTTGCATACTGACACCCTTTTCAAAGACGGTGGTAAACCTCAATGTGAGGTTTAAACAGAAGCTCTCCAGCTGCAAAGCTGATGGTAGTGGTAGATGGGACACAGGGCTTTTTGCTACAGCAACACTGCATCCCATGAGCTAACCATTCTGCCTTTTGGCCTCCCATATTTATAAAAGCTGTCTAAAGTTGTCTTTGACTACAGGCTTGGCAGGCTCAGATGTGTAGGAAACGTAAAGCTTCCTCAGGGCTCTGGTGGCACTTGTGCTGTGTGCTCTGAAGGCACTTGTGCTGTGTGCTCTGAACAGCATCAGCCTGCTCCAGGTCACCTCAGAGCCTTGTAAAGGCACAGTTCCCCACACCTCCCCTCCTCACTGTATGCTTAGCTGCAGTTTACAAAGGTTAGGAGGGCTGCTGAAGTAATTGATCTGATTCTGCTTCTGTTACAATACCAGTGAACATCTAACTGATTTTATTGGAAGTACAATAACAGTTGTAATAAAGATAGATGAGAGGAGAAGTGGCACGTTAGGGAACCTAATCCTTTCACCAGCTTATGCAGAATTATTTCTGATGGGAAAAGCATAGGTGGCTACCCTGATCAAAAATATGAGCTTAGTTTTATTTGCATCTAGTTCTGCTGGAAGAATCTGGACGTGTGAATAGAACTGCATGTGGAGTTTTATGTCTTTATTTAAGTTTGGTCATAGGAATTCTGTAATCTTAATGATCACATCATACGAAGATGAAATGTCAATGTCTCATACAGTTTGTGCTTGTAATGAGTTGCCCAGAGGGTCTTTGCATGTGGTAATTGCACACCATCATTTCACAGTGGAAACAATGTGTTTGAGAATGAATACTTGAGATCTCAGAATGTGTACTGAAAGAACAGAAGTAATTGTAGAATCAATATCTCCTTTAAAACTAACGGTTCTGTTGCTTAATATTTTATACAGAGAAATAGTTATGCTGCATAAGAAAGCCGAGAAGGACATACATCTTGTAAATTTAATGAATCAACTGAAACACCTTGTATTGTCTGAAAATGACATGAAGGATTTAGAAGAGTCGTTGAGCAAGTGAAGCTGGTGTATAGTGTTTCAAGCTGAAAATAAAGAGAACAATAGCATTTTTTGAGCCCTCTTTGGGGATCAATAGCTGTTTGGAAGAGATGCGATCCACCTGATAATGTAGGACAAATCTATCTTTGTCAACAGCCTGGTATGGTTTGTAAGATGCTTGGTAGGGAGACATTTAGATTAGGAATAACTGGGGAGGGAGAGATTTCTCACTAAGTAAAGAAGCTGTGTGTGGAGTAGGCAAGCCAAAGGCCTGGGGTGATGGGAGCAGAACTGGACACAGTAATTAACAAAACAGGAGTGAAATGCAATCTGTTTGAGAACAGGCATGAAAAGAAGGAAGTGTCTGAAAAATATCCTGGTTGGGAGAGCTCTCAGGCCTGTATTCAGTAGTCAGCACAATTGAGTATCTCTCTGTGGTGGTTTGACCCTGGTAGAATGTGAAGTGCCCATGAAAGACGCTCTGTCACTCCCCACCTCAACTGGACAGAGAGAGAAAAATATAACAAATGGTTGAGATACGGGCAGGGATGGATAGATCACTCATCCACTACCCTGATGGGCAGAATGGATTTGACTTGTGGTATTAATTTTTTGACAATGAAATGAAAATAAAATAATAATGAATACAAAAAAAACCTTAAAACACCTTCTCTCCATCCCTCCCTTCTTCCTAGACTTAACTTTACACCCAAATTGTCTACCTCCTTCCCCTGAGCTGTGCAGGGGACCAGGAATGGGTGTTGTGGTCAGATCAGCACATGTTGTCTCTGACACCTGTAAAGAAAGAACCCTGTAATCATCTGCTCCAGCCTGGAGTTCTCACCACAGAAGAAAGTCTTTCACAGACTGCTCCAATGTCAATCCTTCCCATGGGCCACACGAGACAGTCTTCCACAAATTTTTCCAGTATGAGTCGTTCCTATGGGCTGCAGTTCTTCATGAACTGTTGCAGCACGCATCCATTCCACAGAGTGCAATCCTTTATGAACAGACTACTCCAACATGAGACCCCCTTGCTATGGATCTCAAGTCCTGACAGCAAACCTACTCCAATGAGGGCTCCTCTTTCCACAGGGACAGAGGTCCTGAAAGAAGCCTGCTCCAACATGGGCTTCCCACAAGGTCACAGAGCCTTTTGAGCATTCACCTGCTCTGGTATGAAGCTCTCTACAACTGGCGCATGGATGTTTGCATCCCTGTGGACCCCATGGGCTGCAGGGGCACAGCTGGCTCACTGTGGGCTGCACCACAGGCTGCATGGGAATCTGATATCCTGTGCCTGGAGCACCTCACGTCCTTCCTTCTGCACTGACCTGGCTGTCTGCAGAATTGTTCCTGTCTCACATTCTCTCCCAGCTGCTGTTGAGCAGTAACTTTTTCCCCTTAGCTCTGTTATCCCAGACCACTACCATCATTGCCGAGAAGCTCAGCCTTGGTCAACAAGAGTGAATCTATATTAGAGCCAGCTTTGTTGGACATAAAGGAAGTTTCTAGCACCTTCTCATAGAAGCCACCCCTGTAACCACCCTGCTACCAAAACCTTGCCACACACCCCTAATACAATCTGTGAAATGCCTCTAGTACGGCTACATGGAAAAAAAACCAAAAAAACAAAAAAACAAACAAACCAGAAGGAGTTAGAAGTCTATGTGCTGTCATAATGCTACATCAGTGGACCAGGGAAGTGTGGTAAGAGAGCTCCCAAGAAAGGAGTGCTGTAATGGTTGGATACAGGCTCCTTAGAAAGAACAGAGTGGGAAGGTGAAAAGAATGGTTTTCCCTTTATGTGAGAGAGCAGTAGGAGTGCACAGAGCTCTGCCCAGGGATAGACAAGGAGTCAGATGGGAGCATGTGGATGAAGGTCAGCAGGTGAACCAGCATGGTTGCTGTTGCTGTGGGTATCTGCTACAGATCTCCTGAGCTGGAAGCAGCAGTAGCTAAGGCCTTCTTCAGATGATTGGAAGAAACATCACATTTACAGGCCCTGGTCATTATGGGGACTTCAACCACCCTGATATCTTTTGGAGGGACAAAACAAAAGGGTTCAAGCAGTCTTGGAGATCTTATTGAGCATGTGGATGGTGGGTGGTTAAGGAAAAAGGCAAGGTGCTTTGCTGGTCCTGCTACTTAGGGGCAAGGAAGAACTGGTCATGGATGTGAAAGTCAGGGGCAGCCTTGGCTGAAGTGACCATAAGGTTGAGGGTTCATGATCCTATAAAAAGGGTGAAGGGCAAAAAGCAGGACCATAGACCAGGTTTCAGGAGAATAGACTTTGGTCTCTTTGGGGGTCTGCTTGCCTAATAGTGTATTATAAGTTATTAGAGCACTTTAGATTTTCTGATATAGCCATGTAAACACTAGATTTTTTTTTTTTTAATGTATGTGTCTATTGGTAACTCACAGTTCTATTGTAGGAGAGTGTTTTCTGGATTTTTGAGGTAAATACTGATTTTGTAAGCAGTTTTTTCTTCATTTATACTTAAAATTCAGAGACTACACTGATATGAATAAATATCAGGATATTCAAATGAATACATCTGTAATTCTTCATCCCAGCAGTCCCAATTAAGGCAGAAGACTGACTATCTTTGTAACGTCTGTGTTACTTGTTTTAAATCCTTCCTTAAGACCTTTTTTTGGAGCAGTGGCTACAAAGACATGACATGGCTAAAGCAGTCATATGTTGTCCCTGCTGCTTATCACAATGATCAGTACAGGCTAATTGTTTCCTCAAATTCCTCCATGCATTGTCTTCATCTATTGCTTCCTCGTGCTTCTATTGTAGGCTCTTCCAAGCAGGAAGTTTTCATAATGGTCAGTTTTTTCATTTTCTATCTCTGTTCTGTGTTTGTATGGAAGATCCTTGCCTTTGGATAATTCTAAGGATAGCCTTGTCTGGATACAGCGACAATACAAGTACTAGTGTTAATGCTTTTTCTGTTATTATTGTTAATACATCTGAGAAGCTCATCTTTTTGCATAAACATCTCTCTTTTTTTGGCCTGAAACTGCTCTCCCTAAAAATCCATGACCTGCCAGGAATACAACTTGTAATACTTGGCATCTTACACTCTCCTTCACTGCTGGCTGGAATTCAAAACCAAAGTACTGTCTCTTCGAATTAATTTTGTCACAACTGGGCAGGGTTTTTTTTGTATAACTCACTAGTTCACTTCACTTTTTGCTCTTATGTTAAGAAGAAAATAACTAACCAAAACTTTATTCTGAATTTAGAATTAATTGATGTGACTGTTCAAGAAAAATAAGTGCAACTTGGCCTAGACAGATTTAAAATCCCTGTCACTAAGGTAGGTGTTTCACTGCCTGAGAGTGACAGTGGACTTAAAGTTGCAGAACAGACTGCAACAGCTTCCTGCTGTTTATGTTCTTTGCTCCTTTCTTTTCCTCTCAAGAAGTATAATCGAGTAATAAAATCTAATATATGTTCAGCAGTCTCTAATCAACCAACAGAAAACATGATCTATGCCACTGTGATTTTGCAGATCAGACACTGTCTTTCTACTGTGCCATGAAACTAAGTTACAGCTCTTGAGTATACCACAGAAACTCCACTTGGCCTTTGTCCAATTGAAAGGAAACAGCTGGCTAGAGGAGTGCAGAAATATCATAAAACTAAAATAAACTCTGGATTTAAATGCTGACACTCACAATACATGAGAGAATTTAATCTTCACTGAAAATTTTAGGAGAAACTTCAAATTTGATTCCCATCCTGTTTCCTCTACTTTAGTTTTTATTGGTCTTTTGAAACAATGGAACCCTACTTTGGGTTCTGCAGTCCCTTCCTATGATATAGAATACACTGTTGTATCAGTAGTGACTTCAGACTGCTTTCTAAAAGTATATCAATAGATGTGAGTGTTGGAATCAACAGGTTTCGTTTATCTCAATCCAGGGACATATTCTGATAAGAGATAAGCTAAACTGGGCAGCCTGTCTTTCCTTGGAGGAATCACTCCTGCTTTCAATAAAACATTTAAAATGAGGCTATTTTTTCATTTCAATGTTTGCAATTGGAAAAGTTATGGATCATTTTCAGAAATAAAAGAGAAAAAAAGAAACAACACAAACCAAAACAAAACCCCTAAGTTATATTATTTTTAAAATAAACCTAAAATAGTTTTAAAAATTAGTCCCCTTACTCAACAACTTAAGTGAGCTTGCATTAATTTAATCATTTGTATGTCCTACTTGCTAAATGTAACAGAGTAACTGCCTGATTTCACCTTGTTTCATGTCTTTTCTTATTATTATAATGGATACAATTGAATATCCAATTCTATACTAATCTAATTTGCATCAGGCTTTATGTGATTCAGAATTACGGATTATGGTTATATTTGGTTTCTCCATAGTTTTTAACAATCAAAATATGCAAAAGGACTGCTATTACAGTATAAATATATTTAGTTGCTTTCTTTCTTTTGTAAAGAAAGGTTGGACTAGATCATAGAATCATAGAATCATGGAATCATAGAATATGTTGATTTGGAAGAGATCCATCAGGACCAATGAGTCCAACTCCTGGCCTGGAACAGCACAGCCCCAAAAATCACACAATATGTCAGAGAGCATTGTCCAAACACTTCTTGAACTCAGACTGGCTGGGTGCTGTGACCACTTCCCTGGGGATCCTGTTCCAGTGTCCAAACACCCACTGGGTGAAAAACCTTTCCCTGATATTCAGCCTTAACCTCCTCTGAGACACCTTCAGGCCATTCCCTCAGGTCCTGTCACTGGTCACCACAGAGATCAGTGCCTGCCCCTTCTCTTCCTCTTACAAGGAAGTTGCAGACTGTGATGAGGTCTCTCCTCAGTCTCCTCTTCTCCAGGCTGGACAGACCAAATGACCTCAGCCTCTCTTTATATGGCTTATCCTCCAGACCCTTCATCACCCTCATGGCCCTCCTTTGGACAATCTCTAAAAGCTTTATATCTCTTTTGTGCTGTGGCACCCAAAACTGCCCCCAGCACTGAAGGTGAGGCCACCCCAGTGCAGAGCAGAGCAGGGCAATCCCCTCCCTTGCCCAGATGCCTCCCAGGATACAGTTGGCCCTCCTGGCTGCCAGGGCACTGCTGACTCAAATTCAACTTTCCAGGGACCAGGACTCCCAGGTCCGTTTTCATGGTGCTGCTCTCCAGCCTCTCATTCCCCAGTCTGTCTGTACATCCAGGGTTGCCCCATCCCCGGTGCAGAATCTGTCACTTGCCCTTTTTAATCTCCATACAGTTGGTGATTGCCCATCTCTCTAATTTGTCAAGGTGTCTCTGCAGGGCCTCCCTGTCCTCCAGCGAGTTGACAGTTCCTCCGAATTTAGTCTTGTCACATTTAGTGTTCCTTCAAGTCCTCTCTCCAGGTCATTAATGAAGATGCTGAAGAGCACAGGTCTGAGGATGGAGCCCTGCAGAACCCCACTAGAGCCAGGTCACCAGTGTGATGTCACCCCATTCGCTGTAACCCTTTGTGCCCAACCTGTGAGTCAGTTGCTCAGCCACCATGTTAACACTGTTATACAGCTGTCGGCTGGACATTTTGTCTAGAAGGATTCTGGGAGAGAAAGTCTGGAAGACTTTGCTGAGATTCAGAAGGATTATATCAGTTGGCTTCCCTTGATCAACTTTTACCCTGCTTTAGGAGGAAATCAGGTTTGATAAGCAGGACTTTTCCCCTCATGAAGCTGTGCTGGCTGTGACTGATGACCGTGTTGTCCTCCAGGTGTTTTTCAATACCTCCCAGAATAATCTTTTCCATGATTTTACTGGGAACAGAGGTGAGACTGTGTCCTAGTTTTGGCCAGGATGCTTAATTTCCTGCAGTAGCTGGGAGGGGGTGTGACAGAGGGGGTGCGGCCAGGATTCTATACACCTAATGTCATTGTGGGGAGGCGGAGTTGAAGGGACTTTTTGGCTTTGGAGAAGAAGGATGTGCCTTCCAGTTGTAAAAAACCCAAATGTAGCAGAGGGAGAAAGCTGTCTGTCACTGTTCATTGTCTCAGGGCCTGCAGTGAGCATGTGAATCATTCTCTCTTCTGTATACTTTTGGTATTGTTGCTGTTACTGTTTGTTTTCTTCTCTCATTGCTATTTCTAGTAATCTGTTATTATCTCAGCTCATGATCCTCACCTTTTGTACTGCAGATTCTCAACTATCCTGCCACAGAAGGAAGAAGAAGGGGAAGGGGAATGGGAAGGAGAAGGGGAAGTGAGAGAGCACTGTATGGTTTAGGAGTCTCAGTGGGGGCACTAAATTGGGGGGGACCATTCTTAACCACAACCGACTGACACGCCTGTACATTTCAGGGTCTTCCTTCTTGCCCTTCTTGAAAACTGGGACAATGTTAACCAGCTTCCGGTTACCTGGGACCTCTCCAGGTTCCCAAGACTGTTCAAAAATCATCGAGAAATGTGATGACAACAGCCGGCTATTTGAGGATGTTTGGATGAATCCCATCAGGCCCCATGGATCTGTAGGGATCAGGCTGCCACAGCAGATCCCGCACAAGTTCAAGGTCCAAATTGATCATTCTCACAGTCATGGTCCCCCAGTTCAGGGCACTAAGACCCCCTTGGTCCATCATCTGTCTTGAAAACAGAGGCTAAAAATACATTAAATGTCTCTGCCTTGTCCATGTCCCTGTTTGGGAGGTGACCAACCTCATCCTGTAACAGGCCTATGTTATTTCTACACTGCCTTTTGACATTAATGTATTTGAAAAACTTTTTATTATCTGTGGAAAAGATTTCACGCCACACTTTTGCCTAGGTGAAAGAGATTAAGAAAGCTCCTTTATTACATATCATATCATAACACTAATGTGTACTGTGCTGTCTCAGCCTTTTCTACTTAACAAAGTAAGACCCTTTGAGGATTTTTTTCTAACAATAACATGCTTTGTACGATTCAAATAAAATGAGAGATTAAAATGTCTCCAGAAGGACCATAATTTTCTAGAACAATTCTTCCAGAGCGCAGAAGGACAGAATTATTTTTTTCCCTTCAGTATGTGAAACAACTTGGATATCTTGAAGTATACTTAAACTTTAAACCTTGATATTATGGAAGGTATTTTATTTTTGTGAAATGAGTCAGTTCATGCAGAATGGCTTCCTCAAAATGCCAGCAACCCTGATAAAGGGCTAAGTTGTTCTAATCAGGTAATTTTTAAAGTAATATCTTAGCTGTTTTCTTTAAATCAGTTTCATTACTCAGATCTGTGATCTATGAAGTCTATACCAGCTACTAAAGTACGATTCATCTTAAATTTAAACGATGATTTTCTTTGACAAGACAATACGATGTTCTTTGTCATGCTATGAATTATGTGGGTATAATTGTCAGTGTAAATTTTCTGGCAACAGAAATAAACCATTCTGTCATTCATTTTATTGCTGGAGAAAATAATCTTTTCCTATTCATACAGATGTATCATTTCCCTTACTCCTTAAGAGAGACTTAGCAATATTTCAATCTGAGTGTTATTAGAAAGCATTCTATTACTGCTCAGTAAATATATTACTTTTTTTTCCATTATACTTACAAATCTCCAAAGAAGGACTTGCTTTTATTACCCTGGTCTTCTCTTGCACAGGAGCAGCCTACTTCAGAATCTGTCCACCCACAAAAATAAGTGGCTTTTCATGGAAACACCTCTCACATACCAATGACATTGCAGTTGCAGCACTCACAGAATTGTTTTCACCATTCAGTCCTAGAACTCCTCAATAGTGTCAAAGTAGCACAGATATATAACTATATTTCTAATATTATATTAGTCAAGTTGCTATAATTGTAAAACTGTCCTAATTTATATTGTACAAATGAATATGCCATCTTGTCTGATTGTTGTCTCTTCTCAGTTGTGACTAGACAACAAAGCCTCCAGACAATTTATTCAGCATTCAGTTTTCAGAGATTTTGCTTATAATATAAGCTGCATAGCTGAGAAGGAGTTAGAGTTTATGGTTCCAAGTGAGGTCTGTAGGGGACCCATAGCCTGCACAAAACAGCAAGAGATTCCTTCAATGACGCACACAGGAGGGAGGGGGTGAATAGAACATGCATGGAAAGGAGGACAGACAATGTGGAAGAATGGAAACTTGCAATGAAGGAGAAAGATACCAACAATGATGCAGCAAATCAGAACGACAGAGGAGTTCCTGCATTTCTATTGGATATCATTTAACACATAATCTTTACACACTTTTTCATATTGTTGTGCTTTAGTCCCAGCCAGCAGCTAAGTACCAGGCAGTTGCTCAGTGACTCCCCTCCAACCGTCTTGGTGAGGTGGGAAGGAGATTGAAAAACATAAATAAAACTCATGGGATAAGAATAGTTTGATAATTGAAACTAGACAAAATAAAAAAAAAAGATAATTGTGATAATAATAGTGATAATAAATAAAGACTAATAAAAAAAAAAACAACTGTAGTGAAAAGAAGACAGATGAATGAAACCTAGAGTCATGCACAATACAGTTGCTCACCACCCACTGACCATGGCCCAGCAAGTCTCCTAGCAGGACTCATCCTCTCCCTACCAGGTGCTATGGTTTACCATATAGACCAGTTTATATGCTGGTCATGACATTTTATGGTGTTAGAATATCCCCCTGGCTCACTCAGGTGACCTGTACTGGCTGTGATTCCTTCCAGGTTATTGTGCAGCCCCTCACTGGCAGAGCACGAGACACTGACAAGTCCCTGACTCAGGGAAAACACTGCTTAGCAAAAGCCAAAACATCAGTGGGTTCTCAACATGATTCTCACACTGAGTACAAAGCACAGCACTGGACAAGCTACTGGGAAGAAAACCAACTCCATCACAGCTGAAACCAGGACATATATAAAAGGGTTTTTTCTATTTTAATGTAAAGTGCAGCTTTGACTGCTGTTTTTATTTCTAACTCTATTGGTTTTGCTAAGTGATTGCAAAGCTACAAAAAGGGTAAGGAAGTATCTCATCTTCCATGTATATGACTCTTTGATTCCAGACAGATCCAGCACTGCTGACAGGGAAGGATAGGAGCTGATTTCAAACTAAATCTGTTTGTGGTGTCAGCAACCTTCTCTTGTTCTTTCCTGATATCTGTCATAGCTCCTATTCCTACCACCTCTTTGTAGGTGTCCCATTCCTCTGTCTTTATCTGCGCCTTTTAAATAAATCTTTCTTAACTGCGATATGCTTCAAAGTAGAAATATTTCTTCAGGCTTTGCTATGTATATTGATTCTGCCTTTGGGACCACAATTCACTCCAGTTATATCACCTTAGAATAATTTGTTCACCAGAAGCTGATACTAAATAAGGCATTGAGATCAATATCAGTTAGCGTCCATTAATAAATTAATAACAAATCAACAAGCTTTGTAATGTAAACAGAAATGGAGAATACATTGAGGACTTCAGGAGGAGTAGAAAAATTAGGAGAAAAAGTAATAGTGATTGTGTAAATTTTTTTCTCTTTCCCCTACCCCTCTAATTATTGCCTGTTTTGTCGTGTGTCATTAACAGTTGTCTCCTTGTTTTGTTGCCTCATTTATGCAGAACCTTACTGAAAAAGGACTGCAGGAAGGACTGGTGCTCAGATGATACCAATTCTATTATATTAAGATAACCTATACAATATAACAATTCAGTTGTGTTGAGATAACATATCTCACAGTGCTGCACCTTCTGTAGATATTTTAGACTATAATTTTTTCAGTGTTTGAAAGCAATTCTCCTTCAGAAAATATGCTGGACTTGTGTTTGTTTATGTGTTAGGAAAATGTTTAGCATATTTGAGATTCATTAAAGAATAAAAATAATCACAAGTATTTTGCTTTCTTAGTATGTTTTTTCTGGGTCACACCATAAGCTCTTAAAGAGAATGGTCTCCTAGTCCAGTATAAAGAAAATTTCCATTGGTTATATGAGAAAGGCAGGTAACTCTTTATCACCACTGAAGTGATTTGGCTGAAAATACCTGCCTTAAGACCAAAGAAATCCTAGTTACTATTGGAGACAACACAAAAGATATCCCTTTCATTCCTGTAAAAGGAAAAAATCAGAAAGGTTTATTTGGGAATACTGGCTTGATTTAATAAATCTAAAGTGCACTTCATTATGGAATGTATTAACTATCAGAGACAAGGGAAAATGTTTAGGATGTGAAGCTCCAGGGATTCTTAGTGTCACAGCAGTAGATTAATGCCATTGAGAACTGACACTGGTATAATCACATATAGCTTGCTATTTCAAGTACTGTGCCAATTACCTGTGTGGTGTCTTACAATTAAGTTTAAAAAGCACATGTATTTTCTTCAGAGTGTGGGTTAAAAATTGAGAATTTATGAATATAAGAAAGCAGGAAGATACTGAAAAACAAAATCATGTTTTACTGTGTATTACTGCAATTTGTTTTTCGAGAAAGTTTTATCTTGCATGTTTCTTAGTTAAATAATAAGATGGATTAAAAAATGTGGAAGAATGAGAGTGACAAACAAATAAAAGGCTGCAGGATTCAGATAAGAAATGCGGGAAAGAATAACACAACATAATTGCATATCTGAATAAATCTAAACCAAGAAATGGAATATATTTAAATTCTTTTAAATTTAGCTGTGTCAACACTTATAAAAGAACAAAACAAAACAAAACAAAACAACAGAGAAAAATGAATGTCATTTAAGCAAACCAGAACAACACAGAACAAATAAACATTCTTATCAAGGAGATAATCTGAAAACCTGGCCTTTCTAGTTTTCTTTGATTTTCTCTGTATTCCAAAAGTAATAAGTTAGTTATAAGAATAACAACTAATAAATTGTTAGTTAGTAGTCAAATGAAAAATTGTAGTAAATACCGCCTAGCCCCTAATGACCATAATTTGTATTGCTTTATATGCCACAGTAAAACATGATAAAATGCATATATATTTATCTCAGGAGTGAATGTGCTAGCTGAAGTAAAATTCATTTGGCCAAGACTCATGAGAGGTGCTTATCCTCTATAGATTTTCAAGTACACTATAAGTAGAATTTTTAGATTTCTTATATTACTCTGTTTTCTAGTTAATTTAGGTTTGTACTCATGGCAAAAAAGATACAAATCTTAGTAACTTATCATTTAATCAGCTCTCATTCTTATTATTGACAATTAAAAAAATTTCTAAAATGAAAACAGAAATCTTTTACTCCTTTCTGAATGGATTCTAATTATTTTTTTTTTTTTCCATGGGTTAAGATGAACATTATCTGCATGCACTGCATGAGTGCAACAAAGGAAACAAAACAAAAGAGACTGTTCCCAAACTTGTGAACAGTGGTGTACATCAGCATCTATCCTCAAACAGTTCAAGAGGGTTTCAGTGACAGTGCACTATATAGCTGCTGGACACAGGAAGTGGTTTCTGTATTACCTACCATTAGGATTAAAAAGTACGAAATGGAAATAAAGATGGCAATTCTTAGAAAAACCATATCATGATTAGCTTCCTACTTTTTCTGTTTTTTTAAAAAATCTATAATGCTAGAGAATGGCCCAATTATCCTTTTCTGGTTTTATTCAGTTAGAATCATATAATCATAGAGTGGTTTGGGTTGGAAGGGACCTTAAAGATCATCTAGTTCCAACCCCACTGCCATGGGCAGGGACATTTTCCACTAGATCCGGATGCTCAGCGCTCCATCAACTTGCCCTTGAAAACTTCCAGGGATGGGACTTCCACAACTTCTCTGGATAATCTATTCCGTGTCTCACCACCCTCATGGTAAAGAATTTCTTTCTAATATCTAATCTAAACCTACCCCATTTCAGTTTGAAGCCATTCCCCCTTGTCATGTCACTCCATGCCCTTGCAAATAGTCACTCTCAACTTTCATGTAAGCTCCCTTCAGGTACTGGAAGATCACAATTAGGTTGCCCCTAATCCTTCTCCAGGCTGAGCAATTCCAATTCTCTCAGCCTTTCCCCATAGGAGAGGTGCTCCATCCCTCTGATCACCTTGGTGGTCTCCTCTGGGTTTTTTCCAACAGCTCCATGTCCTTCCTGTGCTGGGACCCCAGAGCTGGAGGCAGCTCTGCAGGTGGGGTCTCACCAGAGCAGGGCAGAGGGGCAGAATCCCCTCCCTCCCCTGCTGCCCACAGGGCTTTGGATGCAGCCCAGGACACACTTGCTGTCTGGGCTGGGAGTGCCCATGGCTGGCTCATGTCCAGCTCTCACCCCCAGTACCCCCAAGCCCTTCTGGGCAGGGCTGCTCTCGATCTGTTCATCCCCAGCCTGGGTTGGCACCGGGGGTTGCCCTGACCCACGTGCAGCACCAGCACTTGGCCTTGTTAAACCTCATGGGATTCCCAGGGGCCACTTCTCGAGCTTGTCCAGGGCCCTCTATGTGGCACCCCATTCTTCAGGTGTGTCAGCTACTGTCTACTCAGCTTGGCATCATCTGCAAACTTGCTGAGGGTGCACTCGATCACTTCATCTGTGTCACTGATGAATATATTAAATAACACTGGTCTCTGAGGGACACCACTTGTCCCTGATGTGCCTCAGGACTCTGAGATATAGACAACCACTCTTTGGATGAGATTGTCCAACCCCTTCCTTATCCATCTAACAGTCCACTTATCAAATACATATCTGTCCAATTTACAGAGAAGGATATTGTGGGGAGCTGTGCCTAAGACCTTACAGAAGTCCAGATAAATGACATCTGTAGCCCTTCCCTTGTCCATTGATGGAGTCACCCTGTCACAGAAGGCAACCAGGCTGGTGAGGCAGGACTTGCCCTCAGTGAAGCTGTACTAGCTGTCTGGAATCATCTCCTTGTCCTCTGTGTGCCTTTGAAGAGTTTCTAGGAGGTTCTGTTTATGATCTTCCCAGGCACTGAGGCTGACAGATCAGAGTTACCAGGATCCTTCTTTCTACTCTTTTTAATAATGAGTACAAATGTTTCTCTTTTCTGGTCACCCAGAGCTTCACCTGACTGCCAAGACTTTTCAAATACCATGGAAAGCGGCTTGGCAACTACAACAGCTAATTCCCTCATGACCCTGGGCTGCATCCCATCGGGTTCCACAGACTCATGAAAAGAAAGTAAGAAAGATTTTTGCACTCTGAAAGTTTCTTTGCTACCCAACTGCAGCAGTAATATGTATTGTAAATTATAATAAGCAAAACCAGGTAGGAAAAAACCCCAAAAGGCCCCAATATTGAATCATTGAATCATAGAATTGTTTAGGTTTGAAAAGACATTTAAGACTGAGTCTGACCATTAATCCAGTATTGTCAAGTCTACCACTAAACCATGTTCCTCAGATCCACATCTGCATGTCTTTGAGATACCCCTGGGAATGGTGAGCCAACCATATGACAGCTTGTTTGTGCTTGACAACCCTTTCCACGAAGAACACAATCTGAGACCATTTCCTATTATTTCATCACTTGTCACCTCAGAGAAAAGACCAACTCCCATCCAGCTACAACCTCCTCTCAAGCAATTGTGGAGAGCAACAAGGTCCTCCCTGAGCCTCCTTTGTTTCAGGCTAAACACCCCCAAGTCCTTCCGCTGCTCCTCATCAGTCTTGTGCTCCAGATCCTTCACCAGCTCTGTTGCCCTTCCCTGGACTCTTTCCAGCACCTCAATGTCCTTTGTGTCATGAGAGGCCCAAAACTGAACACAGAGTTTGAGGTGTGGCCTCACCAGTGGTGAGTACAAGGCATGGTCATCACCCTGGTCCTGCTGGATGCAGTATTTCTGATTCAAGCCACGATACCCTTGGCCTTCTTGGCAACCTGGGCTCATGTCCAGGCAGCTGTTGACCAGCACCCCCAGGTCCTTTTCTGCCAAGCAGAAGTCCAGGGATTCTGGAGAGAGGCTGAGGCATTCATCTGTGATAAGTGCTTTTTACTGCACCACTGCCTACCAGGGTGATCATTTTATTGCATTAATTTCCTGCCCTGGGATGTTGCATTCCCATGCATAGGGACATATTGGAAATAGCAAACATGTACTGGTAAAGGACTGCAGAGAGGTGAAAAAGCCTAATGTAGTGCAGTTTCATACACACAGCCCATTGGGAAGATCTGTTATACTTCCCTAAACTGTATTTCACAGAATCACATTTTTGAAAGTAGACCTCATGTGATTTTATCTAGTTCCAACACCCTGCTCAAGGAGCGTCAGCAAGAGCAGGTTCACCAAGGCTGTATCTAGTCATGTTTTGAATAGCTACAAGAACTGAGGTTCTAAAACCTCTCTGGGGAACTTGTGTCAGAATTTAATAATGTCTGCAACAACAACAACAACAGCAAAAACAACAGCAGATTTCTCATCTTCAAGTGGAATTTCATGGTCTCTTTGTGCTTATTGCCTCTTGTCACTGAGAAAAGTCTTATGCCGTCTTCTTTATACCCTCTCTTTTGGTATTAAGGTCTCCTGCCAAGACTTCTTTTATCCAAAAGATCCCATCTCCGTCAGGTTTTCCTCATGAGACATACTCCTGTTCATTATAGCCCTCCTCTGCTGAGTAGAGAGAAAAGATGACCTCCCTCACACTGGTGGTGATACTCTGACAGCACACTACTGGCCACCTTCCCCATGACAACACTTCGCTGGCTCATGGTCAATGTTTTGCCTGCCAAGACGGCCTGCCAGTGCTTTCTTAGCAGCCCTACAAAGAACAGGTCAGTTCTCAGTGTTTTCTGGTGCCTGGGGTTGTTCCTCTCCCGATGGAAGGTTTTTCACTTCCCCGTGTTGAATTTTATGTGCTTTCTGTTAGCCCCTTTCTCCAGCCCTTCCTCGTCCCTCTGAATCACAGCACAAACAACTTGTCTACCACCCACTCCTCCCTGTTTTGTGTTGTCTGTTTTTCAAACATACTAGTTGGTATGGAGCAAAACTGTGCCAAGAAATAGACTAATAGTGAAACAATATGAATGAACAGATGCTAATGGCTTTAATTCATTCTTTAGCCATCTCTGCCTAATGTATGACATAGGTGTCATCTAAGCCAGGAAGACACTGATTTATTTTTCCTTGTTAAGAAATAGTCACAGTATTTAGTCTATATGCTGTTAAGCAGAAGTACATATACCTGGTGTATAAATATTTTTCTTTTACTGATCAAGAAAACACTGAGGGTACTGCCTACCCCTCCTCCCCCCCAACTTCTCCAATTCTGTTTTCTCTTGTTTGTCACTAGAACGCTAACACACACTTCTGCTGTGTGTTAAAGAGTCGGGCTGCAACACGTCTGACACCAGAAATTCCAAACAACCCCCAGCGATTTTAGTAAAAACAGTTGGGAAAAAGCACTCATTTGTAACGGTAGCCCAGCTAACAAAGGGATGTAGAACAAATGCTTGCAAATGAAGCATGACAACGAAAGATGGATCAGAAGCAAATGCAAAATCAACCTAGAGATAATGGCAGACAGAATTATTCAAATTACCTCTTTCTCATAAGTTCAAGCTTATGAGCCTAAATAACTGATATACACAGTTGCTTGACATCCAAATAGATGTTTTTCTAAATTAATCGGATTCTTGTATGTCAAATTTTCTAAATTGGGCCTAGAATTATTTGCATCAGCAACTGAGATATCTTAAAATGGCTAGACTAAAACACACTTTACAATTTTTTTATCAAAATCAATATCTAGTACTGCAATTTTTTGGCTAGATAAAACTCTGTGATACATACAAGGCTGCAAGGAGCTCAAAAAAATTGATTTCCTCTGACAGCTGAGTACTTCTGTACTTCTGTGTGCACAATGGAGATGAATATAAAATTTAAACACCCCCACTAAATTAAAAAGTAGACTCAAAATTAAACACTAGAACCAAAGCCCACTTTTGGCTGACATTAGTAATAGACCATAAGCATTCTAATAAGTCAGGAAATTAATTTGTGTGACATTTTAAGTTCAGTAATTTGGATTTCTCCACTTGCGTGAGTTCAAGAGCCAAGAAGGCACTGATTTATATTTCCTTATTAAGAAATAGTCACAGCAGATAGTCTAGCTGATTTTTTGTTGTACAGATAAATAGAAAAAAAATATCTAATATGACAGGTTAAGGGAAAAAGGAAGATTACGCTGAAGTGCAAGACTGGAGAGCACCAGCTGAAGCCTTTGAAACAAATGATATGAAACAATCTCCAAAGGATAGTGTCATCCTGTTGTAGAAGTAAGCCTGATTCTGATTCATAAAACATGGTTCAGATTTACGCTATAATTATTTGATTAAGTTCAATTTATTTACAATAAAGGGAGGAAGATCAGAATCCCAATGATGTAATAAAACCACTTTGTCCTATACTTTAACCAGAGACTGGTAATGGACACATGCCATGAAGCTGTGCCAGTTGGATGCGTTGAAAGCAGTTATTTGTGCTGCACAGTTGTGGAAATCTGATTCATATTCTGAGCAAGATTCTGATACAATAAAGCTTTTTCTTTATGGTAAATATTGAACCAGTGGTTTTAAGCACTCACATACATAAAACTTTGCAGAACAAATGCATAATGACAAAATCAATGCTTTGTTAAAGTATGTTAAAATCAGAAAATGCTTGTAATAGTTGAAAGGCTGAAATTTCACCAGAAGAATGTAAAGTGAACCCTATCTTTTCTTTTATGAAATTTAAGTAGCAGAATATGAAAGGTTTGTGTAGCTTTTAAAAGAAGCTTCATATGAGAGTTTTCTGCATAAATTAGTACTACCAGCACAAGGGAAACTGTAAGTGATATTTTAGAAAGTGATTTGGATGAAGCTGTCAAACACAGGGCTATAGAGTATCAAAGAAAGCATTCAAAATCTGCCCTGCCCAGAATGAAACCTCAAAAGCAGTTGAATTCTTCACTATGATAAATAAATCTTCTCAGAATGTATAGGATTTTATAAATAGATAGAAAAGTATAAAATGTAGCCCAGACAGCTTAACTGGACAAACAAAAAGAAACATATCAAAACCAAATTAATACTAACAATTAAAGGGAGATGAAAAGCATGGTGAGAAAAGCAAGAGAAAAATACTGTGAATAATCTTCAAAATGTGTTTTTGCTTCCTTTTAAGAAGAGTACACGCTTTCTGACAAAAATAACACTAGACATATTGCATTGTTTTGATTTGAAGCATGGTGTTATAGAAAGGACTGCTCTTTTCTTGTGACAGTGCAGTAGCCATTCTGAGTGCTGCTTAGTGACAAGCACTCAGCATGCTCTGCCTCTGACATGGTGTTCTCTTCTATATCACCCAGGCAAAAGTTGGAAATTCATAAGTATTTCTGAATAAACTGTCAATTCATTTTTTCCCTTTTCTCCACTTTTGATCTGTTCACAGCTGTATTGTAAAATTCTAGAGAGCGTCATTGAAAATTTTTAATAGTTTCCCAAATAATAGTTCGAGATCTTGCACAGTCTTAGAACAAAATTTTCCGTTTGTAGTATTGTTACCTATTTGGGGTCCTCAAGAGCTAATTTATGTGCCGTGATTTTGCTCCAACAAAAACATTTAAAATACTTCAGCACGTGAAGAATTCCACTCTGACCACAGGATTTGAATTTCGAGTTGTGATTGCCTCTAACAAATACACCAAATGTTGAGAGAAGGAGTATTAAGTAAACAAATATTTTTTAAACTCAAAAAGAACACATGTAGGTTTGTATTTGCACTTTAAATTGCAGTTTTAAATAATCTTAGAAATCGTACTGTTTTGGTGATAATCTAAAGACTGTTGCATAAAGATAGAATGAACTCTATATGTATTTTATTAAATAGCCAAGTTTTATGGAGAAACAGAAGTGAGCTTTCAGGTCATTACTCCAGTTATTTTCCCAGAAAACGTGGGTGCTGTTGTGAAAGTGACATTTCTTTTGAATCTTAGTTGTGATTCACAGAGGTGTTTTACTTCATTTGTTCATGTCCAGTAAATACACAGTAGATTTCAGATACTTTAGTTCTTTGAACAAGCTGGGAAATGTTTACTTAGATATTTTATGACTTTTTAATTTTAAGGAAAGACTCTCCAGAAGGCTTGTATTTCTGGCACAGAGTAGTAAAAGAAACTACAGTACTTCAATTATTTTAATAAGCTGCTGGAGGTCAATCAGTTTTCCTTTGCATTCTGAATTTAAACTGTACATGATACATACCTGTCAAGAATAAATAGGTGTAATTTCCAGTGCTACTTCTTCCTAAGCAGAATCTTTTCATGTGAAGATACTGGGGCTATACCAAACTATGTCTTTCTACTGCGAAAGCATATGATCTCATGTTCTCCGTCCCTACTTAAAACGTGCATTTGTCCTTGAATGCTTTCATGATCAGGGATAGGTTTTCCTTCCTAGCGTGACACCTGCATACACAATTGAGGGTGGTGCAATAAGGACTTACACCTGGAAAAATCTTCTAACACTTTTGTGGGAGGTTAGTACCACACTACCCTACAACACTGTAGATGAATTGGCTGGATTCCATTATCAATTGGACCATGCACTGGAGGTATTTAAAGGATGTGTAAATGCAGCACACAGGGGCATGGCTAGTGGTGGACTTGGCAATGCTGGGTTAATGGTTTTTAAAGTCTTTTCCAAAGTAAATGATTATATGATTCTATGATTTTGTTCTACAATTTAGAAGCCATCAGAAACCATTGAAAGCAGCAGGCCTTACAGCTTTTGTATGTTCAGTAATTGCAGAGATTTGGACCCCACTGTGCCTCTGTGGCCTTGTGATATTAAGTTCTTGAATAGAGAGCAAGAGGACAAAACCTCATCCTTTTATACTTAGTGACTTAACTGTTCTGCTTTCCCTGTTGTGTTGCAGTGCCTGAACCAGCAGCTGTTGAGGCTATTGGGCCTAAAAGCCCAGATATAGACAGAGCCCGTTGGTGGACAGGCTCCAAAGGCTAAGATGCCCTCTTATCTCAGTGAGAAAAGCCTCCTCCGTTGATCTTGTGACCTTATGGAGATTGTGTCTGTCTGATTGGCCAGCAGCTAGATAACCCCTTATATCCCTTAATAGGATGTAATCCAGCCCCTTCCATATTCCCATTGGTTTTTCCTGTATGCCCTGCATCCGTCCTGTACCCCTTTATAAGTGGATCCCAAATGGAAGTACCGCCCCTTCTCATCTTGGACATCATTGGGGTAAAATAAACTTTGGTGCTCCAGACAGGGCAGGGGCGCCTCTTTCTCATTTACCTCTAGTGTTGCCTGAGCTGATTAGCTCAGTGTGAAGAGTGGCTGCGTGTATTCTATCGCACGGGTGAGAGGGCTGCCTGCGAGGTGCCAAGTAGCACCGCTGGGGGTTCTCTAGCTAAGGGTACCCCTTGGAACAACCAGCAGTTTCTCCATCAACCACCCCGCACGGTGTTACTGTTGTGTCTGGCTGAACTCAATTCACAGATGCAGAGGTGAACAGCCAAGTGAAAATGCAGAGCATTCATCCAGTTCAAAATAAAACTCTATGAAATTCCGTTTCAAAGGGTATCTATCAGCAGCCATTAAAATCCTAATATCTGAGCCTTAGACAAAATTTAAAGAAAGGAGCAAATGACCAAACATTAATCAAGTCTCTTGACAAAGGTTAAAGGAATGGAAAGTGGTGATAACTTATCCTTGCTGCAATTTTCATACAATCACCTCATGGTCTACCAAGGTTACTGAGTTGTATGTCATCCTAATGTGCATGAGTGGGGACTGAACCTTTTTTCTCCCTGATAATATCTCTTCTTCAAGTCTTACAAGTGTTAACTGTATCTTTGTTTTCACACTTTATGCCTTGCTGTGTCACAAGTTCCAATACAATTGCTGAAAAAAAAAATCTGTTTTTCTTTTTCTCTCATATCCTTGAACTAAACCCTACTTTTTCATAGGTCTTGTAATAGACTGGATTTATTGTTGCATCAGCTTACACTAGGCAAGCCTCTTATTGTAATCGCTCTTTAATAGCTTGTAGAGAAAGATCTTTGAGAAAATGTAGAGAAACTACAGCACACATACAATTATTTATATTTACTTGTCTTAAGGGGGCAGCAGCAGCACACTCTGCACCTCGAGAGCTGCATTTGTCTGCTCTGCCTGTGGACAAGATTAAGTGCAACTCTTTATTCTGTAGGGGAGCTTAATGGGATCTTGGTGATATTTGTCGTATCAGGTCTTTAAAAAAACAAAGTCTGGTGTTTCAGCCTGATAGTGTTCATTTTTTGACATTTGTTAGAGACATAAGCAATTTAATATCATGTTGAAGTACTTGGTATGTGTCACTGTAGTTTAGCTGGACAGGTATAAGGCTGTTGCTGCTAGCAGCAGCCACATATGCATGTTTTCACAAGCATTACTCATCTGGAATTGGTTTCTGTAGTCATTACTGAGGCCTAGAGGACATAATGTGGAAATAATAGAATGCAAATTTACTGTGGCACCACTCTTTAAAAGTCACAAGGTTTCTGTACTTGGACATATTGTAGTCTAAATCACTTGCACACAACACAGTTGATCTAATATGCTCTGGAGCACTCACATTCTCCTCAAGTGTGATGCCTATTAGGCCCTTTGCCTGCTTTCTCAAACCAGTGTCTGAACAAGTAAATACTTGTTGCTTGGGTGTCCTTTATCATTGTATCTTCTTGACTCCATGTCCCATTTACTGTATCAAATCACAAATCACTGTATACACTCTATACAAATATGTATTTCCACCCAGGTGAAAGGCTATGAATCCATGAAATTCGGACCAAATGCCTGGAATGTGTTTATGTAACAGGAATAATGATTTCACCAAGTGTCTTCTAAAAGCAAATGTATTTTTCTTCTGTAAGTGGCTTTATCTGAAAAATCTTGAGATGCACTACATAGGAATATGTCTGGAGAACAACCAAATCACTACGTCTCTGGATGTGATGCTGAGAAAAGAGACAGCTGATAGTGCAGCTAGTGCTTGTTCTTCAGACAATTTACCTCTATTCATCAATTATGTATTGTATGCAAATAGTGAGGCTGCAGGTAACAACAGTAGTGACTAAAATTTACTGAGTAATCACTCAATGATAGCATGATGTAATGATCAGTGGCACTTACCTTAGAATGGCCATTTAGAGAAAAAAAAAAAAAAAGTTGAAAGAAAGGAATTTTCTTTTCTCTGAAAAGGCAGTTACCGAATTACTGGGTCTATCAGACAGACCATTCACTATGGCTATCACTGACCCAGAAGAAGGAAATTTTCCCTTCTGTAAAGTTGTTCTTTTGAATGTATGATGTTATTGTATGCAATTACATATTGCATGCTATTGTCGGCTTTATGTGTGAAAGCAAAATTCATCTAGTTATTATGCCCCGAATAATTTTGATTTTTACAACTATTAGAGCTTAAATGCAAGGGAGAACAAAGTGTGTATAGTGAAATTCTTTGGTTATTTTCTCTGTCAGGTGATGCATCTGCTCTGTTTTTGGAATGTTAGCTGCACCTGCAGGCTCACAGACATGAGCAAAAAAAGAAAAAAACTACTCTGCTTTTTCCCAAAGAATAAAAGTATTAGTGCCTTGTAATAAAAGACTGCAATGGTGAGAGACTAAGGAAGCTATAGTAGTAAAAAAGATTTTCCCATGAGATATCCTGGATCCCATATTTGTTGTGCCAGCCTACCGTAGCTCTGCAACACTGTAGGCAGTTTTTCTTTACTTTTAGAAAAGTGTTGAGAAATATTGTTCCTGAAGGTATAGTGTGCCACTAATGTGATTAAGAGGATTTTTAGTATTCAGTGTCTGAAAAAAGTTTTCAGAGTGTTCTCATCTCACAGCACTCAACACTAAGCTGTAGGAAAATGCAGTCAAATTAGGCTGTTAGCCCACATGCTGCGGTAGACACATAACATCTTTTATTACAAGAAACTCTGTAAGATGAATAAAAAGTAGAAAGATGACCTGTGGGTCACAAAATTGTAAAACAAGAAAATCTACTGAAAATATCTCATAGTTTTGATATTCAAAGTTGCTCCTCTTTACACATACATGTATTTTTCTGTATTCTCCCTATATACCTATATAAAAGGTGAGAACAAAGATGTCTAAAACTGGACCAGAATCCTGCACTGCTAGAAAAGAGCACAGTATGTTGCACACTCTGGGCTAGGTGAGGCAGTAAATGACAGAAAGCACTGTTTTTTCCCCATCTTTTTCTCTTTGCTCCCCTATTTGCATTGTGCCTTGTTGGGGTGGCCCAAAACTCCTTCTCCATGAAATTATGGAGAGACTATCCTCTGGAGGGTAGTGACCTTGGAGAGGAGTCGGAAGGACACCCCCCCCNTTCGTCGCTCCTGGCTTGCCAGCGGGGCTCATAAGGGCAAGCTTCACGGCAGCGGCAGTGCCTGAGTCTATCTGTGCAACCTTCCACACATGTTAATATGCTTCATGGCCTCCCCTCACATAGTAGATCTTCTTGCCATAATATACTGGATAGGAAACACTAAATGGCGTCTGATTATGACTATCATTTCAATGATTCTATAATTCCAAGGCCTCTGATTTCCAAAGATAATTTTCTATGACAAGCAGAACTAGAGTTAAAACTATTTGGGTTCCTTATTTTGTGTTTTTTTTCATCATAAAGGATTTAGTTTCTTTACAGTTAAATGTAATTCTGCTATCCCAGAATTTGTGGTATGAATATGAATCAGACTTGTATTCTTTGTGAAAAATTTCACACGGTTGGCTGAAGTTACTCTTTGCTTGATAAAGTACCTTGCTTACTCTGCAGCGAGCGAGGCAACACGGAGAATGCCATAGCTAACACTCAGTGGTGGAGGCTGCATTGCTGCCCTGCTGTGGGATGTGCAGCAACAAGCACTAAAGGACAGTTACTGGGATTCCTACACTGCTGGAGGGTCAGTGCAGCATTTGAAGCTGCTGTGCTTTCTGTCCTGGGTCTTATCACCTGTGTGATGGACCCACCAAAAGCTATCATATAGATACAGCTACCAGTGGGATTTATTAAAATGTTATTGGTGTCACAGTATTTTTAACTCTCTTCACAATGGGAGCACTCTGGTGAGTATCTGTTGGGTGCACATACAGTAATTCCTATTACAGACATAAGTATATACCTTCAGATGACACAAAATCCATAACAGAAGGGTTTGACCTTTGGCCATAGTTTATGAGAGATTAAAAGGTTGTTTGTTATTTATCAGACTAGTGTATAAATACTATCTACTTTATACCCTATGTACATTACAGTGCACAGACAGGCACAGTACGTGCACAAATAAAGACTGTAGTTGGACCACTAGTCCTACATTTGACATGTTACTCTGCTACAAATTAGAATGATCTTGAATCACGGCAGAACATCCATGTCTGTTACTTTCCTTCAGTGGAGTCAAACTAGGTTGTATTGTGGGTTCAAAAGACAATACCTAGGCTGCAGATGGATTTTATAGTTTTGAATGTTGGTGAGATTCCTTCTGGATTTTGAAAATCCTTTTCTCCGCACAAAGTCTTCACAGCATTGAGGTGATAACACTTTGACTAACATTATGCAATAAACTACCCTATGCATCAGAACACGTAATAAAAAGTGGTTTTTTCAACCTTTCTTCTGATATTTTCTGTAGATATTAGTTGTCATCTCATTGTTTTAAAAAAAATCTTTTAAAAAGAATTGAAAAATTTATATATTAGCTCCCTTCATCCTTGCACTGGGAAATAAAAAATCATTATATAATGCATAGTAGATGAATATTACCAAGACAAAAATATATCTGGGGTATGTTAAGTGATTAATCAGTTTAAGACGTAATAAATGACAGTATGCTGGGAGGAAAAAGAGGTAAAACCAGAAGGTAAAGCAAAGGTACTCATTAATTTTACAGTGACTTACAGATTATGAGATTATGCACTTGCAAAGAGTACAAAAGAAATTTTGGGGTGTTAAATCTATGTAACCACAGAGATCCTGAACAATACCCTGTGAAAAACTTAAATAGTCCTTGTAGGCCCGATGCCTGAAGATGCTGAGCACAGGATAGTCTCTACTATAGCTTTTTAACCAGGTATATTTATAACTTTTATATCCTTTAAAAAATTGAACTCTGTGTTCTTTGATATGGGGCAAGGAAATCAATACATGAAAAGGTGGTTATTTAAAAGTAAACATGTTTCCATTTTTTCTTGAAAAGGATTTTCTGTATTAGATAATGAGATAACAAAAGTATGTTCTGTTTTAAAGGGAATCTGGTTGATTCAGTCTGATTATCCACTGCTTCAGCTAATGACAGTGATCAGAACATACTGCCTCAAGATCTCTTTTTTTTTTTGGTGTCCTCTCAGTTCAGATTATCTCAGTGCACTGTTTGATTTATCACTATCCACTCTACAAACAGTGTCTGATTGAGAGAAACAGGATGTCTTAGGGCTGGCCTTAGGCACTAGCAAGTGGGCAGCTACTTGAGTCAGAAGGCTGCTGAGAGCAGCAAAAGGCCTTTTGTGCCAATGCCCATGGAAACAAGGAGCGATAGTTAATGTAAAAATGTTTACCCTGGATACCCCATCTGCTGTTGCTAGTGCGAAAGGATTCAGAATGCATTAGGGAATGAGATGGAAGGAATGAAAAAGACACTTAACTAGCCACAGCCTTCTGTAAACCTCTTTGTCTCAAAAGATTGCATGCTGTTGTCCTAGGGATTGTTGCCCTTATCCTTGGGTGAAGCTTTGTTTCTGCCTACCCTGAGACAGCTTTCAAGCTTAGAAACCTACATACAAGATTTTAAAGCCCTCTAAGAGTTGTCCTTAGAATTTGCGTCTGCAGTAGTAAGAAAAGGCTGTTTTGTTTTAGTTCGTTGGTTTGGTTTAGGGGTTTTTGGTGGTGGTGGTGGTAGGTTTTTTGGGATCTTTTTGGTGGCAGGGGGGTGATAGGGCTTGGGCTTGGTTGGGTTTTTTTTTTCCCTCAAATGCAGGTAGATTGCATTTCTTTTTAGTTTTTCATGTGAACTATACTGCTCTGAAAACAATTCTCCCCCAGAAAAGCTGCTGTGTCTCCAAATACAGTACGTGTAACAGTAGTGATGTTCAAACTGTGGGAGACTACAAAATTTTTCTGAATTGTTTCTAGAAACCAGGCCCGGACACTCAAAGCACATGTGAAATGTCAGGGTGACAGAATGGGGCTGTGCAAAGAATCCACTCCCTCACACAAAAAAACTCTGCACACTGCTGGTGGAAGCAATAAAGCATATGAAATTGTGCAGGGGAATTCCAAGACACCTGAGATCTGCACAGAGGAAGGATGACTTAACAATAAAATAAATATTGCTGTCTTTTACCTTAGTAGTTTTGACAGTCTATGTTATAGGCTGTGTCAAAGACAGTCTATGGGGAAAGCAATCAACTTCAAGAAGGTCACAAAGTTAACCTGCCCACCATGCTGATTCAGCACAGTGGCACTTATCAAAGCACACAGAATTCTCCTGCAGCACACAGAGCTTTCCTGGGCATCAGGAGATATCTGGTAATTTTTTGTTTCATGCAGGCCCCTGTGTTTTGATGCCAGGGAGGGCACCTGCAGAAGCTGGCTAACCAAGCTAGCAGACCATGGCAAGTGACAAGGAGAGTTATTTATCTCCTTCTAACCCCTTTGTAGGAGATCAGTGCCTAAATGTTTATAGTAAAAAGGTCAGGGTAATGAAATGCCTAATAATGAAGCTTTTTCTGAGCTTGACTTAAAAAAAGAAAAGAAAACAATATTGCAAACCCAAAAGGAGACATGTAAGAATCAAGAATACAAAACTACATTGAATCCTACTTTTTTTTCCCCAACTAAGACCATGTTAAAACATAATTTTGAAATTCAAACTTCATAGGCTGCATTTTAGTTTTTTGTTTGTGTTCTTTTTTTTTCACTCAGAGAAAATAATGGCAATAATAGGAGAAATTTTCTACTTTCCTATAATTACTTTCACTTTACAGTAATAGCCAATACATCACATAATAGAAAATGTGGTTTAATTTGGAATAGTCTGACTTCTTATTTGTAAGCAGCTTTGCAGAAAAGCTTAGTTTATGAGCTATGGTTGTGTCATAATTTATCACTCTGGAAGCTTTAGCTTTTTGCACTAGGAATAAATCTATGAAAAAGGTTTGAAGGTAAGTTATTTTATTATATTAATAGGATGCAAGCAATGTGCACGAGCTTTCGGGATCTAGTTATACTACTTATCCCCTCCTTTGATTTTCACCAGATGTTGGATTTGAGAAATTTTCAATAAATTGAGGTGAACATTCTATAGACAACAGAAGAAAAATTGTAAGATCTTAAGTCCATGCAAAGTCGTCTAAAATGTAACACACTCAATGGGGCAATAGCAAGCCCAGGAGTCTTAAGCCATACAAACATCAGTGTATTAGTGTATTGCTTTTCACTCAAATAAAATCCATATCCCAGTGGAGCAGTTCCTGTTTCTGAGGAGTTCACAAAGGCACTGTGATGCCCTCCTCCATTTCCAAACAAACCCTGTGCAAACAAGCATTCTCTTTGATCTTTGTGGGATGTGGATTTATCCAGTACCCCTACACAGAAAGAAAATGTTGAAATGTATGCTAGAAGGTCAAAAAGGTTGGCAATTCCTGCTTCACTAATGAAAAACCCACATTTTTTTTTATTTTTGAGCAGATGGAGGCAAAACTAGGTATGCTTGGAGGGAAGTGAACTTCTGTCTTCCTCCCTATCCTCTCAGAAAGTATGAAAAGGCATTCCGCATGTCTGATAGCAAAGTCATGTTGGACTAACAGAGAGATTGTTCTCCAGGAAGTGTATGGACGATATTTCAGTTCACAAAAAAGGAAAAATTTACTGTAATTTTTGCCTGCAAGCAAATTAGCAGCTTGTGAGAACACTGCTCAGGATCTGGTCCATCAGGTAAATCAGTGGATGGTTTGAAAATATCGATATAATGAACAAAAAATTTGAATTCATTCATCCCTATATTTTTTCCTACTGACATTAATTTTGGTAATATGCTGCAGATAATGGATATAATTCAAGACAAACTTGCTATTTATAATTTAAAACTATAAGGTCTTTCTAATGCCATGCGTGGGGACAATAGAAATGGAAGGAAAATACTTGTGTGAGAAGTAAAAGGATTTTTATTAGGTAAGCTCACAATAGGTGTTCAAATGACTCATGTCATAAGCAAAATAAGGCATTAAAATCAAAACAAAAGCTTTGGCAAAAGTTTTGCATTTTGGAGAAATGTCATACATTATAAACAATTTCAGCCCTAGCTGTTGAATTCTTGAGAGAGAGTGTATCTCTATTGTGATGTAAAACAATTATCTATTAGCTTAGGGTTATTAACATAATAAAAAACCCCCAAACTTAAGGACCTCATTATCAGAAGTATTACACTAGAGGGAGGAGGTAGGAGATTGCATACTCTAAAAATCAAAGTCTTTCATAGTGAAAGTGTGGCTACCAGACCCATTGTCTCAAGAAACCCATCAGATCTGTTGTCCATATGCTTCACAGGTGGTTTGCACATGTGCAACAGGGTGGATCTCTTTGGAATTCGATAAACTACTGTGCATGTGCAGAAATAATTCTGCAAGGTCTGTGTAGGTGTGTGGCAGCACTTCCAGGAAACCTGGAGCCTGAGGAGTTTATGATAGAGACCATCTGTTTCTCAGATACAGATCTAACATATAAGTCCTGCCAATAGATCCACAGGTTCCCATGCTCACTTCACGTGTACTGCTTACTGCAAGTGCAAATATTTTCCACTTGGCCAAAAAAACCATAAAAACAGCAGATGAAAACAACCCTTTATAAAACCAGCATGTGTGGACATGAGAAGTTAAATGAGAAGTATGAGAAATAAGAAAGATCTTTTCCTAGTTCATCACATTGGGGTAGGTTGGCCCCCTGGTGTGATCTCTCTTTGTCACTTTTTCTCTCTTACGCTCACATAGTCAATAGTAAATATATCTTGACTTAAATGGCAAACAATTCCATTTACATTCCTAAAATATCTTACAGTATTGTCTGTGTTGTTTCTACAGCTTTCTGAGTTTTTAGAGATGCTACTGAAACAGTATGTACAGTTTCATTCACTGCTAGAATGCACATTCAGCCATGACCTAGATATGTTAAGGAAACAATAGGAGTTATTTATCTAAGACACTCTAATTTAGCCTGATATGTTGGTTGCTCATTGAACTGCTTTTGAGTAGATATTTTTGACCAGCAAACTATTCAAAAAAAAATCAAACTGGCTTTACTTCAAAACATTTTAATCCTTCCCCTTGCAAAAATTTGAAGGCATTCAATGTGGTAGGAATTATAAAAAACACAAAGAGTACACTTATACATGTGAAAATTGCTCTGGATTCTTTTTCCTTTAGTCTGAAGTTTTCTTTGCGATAACTGACATTTCATTTAAGTTTAACTTTTTCACAGGTGGCCAGGACTTGTACGTCTTTCATTTTGCAGGGTCCTCATTTAATCTCACAGTCTGTAATTTGCCTCAGGGTCTGAGCCTTTTCAGCAGCTGATGCCAGTAGTACAATGCTCTGACAATATAAGATACTATGAAGATAATGTGAAATGTCCAAAGGTTACCTGTTATGCTAGGTCCCATTATGCCACTAGCAGCTGTGTAAATTTATCACTGTAATCACAGGTATGCCAATCGCCATGTGAACTGGTCCTGTATATTCCAGAATGTCTTGCCGCAGTATTTCATGGAAAGCAGGTAAATCAGTGGAGACTTTTTTCAGAAAGAGTTAACAAGACAAAGCACTATAGGATATGTATATATCCCAGCTGCAGGCTACGTAAATTAAGCAGTGTAGCAATGTCATATTTGAATCTGCGATTGCTCCTAGGCTAAACAATGTAAACGCAGTCTGCATGTAAAAGAGGAAGTATGCCCACAGTTTTGAAAATAAACTAATTAATATTACTCATTTTATTTTTTTAAACTTATATTGCCTGCATTCACATACTTTAGCAATGAATTTGAAAGAAAAACTTGTTAGGAAATCAAAAATTCAATGTATAACACGGTAGTGTGGGAAATATGCCCTAGGCCATATTGAATGAAAATGATTAAACAAATCATTGCAATAGGGGTTCATTAAGTGAACACTGAACACTGAATAAGACAAGGAAAAATGGTATGTAATTATGAAATTAAAGATTGTATCACTGTGTGTTTCCACATGGATGCTATTACTGTTTATGCAACTTTTGCCAGCCATTGTCCACCATGACCACCTCTAGCAGGGTTATTTTTAGTTTCTTTGGAGGACAAAACTTTACTCTGCGATGTACTTGGTGAATTATTTTTCACAGAATAAAAAGATAATTATAAAGGAATATTCCTCCTGTGCCTTCCCCATTTTATAATAATACGTTATTTTTATATTTATATTTGAAGAACAAGTGCCCACCAATGGCAGTGGGAGAATTCTTGGAGATGACCACAAGATTTGACTGTCAGAGATTACTGAAAACTTAGGCAAGCTAAAAACTATTTTTGCTTTACCTCTGTCTCTACAATTCTGCCCTAAAGTTGTGCAAACCAAAAGTTTGATAACCTCATAAATCTTACCCAGCTGTAAAAGCTCTGCAGAGATTTTTGCTGGAGCCAAACTTGATTTCAGGAACTACCATTTCACCTGTGCAGCTTGTTTGGATTTTGTCAGCTTCTAACACTTGTGACAACCAGGTCAGCTTCACATTAGAAATTCTTGTGCAGATGAGATGAATTCTTATTAACTCCCTGAACCAAACATTAGGACCACAAGACAATTAAATCAAGGGCTGGATTGAGAAAGATTGTTCCCTCTTCACTGTGAAGAGTAACCGTGCCCTTAAGAGGAGCAGTTAGAAGCATAAAAGTTCTTTGACCTCTATCTTCTCTCAAGCTGATTATGCAAATTTTTTCCCCCTGAAAACAAGCCCATACTCTAACCAGATATATGATTGACCCATAAATCTATTAAACTGTCACTCAGGATTATCTGGAAGTTATGTAGAAACTTACATCAAGAGATGTATTTATTTTTTTCCTTTCCTTTTATTTGGTCCACAATGAAAAAGCTTTCTTTTCTTTTTAACCTAAAAGGTTAGGTTCATTAGATTCAAGACCACTTTTTTAGTCTGCTCTGGAAATAGTGCTGACTCTAGAGAGAACTATTTTTTATGCAGGACTGTAAACAAAAACTTATTGCCTGATTGATCCAGATTTTCATTTGTATGGTTTGGTATAGCCAATTTCAGAACAATTTGATTTAAACCGTCACTGGTGAGTCATGGTTTTATCTTCCGTGACTGATAAAATACTGAGCCAAAGGATATATATAATGAACATTTTTTGTTGTTAGGACAGTTTATTTATATTTTGGCAAAATTATAACAAGTAGCACCCTACTGGTATGAACTAGAGAACAGAAACTTGCTTTTCCTGCCTTTCTGTCAACCAGTATTTATTGTTAAAAGATAATTTTGTAATTTCTGTTTCACTGATGCAAAATTCAACTAAAGTCAGACCAGATTCTTCAAATTTTTGCCATGTAACTGGGAGACAAATTCTTTCAGACAGATGGCACAAATGCAAAACTTGTAAGATTTCAGAGCAAGAATATGAGGACTACTATTACTTTTGTTGCTTGTGAGCACTGTCAAGTGCTGCGACTTTGAATTCTGAATTGTTTTGCTATTGGTTGAAATATTGACAGACCCATAACCTGCCCCTGACTATTTGATTGATTGAGTTCTCCTTTTGGACTATTTATAACAATTAATAGGAAAGCCCTATCAAAATGGTATGCCTGAAATGGCATGTTTTTATTATTTGGATTTTTCTCTCTGCTCCCCAAGGCCATCACTTTACTGAAGAGATAAAGGCAACGTGGAACTACAGCTGCCAAAAAGTGCAGACTTATTTTTCTACTGTCTTTTTTCAAAATCTAATATTTAATGTTACTGCCAGCATAAAGACACTTTCATGTAAAATATTACTTTAAAAACCTGCAAATTTTGCTTTGCTGAAACAATCCTTTTTTTTTTCTTTTCTTTTTTTTTGTTTGTTTGTTTTTTGTTTTTTGGGGTTTTTTTTGTTTGTTTGGTTTGGTTTGGTTTTTGGTTTTTTTTCTTTTTTCTTTTTCGGGAGGGAAGTTGAACATCAAACTGTATCACCCGGCAATATTTTTCTTAATTTTGCCTTTCAAGAAACAGTGTTTTCATCCAAGTATTTTAACTGTGTCTAGGAAAGAACATGCAGGAAACCCTGTTTAAATTTGTGGAATAATTATGCACAGCATAAAATTAATACAAACGGGGTACTAATATATTTAGAAATCTATTCCTTCTACAATGTCAGTTTCCTAGAGGGTGTTCCAAATAATGGCTAGCTCAGTCGAATGTGCACAATTCCCAAAAGTATTTTGTAAGGGAGTTTTACATTCAGATACATACTTTGCTGCTTATTTGAGACACATAATTACTGACTTAACATACTTGACTGAGGGATTTTGGGTCATTCTCACAACATAGACTTACACTGATTTCAAACTGATCCTACAAGCAGTGCAGTGCCCTCATCTGTAGTCCTTAGAGGTATGAAAGCCTTCCATAATTTGTGGGAAGTTCTCTTAGGTCTTGCTCTGTACTTCTGCCAAACATGCAGAGAGCTACACTGTTTAAAGCAAGAAATACAAGAAATTAATTTTGCATTTTTTCTCTTTGTGTGCTCTCCATAAGTAGGCTTCAACTTTTAGGTGACTTCGTTATTCAGAAAAAAATCTTAGACAGTTATGTTCCAATGTTATGCTGTATTTTAAAATTATTTATGCCACCAATATCTTTGGTCATTTAAGATGTGATCATCAAAAATTGAGTCTGGAAGGGGCCTCTGGAGAAACTTTGGTCCAAGCCCTCTACTCAAGCAGGGCCATCCAAAGGCAGGTGCCAGTACCACATAGAATGTTTTAGTATCTTCAAGAGTGGAGAATCCACCATCTGGGCGATCTGTGCCAGTGCTGCCTTCACCCTCACAGTGAAAATGTTACCGGTTCAGAGGTTCAGAGGGCCCCCCCGTGTTTCAGTGAGTGTCCATCCCCCCTGGTCCTGTCACTGGGTACTACTGAAAAAAGTCTGGCTCCCTCCTTTTCACTTAAGTTCCTCCTGAGCATCCCCATCTCCTGGCTTAACAGTCCTAACTCTCAGCCTTTCCTCTTCAGAGAAATGCTCCAGTCCCTTCATTATGTTTGTATCCCTTCATTGGTCTCCCTCCAGTATGTCCAGTATGCATGGGGAACCCAGCACTGGACACAGTACTCCAGATGCAGCCTCACCAGCACTAAGAAGAGGGGATGGATCACCTCCCTCCCCCTGCTGGAAACACAACTCCTTTTGCAGCCCAAGACACCATTGGCTTTCTTTAGTGCAAGGACACATAGCTGACTCATGTCATCATTCATGTAAATCACATTTATACCGTAATGAGAAATTTGTTGAAGAGAAAAGAAGAAAATAAAAGACATTTCTAGGGGATTGACTAAGACCATTTCTGTTAAGAAATGGCACGTAAAAGCATGAAAGCAACTTGGAAACTCTCATTATATGTGAACTTTCTCAGAGAACAAAACTCACTGCTATATTTTGCAATTTGCAGTTTGAGAGAAAACTGTAGAATTTTGGAGTTGTCACAAAAAACCAGTCACTTTTGTGAACAATAATACTTACAAATAGTTATTTAGGACTTTCTTTCACACCCCTCATCAAAAACTTCCTTATGTGGATAGCCATAATTTCTCTGAAAAGAAAACTTATTCTTCCATAGAGTTAATGAATTGCAAGAAAATATATTCAAGTCCACATTACACATGACAGCTTAATGGGTGCAGTGGAAATGGAAAGCCTGACATCACTTGAGGGGAAAAAAAAATAGATAAAATTAGATTCCTTCCTTCCTTTTACACCTTACACTTACTGACAAGACTGAAATCTCACTGGGAGATGTCTGTAAGTCTGAGTCATGCATCCTGCTTTTCAGTCCTTCCCACTCCTGTCCCATGCCTGGAGCAGCTAGTGGGTTTGTGTCCATACTTTGTGTTGTGTAATGAAGCAAGGATTACTGTGACAGCTCCTTGTCCACTCCAAATTGAAAAAATAGTTGATAAATTATTCTCTCCAAACCTTAAAAACTGATAGCAGGCAGAGACCACTTTCCCACTCGCCCGTGATGTCAAAATTGCAGGCACAGCTTGATATGCAAGGTGGGTCTGCAGGTCTTGTCAGCTCACCTTGAGCCCTTCTCAAGAATTTTTGTTTGCACCCTGAGGGCCCCTTTGTGCTCCACCGGTCCCTGCTCCACCACACAACAATGCTCCTTCAGCACTCAAAGAGCAAGAGCTGCTTCAATAGGGGAAAACTCTCTGTTTTTAATCTATGAGTTGATAGTTAGGTGGACCAAGCAGTGGGGTTCAAGACAAGGGGAGGTTAAAATTTCATGGAGCCGGGGACCAAAACTTTTATAAATCTCTTACAGCAAAGCTAAGCTGTTATATTTTAGAAGTTTTTATACAAAAGTAAAACTGAACATTAAAAAACATATAAAAATGTTAATACTAGTGATTAAAATTATATCTTCTATTAGCACTGGTGGCCAAATTTTCAATAGCTTTGGCACCCACAATTTCAAAAGTAAGATAAATATTTATTGTATGGAATTACTTTAGAGTAGAGCTATATTTAATATGTTCTTGCAGTGAATTGACTGTAGCAATTTTCCATTTTCAGAAATAAAACCAGAAGGTTATGACACACATTTAATACCTCTCTGAACTAGAACTAAACTTTCCGAAAACCTCAAACTGACAAATCATGTGCATGGACATGTGGAAAGAAAACCAAGTTAAATAAAAAGTAAGTGCTATGACAGTGCTTTTAAGTTCAGGATTTTAGTCTCCATGCTAATATCCTCAATCTCCCAGGTCAGATTAAATTTTCCATAATGTATTGCGATGTTGTTTCCTGATCAAAAGTGGATACAGAAAACTGGTGCTGTCCCAAGTGATTCGCATCACACAAAATGCATTCCTACAAATGGCTTGTGTGATATATTTTGAGGGAGAGATTCTAATTTCTCATCCATAAGTGTTCAGCAAACTCTTTCTTTTGCTCTTCTTTGTGACAATGTGCCACTCACTTTTTCCATGGAAAGTCAAAATTTAAGAATGATTCCATAATTAGGAACATTTAGGAACATGGAAAAAAACCTTACAATTTTGTTTGATAATAATGCCGACTTATGAAAAAGAAACTGGTGTGTGTATGTATTTGTTTCACGCCATCGTATGCAAAGAGAGACATATCTACACGTTCGTGTGTGTAGATACCTATTTACTTGCATATGTCTAAGTATCAAGAAGGAGAAAGGTGACTTAATTTTTTAAAAGTTTTTAATACTTTGTCACTACATTCCACTAGCTTAAGTCCCTCAGTGCTCTCTTAGTGGCAGTACTGTCACACAAATGAAAATATATGATTTCGGTTGGTCACCTACATTGCTGCTGTGGTGTCAGGCTTAACCATGGTTCACCTTCCAACAACCTTTTCTTGCCCTAGGACAGTTCTAAGCAGGAACGTTTAGTTCTCTTGCTAGTTTTTGAGCATAAGAGTCTTTTCACTGGAGATGTGACTAACCTCCTAACCAATTTCTTTCAAGAGTTCTACAGGTTTTGAAAATCTATTCTTTACAACATAAAGTCTGTTTCAGTTAATCCTGACTAAAATATTAATGTTTATTGTGAGTTTCTCTATGGACCCTATTAAATTAGTATTTCACTGCCTCACAAACTTGAAAGACCATATTCTCACACTATATATTTGACAAGTGTTTTAATGTTTTGAGGACGAATTTAAGGCATAGTTTAAGTAATTCTCAAAAAATAATGTAGGAGAAATATGTCAAATGGGTGCTGTGTCCCTACCACCTGGTCATTATTCAGAGTCTTAATCACTATTAAGTCTTCTGGTGAGTCATAGATGGCCTGGATCCAGCAATCAATAGAATGATTCAGGTGCTTGAAATTGTGCCCAAGATGAAATACGTCACCAGATCAAAGGCTCAAAGTCCTTACCAATTTATGGTCAGAATATTAAGGAGGTCAAGAAGAAATGAAAAGCTTCTTGAAAAGGTGGCATATGTGTGATTCTAAGTGTGGTATGGTAATTGATCCTGAATCATTAAGAGTAGGAAAATGTCACAGCCTAAATTCACTGTGGTAGTAGAACTACTGCTTGAGATTTTTTTTCTCTCTTCTGTTGAGCTCAGTGAACTCTGCTACAATTTCAGACAAACATATTACTCTTACACTCTGAGGGAACAATTAAACTTTATTATGCAATTTGTAATCCCCACATAAGTGATATAAATATCTATATTTTTCTTTTGCAAAGTTGAGGTAATTACATGTGTAATAAAGAAAGGATTAATTAATCTCGATTGTTGCAAGTTAGTGTCAGAGACTCATACGAATGGCATAGACATGAAATGGAAGCCAAATTGCTGCAGAAAATAGAATACAAGAATAGATGTGGGTGCACTGTCCATCCTAGTGTTGCTGGGAAAACTTCAGAATGTAGAAAAAAAAGTCCTCTAACAACTATTCCAGCCTTGCCAACTTCACTATCATATGGAATATTTTCGTGTGCCCAAAACAATGAGATATTGCCAGGATTTTGTTTTTAATCCCTATAAAGATCTGCTGAAACCTATTTGAATCTCATCAATTTTGATGTAAAATAGAATAAGCCCTATAAAAAGGAAAAGGGAAGAAGATAGTTTTTCAACTATTTTCAACTGGAATATTTGATATTTTTCAAAGTTTTATTGCACAAATATCATTAAGTGTCTTTTCTTCATTGTGAAATACAGACTACTATTTTGCTTAGGTTTGAATTTCAAATGGATGGTTTTGATACCCTCAGTGAAATGACTTTTAGAAATTAATAACCCTGAACAAAAGTTACACAACAAACTGAATTACTCTGCCTTCAAAATAATACAAATAACAATAATTATAAAAATGATTAATCAAAATAATGTGTTGACCCATGACCACTGTAACTTACCAGTAAACAAAAACAGAAATAAGTAGGTTTTGGGATAGGTTTGTTGATAAAAGGATGGTTTGGTGCTGAGATTAAAAAGTCCAGAATTGTAAACTCAGTAGTATTTGATGGTATTGGACTTATAAATGAATTTGGGAAGTGGTTTTTTTTGTGTGTTCCTGGCTAGCAATGAAATAAAGGAAAATGTCTGCAAAGAATAAAGAGATAGGACTACTTATCAGTAACTAAGAAGCTCAAAGTAAAGTAATTTAGATTCTATACTTTGTTGATTAATTACTACCAAGCTAAAAAAATTGAATAATTGGTGAGATATCCTTTTTCTTCATTTTTTTTCTATTGAAATTGATCCTACTTTATTAAAGTCAGATATATGTGTTGAAATAGCATTGGCAAGATAAGAACAGCATTGAAATGAGATTACAGCAACTAAGAAATATTTTTCTTATCCTGATTCTTTTAGTGAAATCAAGTTAACATTTTGGAGCTGAAGTCAGCCAAGATAGGCAACGTCTGAGCACTACTGCTTAGACTACAGGGTCAAAGCTCTAAAGAAAATATGTTAGTCTACAGATTATGATGGCTAAGAACATGTAGTGGCTTCTTCAGTCAAATTTGATCATGAGTTGAAGTTTAGGAAAAATTTGAAAATGTTAATAAAAATGTAGATTAAATGTTGCTAGGTATATTTTATATATTTTATTTTAAATTACTTTAATTTTAAAAAACCAAACAAAAACTTAATGCAAATTTCTTTTGTATTATTTTCAACATGAAAGTCAATATTATGTGATGGCATGAAGATATAAATACCAAATGAAGTATGAAACTAGAAAGTTTAAGGAAACTTTCTCCGTGTGATTCTAATGTAGAATAGCACCTGCATGTAGGTGCTGTTTCGGTTATTGTATTTTTATCTATTATTGTCTTATGAATTTATCATTTTGAAAATACTACATGTATAGAGATCTTTGCTAAAAAATTCTGTGGTGAGATTAGCTCTGGTTCTGCTGACCTATACATGAGGCTTTTGCTGAATTTTATATGATATTAATGACTTGGCAAAGTTTGGTTCAAAACTGTTCAAATAATTTGAAGCAATTAAAGTGTTGTCTCATTATATTAGGAATATTACCTAACATTGTGTTATTGGAAGACTTTTAAAGGGTTGTTCATATTAATTACACTTTGTCAAACATGATGTGCTGACTTGGTACAATTTTACAGAGAAAAGGTAATAACATTGTCATACATACAATGACATGTTTATCACATTTTTTAGTGGAGAAAGGAAAAGGTGTGGCAGGTTTAGAGTGTAGAAGTGAATGCACAGAAACATAGTGAGCGAGAGATAGTACAAGATAAAAGACATCAGAAAAAAAAAGAAAAATAACAAAACCTGAGGGAGATACACAACTGTGCGGAGGGGTTTTTTTGCTTTTTTTTTTTTTCTCTTAATTGATATATTGTGGCTCTTTGTTAATATTTCCACGTACAAATCAGACACCTGTATCTTTAAGTGGACTTCTAGGAATCATTTCAACCTATTGGTTTCCATTATGTGGATACAAAATAACGTAAAAAAAGTGCACATAATAGAACCCACACATTTATACACACAATTACAGAAGTTATACATGTTTTCAGAAAAGGAAATTCGTGTTTAGTGGACGTATTCATCTAAGAAGCTAAATAGTGTGATCTCCTTGCTCAGTACTGTTGAAAATGGTGAAAATGGTGACATCATTTGCATAACCAGAACAGAGCAAGCATTAACCCATCATTGGGAAAGACAGTAATTTTATGCATGATAGTATAGATTGCAAGAAATTGTTGTACAGAATCACATATCTGAGAACATGTGCCAGAGGTGATACTTTCATGTTACTGGAAAGGATCTTCTATTTCTCCCATTAGATGTTTTCATCATTCACAGCATGGTAATAATCTTGGTGCAGCTGGTAAACAATTCACAGCCTTCAAGTAGTGCAAAGCACTCATAAAATTATATACTTTGCCTTTTTTTTAAATTAGCAAATACTCTTTATTAATTTAATTCCTTTTTATTTGAATGTAAATATATAATACTGGATGAAGTTGCAAAAGAGCATGATTTTAGGAAACTTTAAATGTCTCTGGCTCTTTCTAACTACTGAAAATTACATTATTATTTTGAATGTATGATCCTAAGAATCTGACTCTGAAAATCTGAGCTTAAATTAAATAAATAAGATTTAGCGTGTGTTATGCTTGAATTCCAAATTGTTATTCTGTGTAAACAAAATGGTATCTTGTAATGTGAATATCTGTCCTTTAAGATGGTGTTTCCAAGCTTTAAGATTTCATATCTCCCATTAGAATAAGTGTGTACAAATTTTTGCACATCAGTCTTTGCATGACTGATATACATGAACCATATGCTTCTACATGTCAAGGGATGACAATTGTAAAATTCATTTATGGCCCTTTCGTGTTTGTATCTGTAATTTCAAGCTGAATATCGGGAAAAAAAAGTGACATCTAAATGTAACCCTTGTAGCATAACTAATAATTTAAGCACTATCTTCTAATATCACTCAAAAATGCACAAAAAGCAACCGCAGAATTTACTACTGATGAATTTGCCTTATCTGCTACTAACACTGCCCAATTTGGTATATCCTGCCTGCTGATAAAGTCTCACTTTGATGAAGAGATGTCATTTTATGTCAGTGGGGCTTTAAAATTGTCAATTTTTTAAGCATATGATGTTTAAAAAGCAGCCTATGCTGAAGTCAAACTGGAAGTGTAACAACTAAGTTTTCAGGCAGAAATAAAAGTCCTAAACAAAAAAAAAGTCCAAAACATATTTCAAATAATCAGGACAGTTGCTTCTCTATTTCAGGTGATTTGTCTATTGTTTTCTCTCTTTCTCAGCAATACCCAACATCTGATTTAGAAGATTTTTCATAAAAATTTTGAGGTAGGTGTAGAAATTACTGCTACTTTCTTGACCAAAAATTTTCTGAATCTTCTTGAATTCAATCCACTGGGAATTTTTTTCTCATGAAAAAGGGAGATATTTTAGGAAAATTATTTGAAGTATGCAATAACATTCCTGATGAAAAAAGGAAGAAAGGAGAGCAAGAGAGAAACTGAAGAATAACAAACAGACTTTGTGGTCAGCAATTGTCTTTGCTACTTAATTAGTTAATTCCTGAAAAGTTCTGGGGTGTGAATGACCCAGAATTAGTTTGTTGCACCCATTTAAAGTGTCCCAGACTTTGCCCATGCAGTATTGAAAATGGAGCAACCTGAAACAAACCCAAAATCCTAAAAAACTCTGCAGAATAACAAAGCAGGCTTTCTTAATTCTAAGTGGTGACCTCTCTTCTGTCCATCATGTCCTATCTGATACTAGAGACCTGACTTCTTATCCATCAGCTTCTAATTCTTTGCTTTGCTTGTGTGCCCCTAATGGCTTCTGTCTGTAACATGTAGTAAGTGTAGGCTTCAAGGAGAGGCTTGAGCTCCCATCCTACCTTCTCCTCCTCATTGTTTTGGTATTTTGCCTTTATTTTCTCTCCACAAAAACCGTGCCACCTGCTTCTTCCAAAATACCATGCAGTCACATGGCTGTCCAGTATAGTTATCTGAAGCTAAAATTCCCTTCCAAATTCTTTTCTGGGTACTAATATATCTCTGTCTACTCTATCTTCTCAGTGTCTTTCTTCAGGGATTCACTCACACTATGCAGAGATATACCAGCCTAGCAACTTCCTTCAAAACATGCTCAAAGTTCTGCTTCAGAAAACTTGTAATATGTAAAAACAAGAATCCACATGACAGTTCTTCCAGGAGGGCTTCTTCACTTCTCCATGCTTTTTTTTCCCTACGCTTTCATGCCCCGGCATCTGCCCACTCCACTGATCACACACATACCAATGGGGCACAGTTTATGTTCTGCCTTATGCTCATGATTTACTGTCTGGCCTGACTTCCTTAGACCTTTCTGAGACTCTCGCCGGGGATGAGTACCTCTGTTTCTGCCCTGCATTTCCACTTTCCCACTGTCTTCTTAGCCTGAGAACACTCCTCTCCTCGGAAAGGCCAGAGATAACTACCTATAGATGAAGTCACATTTGCATGTGGCTTCCATACTCAGAGGTACATGTATTAGAGCTGACTCCTTCTTACAGAAATCATGCCCCTTTTTAAACATGCCAAAAGAAATTTACTGCTCTCTGCTGTAAAATGTTTAAGATGTGAAGTGCAAGCAAACAGGCACTTGGCTGAGATTCAGATTGATGAGCCGGTCCATATACCATCACATCAGTCCAGGGACTGTCTTCTCCACTAGGATTTTACTAAATCTCAGGAAATGTTTACAGACGAGCAAGTCCACATGACTGTACAAGATGTGGTAGGTTATAAAGCTCACAAGTAAAATTCTTTGCATATAGGTGTCTTCTAATTAGTCAGGCAAGTTCATTTGGGTCATAGTCCTACCAGGAGCGATATAAAGACAGGGTGCTCATTTGGCATTCTGGAAGTTGTCCAACACAAAGCCTAAGAGCCCACTTAGAATAAAAACACATCTACAGGTTGTCTGCTGGCTTTGGACAAGGATGGATTGCTGTGAGAAAGACAGGGAACATAAGATCAGTTTTGCTCACCCTTCGAGTCAAATGAGGGATGAAGACAACTGCTTTAGGACAGAGATGATGTACATTAAACAAAACGAAGGATCACTACTTTCTGTTGCTACAAAGTTCCAGGACTCACATCCAAACAATGAGATTTCTACATGTGGACCTATAAAATACTAGTCTGTGAATGAAGATAAGACATCTCACTCAATGTAAGAGCACATATGAACACATAAACCTGCAGAGATGCAAATACAAAACATATCCATGCATGTGAGTTATGTGTTGATATATGTACTTATGTACTTATATAGATAGATACACATATGCACACAAACACACATATTTATGCTTATTGCTGATGTATTATTTCATTATTTCAAGAAATATAATTCTTCTAGTAGTTTTGAATTAATCTATTAATTTTTGGAAGTTTTTGCCCTCTGAAAATACCTTTGCAGATCTCTTTGGCACTGTGTTAGAATTTACTGTCCTTGGACAGCGTGTTTGCTTAGAGATTATAAATTCTAAGAGAAAGCATTTTTACTTTCTTTCTGCCTCTGGATTGGCATTAACATCACAAAGTTCAACAAGACCAAGAGCAAGGTCCTGCACCTTGGTCAAGGTAATCCTCAATATTGATACCGTCTGGAAGATGTATAGATTAAGAGAAGTCTCGCAGGCACTTGGGGTCTGGGAGTTGAAAACCTGGACATAATGTGCACTTGCAGCCCAGAAAAAAAATTGTAGCCAAGGCGGAGTGAATGGTTTTGCCCATGTACTTTGCCCTCATGAAACCCTCTCAGAGTACTGCGTTAGCTCGGGGGTCCCCAGCACAGGAGGAGTGGGTCTGGAGGAGAGCAATTAAAATGACCAGAGGGCTGGAGCACCCCTCCTTTGGAGACAGGCTGAAGGGGTTGAGATTGTTCAGCCTGCAAAAGTGAAAGTTGTGTGAAGACTTTACTATAGCTCTCATTATACAGCCATACTACTACAGTACATAAGGGGGGATTACAATAAAAAGAGATAGTTTTTTGATGTGGTCTATAGTAACAAGACAAGGGGGACTGGTTTTAAACTGAAAGGTCTTTTATTAAGGGAATGGTGAGACACAGGAACAGATTGTTCAAAGAAGCTCAGACACCTCGTAATTTACAGTATCCAAAGTCAGGTTAGATAAGTCTTTGAGAAATTTTACCTAGTGAAAAATGTAAATAACATGGATTATGTGATCTTTAAGGGTTTGTTTGTATCAAAATAATTTTATAATTTTTTGATTTTTTAAAAAAATATAAGACATCAAGAATAAATGAGCTTTCATTTTAAACCTGAAAACATGACATTTCTCATGTCTTTGATAGGTGACTTCCATGTTTTTGACTATTTTTGTTGGTCTGTTGGTGTGCTGTTTTTCATATCTTCTTTTTCTTACCTCCCATTATTTCTAAATTTTCTTTGGCAATATGCGAAAGAAAATGTGAAAGAAACCTTTACACCTTGCCTAATCTGTTAGTCATTGTACACAAAGGAAACAAATAGTAAAATTTTTATAGATGTGTTTGATAAAATACTAAAGAATGTGAAAGCAAGAGACTACATCTGTACTACAGATTAAGTTCTTTCTCAACACATCGGTGACCTGGAAAGTGTTTTGCATAAGAGATTGAAGATATTTCCTTTTTAAGGAAATCTTTTGGAATCTTACTGTCTTGAAGAAGTTTCTGGCAGAACTATGTGGATGTATACAGAGTAGTAGCTCTACACTTGGATTAGACAACTACTGACCTGAGCTAGCTTCTTTAATTTAGTTTGTGTGTCCTTACACTACAGTGTGGACAGACTCACAGGTAGAGAAGCTAAAGCTTCTCACAAACTAAATTAATTGCAGAATTGTGTAAATATGATAGGATTTTTGAAAACAAAATTATTCTTTGTCCTAAATCATGATTACAGGTGAATCTTGCCATATTTTCTATTCTGAACATTTGACGAACATATTAATTTCAAGCTTCTTTTCTCTTCTGCTCTCCTAGGTACTTCTAGCACTTTTTACAGTTACACCAACTTTTGTTTGTTCTTTTGTTCATTGTGATGTGCTCATCTGTCTAGATCAGCGTGCTTGTCATCTTGACAGATGCTTTAAAGAGTTGTTTACTGAAGCCTATGCGTTTCTTTGTTTTCTGTTGTTATCATGCTCTCTTTGATTTAGATTAGATGGACTCTGGATGTACTGAGTGCGTCCATAAATTTGTTCATCAAAGAAGCTGTGTGTCATTCATAATGTCTTTTTAAATTAACAGTATTAAAGCTAGTTAAAAGAAAGGATTATTTAAAAATATATTTCTACTATCTGTCATTAATGAGTGTTGAGGTCACTTAAAGAATCACCATCAAAGGTGTTAGCAAAAGCAGGTTTAATATAAATTTGGAAAACACTACCGAATAGAGCTGGATGGCAAGGTTCCCTCTGTTGGCAGGCTGAAGCATACAGAAGAATATCAAATTAGGATCACCTAAAGAGTCACTGGCTGAGATATCCCCAAAAAGTGATCTTAATATGATGCTGTAAAAGTATCAGCACAGTTCAACACAGACGGGATTTTTACACTGTTTCTGATCTAGCAGCAGTCTGAGGTTTATTCAGTGGATTTATTAATGTGGATCAGTTTTAAGGTGGATCACTGGACTTTAGCAGCACTTAATCATTGGCTAATTTAACATTTACAAAGTCAGTCAATAGGATTCACTATAATCACAACAGTTTCTTAATTATAGATCCAAGATGGCAACATTCATGCTATACTTGCTATAAGGTATCTAAATCAATTCACATATTCTCTCACACAAAGTTACATGGCTGTTAAAAATTCCTCTCTAGTTCAGTGAAACACTCATGTCTAATAACTTGGCATTTCTAGATAGGTGAGGGTTGAGCCTCAAAGAGTGGGGGGTGCTGGCCCAGGACCTCTTGTCAGCCTTTGGTGATGGTCCTCTGAACTTCACAAGCTTGAGAGTTCACCAGCTCTGAGAGGAGTCCCACTCAGAGGGAGGTGCTGGTGCAGCCTCTTGCAGTCCAGAAGAGCTCAAAGGGCCTCACTTAGGATTGCTGTTTGTATAGTCAAGAGACACTAGACTTTAGACATCAGCACATTTCCACCCTGGAATTCTCAAATTTCTATTACACTCAAGCTACAAGTATTCCAAGGCTGTCAGGCGATGATGGATTATTCCCTCTTTTGTTCCCCACTGGGGCTGGGAAACAGGAGCCCATGGTATGGCCAGTGCTACTCCATCTTGGCTGTGCAAGAGCTCCTGGTATGGTCGAGGGACACTTTGCTGCCCAACTCATTGCATAAAGGCCAAGGGCTAATGGGGATTTTTGAGATTATACGTGAGGCAGGAAGAATGTACCATCACACCATCACACACAAGTCTGTGGTTTGTTGATTTTTAAATGTTATTTGTTTTTTTGGTTGGTTGGTTGGTTGTGGGGTTTTTGTTTGTTTGTTTTTGTTTTGCTTGTATGTTTGGTGTTTTGGGGGATTTTTTGTTGTTGTTGTTGTTGTTGTTTTTGTTTTTTGTTTAATTCTTCAGTTACTAATCTTACTAAGAATAAAATGGAAATTGGATACAAGACAACTTAAAAGCAATATATCCCTGTAGGTTAGCTGACGCTGGTTTTTGTTCTTGTGAAAAACCTCATATGATTTTCTGAGGTTGAATTCATAGGAGGAACTATTCAAATAGGTTTTAAATTTTGTTGCACTCAACCCCCTTCATTAATCTTTGCACCTTTATTTCCCTGAGAAGAATGATAAATCATTGTATTGTATTGCTGCTATTCATGAAAGATACTTTACTTCAAGGTCTATAATTCATCATAGAATGGTTGTTTATGCATAACTGTCTCTCCTGGACCAAAATAATTCAATACCGTAAACAAAGAGAGAAAATCGAGTAAAAAACAATACTAGATTATTTACAAAGATTTTGAAGGACTATCATATGCCACCTTTAATTCAAATTAGAGAAATGTTACTTCTTAACACAACAATTTTATCTTATCACAGAAATCCATTCTTTAGCTTATTTTTGAAAATAAATTTTTTGATCTTACTACTCAAATATTAGAAATTCCCCAAAATGCAGCGATGGAGCTGGTCTAGTCTCTGATCCGAAAATTGTCACATTAAATGGAAATGCTTGTTATTTTCCTTTGCAAAAGTCTTTCTCTTGACATTGCCAGAGAAAAATCCACTGATTTGCACTATATTCTACGTGTGACTTGAGAAGTATTTATTTAATTCAGGAGCATTTTCAAACATTTTCTCTTGATAATAGCTCTGCATGCGTGCAAGAGCTGTATGGAACATGGAGTCTGTAAAAGATACCTTAAGAAAGGCCAACAGTTACTGATAGGCAATAGGTAGATTGTGGAAGATTCCCTTTCTCTCAGCAGTTAGTGATATGCAATCAACTCCATCAAAAAATAAGTAAATGTCATTACAAATACCAGTTTATTAATAATTATTTCCCAGTTTATTAGTTCTGGGCAGTACTTCTCAATCACTTAAACAAAAGTAAAGCCTGGACATAATTTGATCAAAGTGTTTAGATGTGGTTGTTCAAGTGTCATGAATCACAGACATACTGTATATCTTAGGAGAAAGTCAGGAGGGAATACCTATTTTAATCCTTTCTTTTGCACACAAGTATGCCCTTGGAGTTTCTCCTACTGATTCAATGATGCTAATTGACAATTTAAGATTTGCACATTCCATGCCTCTCTACCTAATCCCCAAGCCACATTTGTGCCTCCTGCAAGTCAGGAGCAGGCCAAGGACACTGTCTTAACAGTTTCAACAGCCTGTGGGAGTCTTTTGATGTACATTAGTCTCTTCACAATACAACCTGCTCAAAAACTTGATTTTCAATGACACCAAGAACTGTCTTTGTCTTCTAGTAGACTAAACAATGTTCTTCCCTTTGTGAAAGCAAAATGACCCTGTAAATCAGTCAAGTATGTTCAGAGTAAGAATTAAGTTCCACTGGCACTGTGGTACCAAAAGATGTGTCTTGATTTCAGACTTTTGTACTGACTTCTCATGCTTTTGCTAGACCTTAAAATTAAGTCTGAAAAGGAGCTAATTTTTAAGACTATAATTTTCTATTTTTTTCATATTAAGCAAAAATATTAATACAAAAAAGAATAGCTTAATTTTTGGTACATCAGTGTCTAAATGAAGGTTTTCAATACAGTTAGACTATTTTTCTAATGATAATTTATAAAATTAGTAGTGAATTGATAGACTCTAGATCTTTTGCTCAAACAAGCAGAAGAGGCTTTTTTTTTTTTTTTTTTTTTTGTCTGCTTTTATTCAGAAACTCAGCTTTGAGGTGGATTATTATTAGGTCATATAAATGTCACCCTATGTTTTCTGGAAATGATATATCACAAAACCTTGCCATGGGAAGCATCCACAAGATATTGTTCTGTTACATTGATATGCTTTTGACTGTTCTTCACTTGTGCCAAGTGCATTCCAACTGCGTCTGAAAACTCCGTCATACAAATTGTCCTAAATTCTTGAAACGTGAAAAATATTTTATTGAATCAAGAATTAATAATTCTTCAGGAAATGTTATTTACCATCCACTTTCCATTGTCCCCATAACGAATATTGTCATGACTTTGGAAAGCGTGAGGAATATGTATTTGAGTCAGTGCAGTGTAATTTAGCTATTCAAATCCCACTAATGTTAATGCCTGTCATGCTGCTAAATGTCCACGCACTTTTTGGGAAAAGTACAGTTGATTATCTAATGCTCTGTCATGCAGAGTTAGGACTTTTGGTGCTGAGAACACCATTAAAAAGATGTATGGATCTGTATAAGATCATTAAGTACCCAGATCACACCTGTCACGCCTAGTTCTGTAAGCAAAAAGGTAACAGCTACTATGGGAGCAAGAAAAGTTTTTCTTTTCTTTGAAAAAATGAAACAAATCAACCACGTGTTGTGCTTTTTTACCATGTCTTTATGCATTTATTATAAACTTCACAGAAATATTGTCTGAAAAAGATATTTCACACACGTGATAATGGGCAAGGTTTGTTATTAGAGCTCTCCAGAGAGAGAAAAGCTCTCCAGAGAAAGAAAAGCAGAGAAGTGAAATGTGAGAACTTCTTTGCAAATCTTTGACAGAGAAAGGATTAGTAAATAGTACATTTCAGTGGTCACTTTCTGTTTATTTCTCTGAGCTTGGTATTCCTCATTTATGATTTTAAAAACAATATGGTCCAGCCCTATGGATACTTACTGGTGAGTATGATTTTTTGTTTAGCAGCTTCAGTTTTCTCTCTCTGTGCACAACTCCTTAAGCTGGGACTATTCATCTGAGAATGAAACACTAAGAAATAACAGGTATTAAAATGTATTGACTATCTCCAAGACAAACCACAAGATGCAGTGACCCAAGAGACACTCAACTGATACTTAACAGAAGTGACTATGTCATATTCCATATATTAGCCATTTAGAATTAGTTGTTAATGGCAGTCTTCAGAAAACAAACAACAAACCAAACCAAACAATACAAAACAAAGCAATCAAAAAAAAAAAAAAAAAAACAAAAAACCAACCAACAAAAAACAAACACAAAACAAACAAACAAAGCTCAGAAAACAAAACCAACCAAGAACCCAGGTTCAGCTGAACTTAAAGGTACCTTTTCTCTATCCTCTGTTTCATTTCAGAAGGGTAAATCATCAATGTTATGCTTAAACTATGATATAGTTAAAGAACGTAAATCACAAAACCTGAAAAAAGAAATGAAACCGAAATTTCATGAGAATTGATTCTATAAAAATACTGCACCACAGTATTTGTTTTGAAAACTAAAAATTTTTACCATTTTTATTTATACTATGTAGATGATTTCAGGAATTAGAGGAACATTTTCATAATTCACAATATTCGGTATGTGAATATTTCTGTGCACATACTTGTATACTCATATAAGTAGATAAATGAAAGCTTGAGCCTGAAAATTGTTGCTGGTAAGTGTCATAATGCATGGAATATTAATGTATGATACTGTGTGTTTTCTTTGAATTTCCCCCAGCTATTTACTTATCCATGGTGATTTTGAGTCATGACAGAAGGACCTATTTCCTAATAATGATGGTCTCACTGGATAGCTAATGAAGACACGGGAACGCATGAGGTGTTAAAGCCTTTGATGGAATAAAAAAAAACAGAGGAGAGAATGATGTGAAATAATAGTAAGTATGGTTTATTCAACCAGGAATTAAATAGCCCAATTTTCTCCAATCTTATGTTTTTTATGTAAACAGAAATGGTAAGATATAAGAAAAATACTGAATGGTTTATGGACTCAGAGAAAAAACAGGACCTTCTGTTGACAACTTTACATGGATTTTCTTATTACATTTAGAGGTGGTGAAAAGTTTTAAAGAAGCATTTCTACAAACAACCTGGAAAGCTCCAGCCTTTGGGAGAAGGTGTCGTTCACAACTCCATTGTTGGATATCAGGATCACTCAGGTGATGCCAGAGGATGCAAAAAACCTGAGAAGTACAGTCTAGGTGAATGAGCTTTATTAACACCAGACATTTAAAATATAGATATTTACATGAGAACCAGCTTAAAAGATTAATTTTAACCTAAGTTAAATAGACTACTTTACTATCAGGCGTCTGCATACTGACAAAAATATTTCCATATTTGGATATGGATCAAGCAAGCAATATTCTACATATTTGGAATGAAAGCTGAAACGAGGACATCCCCTTCTTCAGATTCCCTCTTAACTGAGATGTAGTATCAAGCCTTGCAGGTTTTAAAAGTTTATTCAAAGTAGAGATATAGATTAAATGATTTCATATTTATTTTAAAAATCAAAAGTGAGAACTATTTAAGTTGTGTCAATGGCAGTAGCATTGCCACTGTGTGTCAGTCAGCCAATGTGATTCCTTGTGTTTTACAAGGTCACTCAACATAATTGCAACTAATGTCCTGAGTGTCTTCAGCAATGCTGACTTTTCTGATTACCTCCCTTGGTAGACTATTCTCCAATTATGCCCACTTTTTCTGATTAATTTGGGATAGAACAGCATGAGTTTTCATTTCCAGGGACTTGTTTCTAGTGGAGAATAATCATATCATGACCATGAACAGACAAAAATACTACCATTGCACTGACATTTATTATGACGTTACCCTTTTAGGAGAAATATTACCTCATTAATTTTTTTTTTTACATGGATATGCCACAAAAATGATGCTCAAAATATATTAACAGAAAGTCAGAAAATTAACATGAGGTGCAGTGCAAATAAAAGGTTTTCCCTTGACTGCTTGAGACCACCTTATACCTGGATCACTTCAATTACTCTTGTAATTGCGCTATGGTAAAGTGTGATATCATGATCAAGATCCACAATCCTAGTTGTTATGCAGTTATCTGTGGTCCATGATGTACAGCATTTATGTAAACAGTTGCAAAACCTAACGGTGATATTCTTTTCTGCCACACCAAATAGTAAGTCTCTCCTCTCACACCAAAACCCGATACCTTTCCTTGTTTTTGAGGGTACTAAATTTTTTTTTTTTGGTAAATTCTTTATTTGCTCTTGCTTACTAAACCTTTTACCCTGTGACTGAAATTTACATAAGTGATGTCAAGTCCAATGATGACCAAAACTCCATTCAAATGTGATCTTTTGTGTAAAATTATGTACTAGTTTTCAGAATATTATCTACTGCAGTGATTCATTAAAAATAGACTTTATATGAGTTCCTAGACAGATTGTCAGAATATTTTAAGGGACACAATGGCTTCTATAAGGCCTCTGACTCTGCAGATATTCAGCCACTCCTGAATAAATCCAGAGTTCTATGAGATCCCTTGTGTCTTCAGTTGTCATTTGCTATTTTGAGGAATGGTCTTCAATAAAAAGCAGAAAAAGTAACACTATATGATTTTTTAAATTGGAAGTCTGTATAGCTTTGGTGAGGAGATGGTATGTTTCATACTTCACTTGTTCCCCATCATGTTTCATTGAGGTAATATTAGTATTCTCCAGATACCTTGGACACCAAATGCAATCTTAGATGATTTTCTGCAGGTTAAGACTGAAGAGCAATTTGCACAGTGGTATTAATTGAAACTGAATAATATAAATTATATAAAGTTTCATTCAAAAGTCTTTTTTTTTCAATATTATTGCTCTCAAGGAGAAAGACAACTGCTGTGTGATGTCGCTTCTGGGTTTCCTCAAAACTGTAAGATCTGGAGTTCTGCTTGATAATTGATCATATGGAAGTCTTAATACCAATATGGGACAAACCCTAGATAATTTAAAAGATAAGTCAATATGTGAAACCTGCAAGTATTTTTTAAATTTAAGCATCCAGAAAAAAAACCCAAAACCATACATAAATATATATTTTAACATAAAACTGTTATTAACTACTTTACTTCCTGTGAACTCATTGCATCTTTTTGAACTGTGTTTTAAACCTCAAATTTGTACAAGGGGCAAGCAAAATTTGTCAGAATGAGAAGAGTGATTTGACACACCTAACCAGTTATGGAGAAGTAGGTATATACTCCTCTTCCAAGGTGTCTTTATACTTAATTAAGAAATAAAATTCTCAGGAGGTTTGGATCACCATTTTTAAATGTTAGTGTTCTGTACTCTGTGGCTATCCATCTTATTTCACTGATTAAAAAAAAAAAAAAAAGCTCAGACAACTAGATTAGATCACATTACAAATGTCTAGTAGCTGGCACTGAGGAAGGACTGACTCACTCAAGACTGATGTGTATGGGGTGCTTTTCCTCCAATGTGGGTGGTAGAGCTGCTATCCTACACAGGACTTCAAAATAATACTTCTGTTGGAGTCAGCTGATGCATGGATCCAACATTGGCCCTCTGCACTCTGCTAAATTCCTTTTGCAGTAGTGATTTAACATTTTATTCAATTATTTCATGCTTGGCACACCAGAGCTTTTATGAGTTACATTTTCTTATATCACTGCAATTTCTCATGAAGGAAACAGTTCAACATCTTGATGCTTTTATATATTATAAATCAAACAGGTGTGAAGAAATGAAATCCACTCACCAACCAGGATTTTAAAAAGGTCTGTAATCTTCAGAGGAGCTGTATTTACTTACTCACTTGAATGCTAAAACTCTAAAGGGAGGAATTTGAAGGAGCTATCTCTGCTGCTGTACTTGCTGTTCAGAATCTTGGCATTAAAAAAACCCAAAACCTAAAACAAAACCAACCAAGAAAAAACAAAACCAAACCAAACCAACCAAACAAACAAACAAAAAAAGGGAGATATCTCATCTTCTCCAATATTACAGCAGTATCATAATGAAAGGTTTAAACTGGATTAAGACAGAGGTGTTATGAAATCTGTAATTTGCATGACTTTTGAACTTTTCATTTTTGTAAAAGCCTTTAGAATATGTTTAAGTTCCTGTGTTATACCACTGCTGTCTCATAAGTGTGCAGCTCTGAAGCAATGAAATATGATATATACCTCATGCATTTCCTATGGGTAAAATTAGTTTTATGATCTTATTTCATAAATAGTCTGGAGCTGAAAATTATGTGTATGCTGGGGCTGTGTGAACGCAAAATTTCTGTGTCTGGCAAAACATTGACTTGAATAAAATATAAAAATAGGCAATGTGTAGCATGGGTTTCGCATGGGGCAACCAAGAGCCTCTCTGCTTACAACTTCTCTCCATTAGTAACATCTGTTGTGTAACGTGCTTTGAGATATGTCATAGCAATTTCCTTCATTGTAACCCTTGCTTTCCTTTCTCTCCAATTCCACAAAGCTCCAACAGCTTTTGAGGCATTTATCCAAGCATCGATTCATACATTTTGAGTATTTTCTCTGAACTGCAAGTTTGAAAAGTTTCCAAATGTGTCAAGTTTCTAATTGAAATTCAGTTCTATCCTAATGCATGAGATATTGAACAAAAAGAATACTGAGAACTGACATTATGCAACCCCCCTACAGTCTGTTTGAGAGACAGGATGGATGAGGTGTGGTACAGAGGGAGAAATTCCCTACCAAGAATACACAATAGGATATGCAGCAGCATGCAATAATATGACAAACTAGGATTACTAATAAGACTTTCTGATTTCTCATTCACTGATAAATCTGATGATGGCCGTTTTTGGGAACTGAGAGGAGGCTGGCTTTTTTCAGGTTATTTCAGCTATGACTTTAGGAAGGTTTATGTATTTGTAAGGATTTAGTACTCTAAATTCTTTAATCATCCAAGCTAAAATGTCAGTGAAAATACCTCCCTCCCTCCTTTTCTGTGCCTTGCATCCACCCCTCCAAGTTTCACATTTCTTATTTTTGACCTATCTGTGTGAAGAAAAGTGTACAAAATCACATTGCTTATGTATTTGAGACTCCTGCTCTTAGTCATGGTTAATTTCAGCCAAATTTGCAAAAGAAGAGATCCTCAAAATATGGTGATATTCTAAAGTTCATAAAATTTAGGATTTAGGTGATAGAAAGACTCAAATTTCTGCTTCCACTGAGAAAAAACCCCTGATGCATAAACTTACATGTTCTATTTGACACTATGGGAAACCTCAGCAGGAAATGTCCCAAAGGTCAGTCATAGGAAGAGATTTGTCTGGAATAGCAACTGTTTCAGAAGTGGGGTTAATTGTACTGTGAGACTTGAAAGTGGAGACGAACACTCTTTGTAACTTTTTAGTCACAAAACAACCCCTATATTTTATCCTTTTTTTTTTTTTTTTTTTTGATTATTTTAAATCTTGTGCAATTTTAATTTTAAATAAATGAAGCTATCACCTTTGCTGCCAATTATTATGACTTGGCTAATAATCTAAAGTGAGTGGTTGAAATGCCTCAAGCTAATAGAACTGTAAAGCTCTGCGGTGGGAAACTCCCAGTGTAATGAACATGTGGTGGTAAATGGTCTGACAATCTGAATACAGCTGAGAACAATTCCAGTGTCATGCTGCAGTGCCTTATGCATAGTTAGGAACAGGTAGACCATTAGTAGTTTAAAGCTAGGAGAAGCAGACTATGGTTTATTTTCAGAAATCTTATACAAGATACAGTTGGACAAAAGTCTTAATTTGTTGTGAAAAATTGTTTTGAGAGTGGTGAGATCAGGTCCTCTGTATACAAGTGGTTGAAAGAAAATATCTCCTCTCCAGATCTTATCAATATAGATAGGCTAATTTCTTTTTGTTTTCAACAAAAAGAGCTAGTGAACTAGTTTCACAGCTTTTTAAAATAACAGGCCTTTTCAAGGTGTAAACATTTTTTTTTCACCTGTCAATTCCTATTCAGACATTTTCAAGCAGAGTTCTGAAGATATTAACTGACTTAATCCCTAATATCTAGTTTTTCTTGAAGGGCATGAAGTGCTTCAAAAATTGGAATACTTAGACACAGAATTGGGTAGTAATGCCTTCTATGATAGTTCTTTTTACTTGGTACATTTCACTTTTTACTTTTATTGACTCTTGGAAGGCTTTATTTGCACAGGGAATACCGTTGCTAAAAATGCATATGTAATTTGCATTTTATGAGCTCTTTCTTTTCAAGAAATTACACTTACGAAAACTAGTGATGGGTCAAAAATATTGCCTGTGAAAACACACATATTCAGGGGAAAAATCTGCACAACATCTCATCTAACATTCCTTCTTACTACAGCACATTATTCTTTTCCACCATCTGGGTTATTTGGGACATATATCTTACATTAATCTGCTATCTCAGTTTTATGTAACTATATTGTTTAAAAATTTTATTCCTGAAGGCGGATATCCCTTCACCTTTTTGCAAGCTGATAACAGGCCATTTTACTAGAAGGCTGACTACTCACAAATTCACTGCCTGAAGATGGAATAATGCTGAAAATCCTGAGCAACAGTTTCACGTGACTTTCTGTTGGTTAATATTTACATTTTATCCTCTGACTTTAAAGGAGTCAACAATTCATTGGTATGTCCACCTTTAGCCCTTGTAGTTATTTCAGAAAGAAATACAGGCATCTTATTTTTTTCCTGCTCCTCTTGATACATTTTGTTTTCTATCTGAAGTTACCTTCAAACATACAGAAGGAAAGAAACCCCAACAACAACAAAGCCCCCCAAGCAAACAAACAAACAAACAAAAAACTCCCAAACCCCACAACAACCAAACCAACCAACCAACCAACCAACCAACCAACCAACCAACCAACCAACTAACCAAACAAAAGAAATGCAAAACCAATAGAGACTAAGTATCCAGTGACAAAATTTGAAACATTACCTGGTTGGCATTGCATCTGCAAACCTTGGCTCTTGATGTTCTGGCAGTTTTTTGGCACTATTTTAGGGCAAGTCACTCATTGTCATAAGCTTTATTGCAGTAAAGTGCATAATTTTCAGCAGATTTTTTAAATCTGCTTTTAATGCAAGTATAATGGGCAAACAGTTCAGTGCATCTCTAGCTCCTGGCATATGGCATCCAGGAGAACAAGTCAGCCCATCAGATTAACCATGTAACAGACCCAGAAGCAGCTTTAGAACTGTAAAATAAAATTGCTTATGGAGTCTGACGAAGTACCAGATGCTGCTGTTGGAATAAATATTTTCCAGTGCTTAGCATCTGGGCTCTGAAGTTTTTGGCAAAACCTGAAAAAAATTGCTAGCCACTACCATTTTTATTTGTATAGGTTTTGTTCAATGTGAGATTGTTATTTTCATTATTAATACTACCACTGAAGTGCCGTTCTTTCTGAATAGTTGAAAATGTTTCTTATTAGTTCCATCTTATAGTAAAATAGATTTGTATTTATATTCTTCTTCAGAACAACAATTCATTTAATGTAGTATTTATCTCTAATCAGAAGCGTGACCAATAGTATGTGAAGTAATTTAATGCATAGTTAGATGAGTAAAGAAGATTCCTGACACAGGTATAAAAAAACTTTGTTAAACACAGAACAAAGTAGCTCAAAGATAAAAAGAAAAAAGTTAGCACTATATTACCAAGTGTGTATGTAAATTGGTTGTGTATTAGGAACAGCAAAATTGCCTGTGCTATTCCAGGTTGTCTAGATATGGTAGGCATAACTGTAATGATGCAAGCATGCAAGTTTTATATCCTTCATAGATTTCTATAAAATCTAATTTTTTTTATCAAGCTGTGTGACTAGAGAATTTTTTTATTCATTGAATACTTAATTTTACAGGGAAAGTCTAGATGCCTGAACCATAATATTTTGTGGCAATGAATAAGTTTATTATATGCTGAATGAGCCTAATAGAATCTATTTGGCTGATGTGAGCCAGTAGCCAAGCTTATGTAGGATGGAGCCTAAACCTTTGCACATGTCTTCCTAATTATAGAAACAAATAGATCCTGCTTTTACTTTTCCTGGAAAAAAATCTGTCCTCAAATGCAATTTTAGCTAAAATGGAAAAAAAAGGTACTTCTTTTCTGTTTACTAATTGTGCTTTTAGGGATTTTTTGTTTTGTTTCGTTATGGAATTAATACTAATATTAACATGGTTAAAAGTGGTATGTTAAAGAAGATATCTTAATGAAATCCATTGCACTAGTAAAACACATTTAGAATAATCTGGTTTATCTTCTCTCTTATGGCATTTTGCATTCAGAATATCTTCATTGACTTCAGCTGAATGAAGAATAGAAGGTAACTTTTTTATTAGCTTTTTATTATGCTTTTAAAAACATGATGCATTAAGAGAAGTCATGATTAATTGCTATTGAGCAATTCATCAAAATTCTGGTACACTACTGTAACATTGTAAGGCATTTTGGCAGATGCCATCTAAGTCCTTCACAGCAGTATGATCGATGCTATCATTTTTGATTGATGTCTCTGACACTGTGGCATTCAAAACAGACCGAAACCTCATATGCTTCTGAGAGATGATGAATATAAACTTACGGTGTGAGAAATTACTATCTGCAAGAGCTGCAAACCTCCAGTGGAGGCTTTGCAACCCTTAGGATGTCCTTCACTGAAGGAAAGTAGACACAGAATTTTGGGATGTAGAGGATACAAGAGATAGGTGATATTTCTATTTCAGGATATTTTTAGAAAAACATCTTCTTTCTCATTCTTTCACAACACAAAAAACTAGTTCTTGCCGTACATAAAAGGGAGTTCTTACCCAAAAAACATCTTTTCACTGTTCACTATAGGTATCTTGTGTTTGTCTCAGGGCAGGACTGAGCACAGCTCGCTGTAAATTAGTCCATCAGTTCAGACAGTGAGCAGTTCTTCAGAGAATTAATAAAAATACACACTGCATGAGCATCATGGTCATACCAGATCCATATGAGAAAAGGCTGGTGGGATCATGCTGAACTCATAAATGTGAAATGCCTAAACTATGGCCAGGGTATGAGTTAATCTGCGAACCATTCTACTATAGCTACCAGGTAACCTTCAAGTGCTTTAAATAACCATTTTTTGAAACATGTAGGTAGTTTTGAAAACAGTTGGGCAGTGGCAGAAGGCTAGCACATATAACAATTTTATTTGAACAATTGGTACTACTCTGACATACGTTAAGTAAACAAAGGTACTAAAAAAATACTGCAGAATATGATTATTAATTAACAATATTTATCATGACTCTTAATTTTATTCCTTGGTTTTGGCCTTTATAGGAAACTATAAACACTACTACGAGCACATACATAATTTTGTTTGGAGGTGAAATCATGAAAAAGGGTATAAATTTCCCAAAACCAAGAAGTTTAGGGAGAGAGAAAAAAAACACTTGTAATGAAACAGAATAAAGATGGCAAATAGATATATATATATATATATATATTTGGCAAGAATGAAAATAAGTTAAAACATTTTGTCAAGAAAATACTACCAACCAGAGTGGTGATGAAGAAAAAGATGCAGCTTTTACTGCAGAAATAGTGTATACTTCAAAGCCTCTGGTAGCTGAACTGCAAAGCTAATGTGCAAAGTAAAATCTTCAGTGATTTTAACAAGTTTTCATCTCAGGCAGTATATGTAGCTGAAGGAGTAGTAGGAGTGAAAGCAACTGTGGCAGTAGTGGCAGCTGCTGTCAGCATCGCTCTCTTTCTCATGTTTGACAAGAATCAACCAGGGTAGAAGGCAATTCTCCTACCTGTCCTATAGACTTGGTTTCTTCTCTTTGCTGCTGTAAGAATCAGCTGAGAGGTGTCATCTCTTTCTTTAGTTAATTGGAAGCAAAAAATATCTTATACAAGAACACCACAAATTAAACAATAATATAAAAAGAATTAATGGTTCTTGATTACATGGGTGCACTACAGTGAACAGAAGTGGGAGTAACTTCCAGTAACCCTCCACTCTGCGTCTGTTTGCTAAAGCTAGTGAAGCTACTGGCATCAAAAAGAGAAAGCGGATTTGTCTGATTTGCGGAAGCCAGAAAGAACTAATGAAAACTGTGGTTAAAGTGACAACAGAAAATATCAAGTAGCCATATTTGGTGCAAAAAATTTTACATTGCTAATTGTCTTGAGTAACTCTAAGCTCCAACTTTTCTATTTCTTTTTTTTTAATATTGCTAACTGTTTGGTTTTTTGAATGTTATTTTTTTTTTTGGTTGATTGGTTGGTTGGGTTGTTTGCTTGTTTGCTTTGGGGTATGGTTTTTGTGGGTGTTGCTGTTGTTGTTGCTATTGCTTGTGGGGGGATGGTGTGGGGAGACTTCAAGGAATCTCCAAACAGTCTTTTGGACTGTTATATATCAGACATTTACACTGCAAGATTCCTTACAAAGATAGCTTGTGAAAAATAGAATATAGCTACCCTTCTTTATCATCTTTCCTTGGTTTTGGCTTTGAAAATATTAGCAAATTCAGCATGAGACTTGAATTAAGATTAAAATAATGCAAAACTGACATGGAGGAAAAACCACTTCAGAGGTAAATTATTCCGATCTGTACTTCTTCAAATTTCTTATTTTCTATAGGCCTACTAAAAGTGACAGGTCTGCAGCGTATCTGTGGTAGAGATAATTTTCTGTGTTGCTGTCATCCCTTCCTTAGGCTCTATAGTGAATAATTGTCTCATTATGTTCTGCGATGGTCACATACTGAGAAACTACAATGCAATGCAACTGCAAGGTAATTGCAATGCATTATAATGATGTACCCATTGAAAAAGTTTGCTCCTGGCACCTTAGGCAATATAAGCTTGATCTTTTCTCCCCATTTTCAATGAGGGAGAAGACATGCATTCATATCGGTCATTGGCAAAAAAAAAAAAAATTCCAAGTAAATCACAAATTCTGTATTTCAAAGAAATTAGAAAATGGTAAGTATACCCATACTGAATTAGGTTTGCCATTAGGAAATATCACAGAGGTTCAGCCTGCCTTAATTGACTGAATCTAACACACTCCACAGTAGGCTTAGTTAACTAACTTCTTTGTGATTTATAATACAGACAATCCTGATGACACTGTAGTATCCCAGCTGCCCATGCTCAAACCTACTCAGGAAACATTCTGTAGATGCTAGAATATGTATATTTTCTACAGATAAGCTCTGAATAAATAACATGGCAAATGCTTCTAATTCCTTGAAATCAACCTAGAAACCTGCAACCTATTTCATGCCAACTTTGACAAGTGGTGATAATGATTGAGAAGGATATATTGTAGTGATATACAGCAAATGGTGACAGTTTGAAGGTGTGCTAGAGAAGGAAGCTGAATAAGCTTAGATAAGTGAAATTGATTTGATAACATGCTAGGTTGGTTTTTGTTGTGTTTTGGATTTTTGGTTTGTCGGTTTGTTGATTTGGTTTTGGGTTGTTCGTTTTGGGGCTTCTTTGTTCTTGTTTTGCTTTCCTTTTCTTTAACTGAATTTAGTATTATGCATTTGATTAATTCTACATTCTTACAAGTTTTAAAGATAAGAAATTACTATGACAGTAGCAGGATAAATGAACAGTACTCATTCAGGGTTATGGAAGATTGAAGGAAAGAATGAGAGATTGCCTGACAGGAATGAAGATGAAGATGTTTCAATCCATGAGTTCCTTAGATTTAACACAGCTTTTTTTTTTTTTCAATTTACAGCTTCATAATTTCAACTAATTACAGGTTCTCTAACAGTCTGCATTTTCATCCTTACAATGTCAACACATGGATCAAAAGATTTGTATGTGTTTTGTTCTGTTTAGAAACATTTCCAAAACAAGATATTTCTTGCTTTTCCCCAGTGATATGGCAAATTGTATGTCTTTGTATCAAAATGTAATACAAACAACTTCTGAGAAAATGTGTGTCAATGCAAATAAGAAAACGTAACACAGCATTGCTATGCTTCACATCAACAGAAAGAATAATTACACACTATCAAAATTCATGAGGCTGAAGTACAGAATCTTGCAAAGGGCAACATACTTCCTGGCCTGAGGACTCCTCTTATTTATTCTCTTTAGTTGAGTTTGTTCCTGGGCAAAACTTTGGATGAAGAAGAGAGCCTGGCTGTCAGAACTGCATGAAGCACGGGATGAAGTAAGGGTGGAGCCTCTCCCAAGCAAATGTCCTGATTTCCGAAAAGTGTTAAACCTGTTGTTCTCCGACAAGGAATACATCAATCCAGAACTACAGGGAAAATGAGGAACACCTATTTTGTGTCATCCCTCTTGTCCTCCCAAATTGCCCAGGGATACAAAAGGAAGAGTGGGCACACCTAGGCAACTCATCACTGTCTTTCAATCAGCTTTCTTTTGCTGCCAGAAACTATACTAGAAGATGTTTTTCCAGATTAACTTCATGTGGGACAACTAAGAACGTGAAAAACATGAGAATATAAGCAAAAGATTGTTAATTGGAGGTACTAGCAGGCAAATGGAAGGCAAGGAAAGGGATGAAGTTTGTCAAAAAGGTGGCATAAGTGATGGAGAAAACTTGAAAAGCGGGATTTATTACATAGAAAAACAAAATTTTTTTTAAAAAAAGGACATTATAAGAACTGGCACAGTTATAAGAAAGAAGTAAATATAAAAAAATAATGCATAAAACTCATGGGGGAACAAATTTCAACAAAGGAAAAAATACAAGACCAAGAAATAATTGAAAAACAGTGGAGGGAAAAAAGGTGACTGAATCAAATGGAAACAAATGCAAGCAGATTGCATAAAACAACCATATCAGTGTCATTAGACAGCAAAAACAATGATTCACAAATGGCTACATTCCAAATAACAAAGCCTGATACTTCTGCTACTCTGAAACACCCTTGCCATTTAATTCAAAATATGTTTGTATTTCAGTTATGCATCTTAGAAAGATAGAGAACAACCCTCACTCTTAATCATTGCACTGAAAGGCAACACTTAGCAAATTTTGGGTGTCAAGTTGTAGCCTTTATTCGAAACGAGCAATGAAACCTTTAGGATGCTAAGCAGTGAATTTTCTCTGTGTCTTACAAACAGTAGGATGGCTCCTGTGGCGGAAAGCATATGTCTGGGCTTAAGACTGCTGCTCTGAAATTGCATCCAATAACATTTTCTAATTAAGAAGTACTTTTAATAACTGCTCCACACTCTTCAATCTACATTTCTAAAATAAACAGACAAACAAAATTAAGTTAATTAGTTAGAGGGAAGGTTTAGAATTGATCAGACAGTTTGCTAAAGACCTATATAATAATCACTGGAAGATGACACCCCTGGCTTCACACAACCTATTCTATGAATGTGTGCCAAAGCTGTCTTTTGGCTAGACTGCAAAGTTGCTCTCATTTCACACTGATTATAACCTTGGTGACAATCAGCAGAGATTTTCTTGATTTATTTGGTTGCAAGAGAAAAATCACACTGTAAGTTTGGAAAAAACTGTCTCTTAAAGACTTAAATTTCCCCCAACAGCTTTCAATTTTAGAATATTATTTTTTAATGTTAAATATTTTTTATACGCTTACAATGTAAACATTTGTAGATTCTTGACAAGGTGTACATCTGTTGCGAATAGTACACCCTGTACCAGCTCAGCTCCATGCAGCTGCTGACTCACTCCCCCAACACTGAGATACGGGAGAGAATTGGAAGGGTAAAAGTGGGAGAACTTATCAGTTGAGACAAAGACAGTTTAATAGGGAAAGTAGAATTCATATATGCAAGCAAAGCAAAACAAAAAAATTCATTCACCCGTTCCCATCTGCAGGCGGGCATTCAGCCATCTCCAGCAGAGCAGTGCTCTGTCATATAGTGGTGACTTGGGAAGACAACTGTCATCTGTCTGAAATCTCCCCTTCTTCCCTCTTCATATTCCCCTTTATATGCTGAGAATGACATCATTTGTCCTGGAACATCCCTTGGTCAACTGGGGTCACCTGTCCTGGCTGTGTTCCCTCTCAACTCCTTGTGCACCCCCAGCCTCCTCACTGGCAGGGTGAGGAGCAGAAAAAGCCTTGGCTCAGTGCAAGCCCTGCTCAACAATAACAAAACTATCCCTGCGTTATCAACACTTCACACCACAAGTCCAAAGCACAGCCCCATACTACCCACTGTGATGAAAATTGTACCAGCCAAAACTAGCACATCAAAATTCTTTAGTACGCACACACACACGCGTGCGCACACACATTTCACCTAAGAAGTAATCAAAATAACCAACTAACAGAGCATGATACAACAGGATTTTGCATTCTTCATTATCACTGTAATTCATGAGTGTGAGTGTGTGAAGTTAATGGCAGATAAATACAAGAACTTTAAGTCAGAATGATTCAGTATACAGCCCAGACATACATGACAAGCAGTAAGATTTCACTGTTTCAATTTTTCATATGAAAATAGAAAGGAATTTGTTCCAATGATGAAAATTTATGAAATATCTTTTGTCTTTGAAGTTATCAATCACATTTGGTTCTTGTACAATATACTGTATGTAGATTTGACAATCAACTATCCAAAATAAAATGCTCAATCACGTATTTGTTTCTTATTTATAGACATGTTATTTATTCTTTTCAAGACTAAATATGTATACATTAACACTTAAGCTCATCTGTGCAGAGTATATATCTATCTATATCTATATCTATATCTATATCTATATCTATATCTATATCTATATCTATATCCACATACACACGCACATATAATGCTATTATGTGTACTTACCATATCTATCTACATGATGCTATTCCAGTTTAGTATTTTAAGGTCTGAAGAATCTGCCCTGGACTGCACAACCAAGATCAAGGTAACAAGGTAGGCCTCATAAACAGCCTTATCTTCTTGGGTTCTCTTATTTTCAGAAGCAGATTTACTTATTCCAGCCAAGAAATGGATCCAAACTGACTGTTTATTTGGAATGTGCAGAACTGGTGTGAAGGGTGAAGCCTTTTGACAGCAAACAGTAAACACTATGGTCTACTGACTAGATGAATTATACTGGAGCAGTTTACTGAGACATGTCAAAGATTTATAAAGCTCTGGAATTTCGTTTTCATGTTTATATTCACAGGAGAGATTGTCTGGAATTAAAATACTCTATGTATCACTCTTTATCCACTTGTAACACTAGACAAAATGGGCTACGCTCCAGTCATACAGACAGCTGCCTATACTTCCTAAACACAGTTTTAGAGATCAATTATAATTATATTTCATGGGAATTATTTGTGTACCCTATTGTTCTGACTGAATTTTTTGGCAAAATTCTAAAACATTTATTTTCTTGCCTGCATGCCCACTCCCCTGAATTGAATAGCATCCTGTCTTAATTCTACAGTACTTCTATTTAAGTTATATTTCTCTTGTGAGATAGTTTCCCTTAAGCTGCCTTGTATATTGAACAGTTTCTGACATATAGGAGTATGAATTTTGTGCTTTATACAATATTTTCAGTTTCATCCCCCCAAAAAGGCAAAAGAAAGTTGTTTTCAAAAATGAAGTATTCAAAACATGATGTTTCAATATAATTGGGTAATTTAATTTTTGTGAAGTATTTCATCCATGTAAATTGTAAGATGCATCTTTGTTCCATTATTCTGGCATGACTGGCAATACAAAAGGTATACCAAATCCAAACATGACCATATTCCCTTAACAAGAATCCAAATCCATATTCCAGTTACATACCAGCATAGAACTCAGGTTAAGAAGCACACACTGGTTTTATTATATTCCAGTAGAAGGATTAAATGACATCAAAAAAATACACAAAAATGTTAGAATGTACTGTTTCATTCAGTGGGTGCTGCAACTGTAGAGCTCCATGCCGAAAAAGACGGTTGGTGCTAAAAGCTGGAATGAATTTAATATGAGATAGGAGAGATTTGGTGAAGATACATCCACTCAGTTTTTTCACATAGATAAAACCAATATTTGACTCAGGAGTACCAGAGTAAAATAATGTATGTGCTTGTCCTCTTTTCTACCTTTCTACAGGCATTTTTTTGAGAAGAATGTTAAAGGTCTTTTCTGAAAAATTAAAGCCATATTTATACTCTCACTGCTGAAGAGAACAGAAATTGCACAGTATCTCACATGACTCCATGACATCAGCAACTGGTACAGACTGATGCAAAGTTCCCTGTCTTTTGGTCTTGGTAAGGTAGTAACAGTCAGATGACAGAAACGAGAAGTTAATTGTAGTTCCTTGCAATGTGATTTTATGTCCGTGTAGGTCCGTGTTTCAGCATACAATTAATTCTCTTATACAATGAAAAACTTTATATGAAATGAATCTTAAATCAATATGTAAAAATTGAGCTTGCAAAGTGAACAAACAGGTGCATGTTACTCTGATAATCTGCATGTGTATTTTTGAAGCTTTTAGTGCTTATGTGCAAAATATCTTTGTCGAAATTGATTAATATAATCGATGAAACAGAAATTGAGGTTTTTAAAGAAATGTCTTTTCTCATTTTCTAAACTTATATTTTAAAACTGTAAGACTTTAATTGGAATGTGGGCTAACTAGCATGGTACTTTGCAATGCAAGAAATCATTAAGCATGTCAATAGTTTCGGTTTTGCAACATTTTGGGGAATGCAAGAACACATGCTAGAACAGCATCTTGGAAATTATTGCTTTTTACTTTATTGCCTGAGCCCCCTGTCAAGTTCCACTATGGGGAATTGTGAGGAGTTCTTTTAAAACAGATGGTCTAAGACGAAATTAAGTCAAATGAGAGAGTATTGTATCTGAGAACCATTTATTGGTAACAAAAAAAGAGAGAGTTTCCCTACTGAAGAAAACTAGAAAAGACAGAAAATGGTGGGGGAGCGAGAGGGAGAGAGAGAGAGGAGACAGAGAGAACAAGCGGATGCTAGCACCAGAAGGTCGGGGAGTGCCGTTGACGTCCAAGTGGCAGGGAGTGTGTGCACGCTGCCTGCTGGGGAGCCCGCACAGCTCTCGGAGAGGCTCCACAGGCACAGCTCCTGCTGCGACGGGCAGCTGGACACGAGGTGAGTGAGTGGGTGCTCGGGTGGAGGTCCAGAACCCTGGACAGGGTCACGGCGGGGATCGGGGCAGCGGGCCGGATCGGCAAAGCAAGGTTAGAGGTAGGCAGGAACGCAGGAATGAAGCAGGTCAGTCAGGGACACAAGGAGGCAGGACAGGCGATGGCTGGGACAGGCGAGGGGTAGGGCAGGACACAGGCTGCACGTGAGGCTCAGAGGTCAGCTGGTGTCCAAGCCAAGCGCCCAGCCAGAGGGAGGGCGAGTACGTGAGGGAGAGCAAGGGCCAGCGAGGGCAAAAGAGCCAAAAAGCAGGCTGGAGCCAGGGCAAAAAGACAAAAACAGGCTAGAGCCATGGCAAGAAGCACACGACCAAGAGGCCAGACCCAAAAAACCAACAGAGTTATGACGCAGTTGCTTTTATACCCCCTGGCTCCTCCCAAGGTCTGCCTGCTGACAGGAGACCATTGGCCCAGTCCGACGTTCCACTGCAGTCCATGGGTGGAAATCTTTTGCTCTTGGTGGGTTTCAACTCTACTAACAATGTAGAAAAGCTAGAAGGAAAAGGCAAAGATTACAGCTTGCTCAGCCTCTGACACATTAAACCCCCTGACTGGAGAACCTCTCTGGAGGGTACAGTGTCTGTCTGTCCCATGCGAGAGGTGAAATGGTTGCCAGGCAAAGTCCCCCCAGAGACAAGGCTTTCTCCCATCTTCTAGGTGACTCCTGCAAGTGGACATGTGCAACCCCTCCCCACATGCCTCTGACAACCAATGTTGAAACAGAAATCCAAATTTAATTGGCTGCTCACAACCCCATACATACACTATACAACATGGTGACTCACTATTTCTTGTAGGTTTTCATTGCTGAGCTCTGAAGCCCCAAGATTAGATTAGACACAGCAAAGATAACTATGCTGCATTCAGTTGAAAATCTGGGCAATAAAAATATTAAATGCATTATACTGTCAGAAAATTTTAAGTTTTCGCAAGAGAAATTCTGCTAGTGAAACCTGATTTATTGAAAGGTGTCTCTGGTCATTAGAGTGGGGTTGAACTAAATGATGTTTTAAGGTCCCTTCCAAACCAAACCTTTCTACTACAATTTGAAGGTTTTTTTTGAAGATTGAATACTTCACTGTATTCAATTAGAGATAATTTACTATATGTAATTTAGGCGTCTACATGTTAGAGATGTTTGGCCAGCTAGTTATCAAAAGCCTATTTAAAGTAAGTTGCCTATTTTTCCTATATGAAGAAGTGAGTGGGAAAAGCCTTAATTGTCCATGGACAATTAGGAAGCCTAAGGCTTACTGTGAAAAGTTCAAGACCAGTGGCATAAATGAGTGAAACAGAGCAGAAAAGGAAAGCACAAGGTGACAGTGAGATCATTCTTTTCTACTTGATAGGGAGGGGACTGCTTTGTCTGTTGTTCTGTGTATTGTGATAGCAAACCAAAAAGTGTAAATATGACTTTCTGTTTATTCATAAATTGTAACAGGAGAACAAGTACAAAGGAAAGCATAACTATGCAGTAGTTGAGGAAATCATAATTAGGTACAGCATGTGGGACATAATTGCAGGATAGAAAGAAGATGGAAATGGCAGAGCTCTTTTTTAAAAAGAAGGCCCCATAGATAAAAAAAGATAGAGGATGGCTGTTTTGGGATTGAAAGGCCTGTGGGTTTAGCCAATGCTAAAAGCAAGGAGCAAAAGCTAGATTTCACAATGCAAAATATTCAAGTGGAGAATGAAAGAAAGGTATAGCTATGGGAAAAATTGGAGGCTGGTTTTAAAAATGTCTTAGTGTTTAGTGAAATAGTAGGCAAATGGGAATGTAAGTATTAAGTGAAGATGTAGAAAAAGTTTGTTTTAAAAGAATTTGGCTGAATATCAACTGGAAAACTGACAATATGAGTAAGAAACAGATATGAAATTTACACTGGGCTTATATCAAAATACATACAACTACACATGTATTTGTAGACACAAAAGAGAAGTATAGCTACCCACAAAATAAATATTACATTGTCTAAGTTGTACTTCAGAATTTGCTCCATGGGCTGAAGAGTTTTTTTCTTGTCTGTTTGTCTGAATTTTGGAGCAAACAATCTGGTTTTATCTAGTGTTCATAGTCTATAACAGCATTTGGTAGGAAATTATTTCTATATTTCCTGAATGATTCACTTGTTATTAATGATTGTTTCCCAAACATTGTGTATTGCAATGCCCCACTGAACTCTTTGTGGGTGCTCACTCTAAGACATTGTTATTACTACCTTAGCAAAAGCCTTTTGGTATACTGCTATTACCATTATGCCATTATTATACATGCACAGACATTTCCTTTAGCTTCTGATTTTGTGTTGATTGATTGGCTATTTACTAAGAGATAGATAGACTTCTAGGTTAGAATGAAAAAATTATGATTTCTGAAGGCAATAACCTCTGAACTCTGATGTTGAAAGATAAAAAAAACACAGTAATGATGATCTGCCAAGTCCATAAATTCTGAACTAGAGACTTAAAACAGTTGATAAGGACTTATTGAAGGATGTTGTAGTCTATCTCTTAACAGGCTACCTTCTGAAGCATCCTTTTATTAAGTAACCTTATAGATGATTGCAAGGGGTCCTATTTGTTAGCTGTGTAACTTTTGCTATCCCACTGAAAAAGCGGAATTTCACAGTTTAATTGGCAGTCTGATGGTAAAAATCCCTTATTGTCACTGTTCTTCATGTCCATAAAAGTAAAATTCTGTGTAAATAATCCTGCTTTACCTGTACCATATGTCACATAAATTTAGTTTAGTGACTTTTCTTTTTTCTTTACTTTAGAGATTACCCTTGTTAATAACAATCTCACTAAGTCTTGTCAGTTCTTACACAATGAATAAAAATTACTTTAGATTTCATGTATAGAAGCTTAACATTTCTCTTTGTATCTCTTAATCAGTCATCAAAATATTGGAAAAAAATACCTTACTGGGTTTTGTAATTTTGACTGGAGATAAATCTTGTGAACAGTGAAGCAGCCTGTGAAGGTAACAACACCTGGGAAGGCTTTAGATAGACCTGCAACATGCTCTGAGCATAAAATATGTTTCCTTTCATTTCATAAGTGTTATTTTCTTTGACAGGTAAGCTATAATTGGAGGTCAGTCACAGAGAGAGACTGCAACACAATATATACTAAGGACAGAACAGAAATATTATATTGTCTCACTGAAGAAGTTGCATTCACTTAATTGCGAAAGGCTGTGTGTTCTGGATAGCAATGCCTGACCATTAAGAAGATGTATATTTGAACAATAGAGGCCACAGGGACAATATGACTCAGTTTATTACTAATTTTTGTATTTCTTGCCTTGAATTATTATTATTATTAATAGAAAATAAAAGGGAAATAATAGAAGCCTACAAAAGAAAAAAAAAGGTGTATGGTTGGAAAGCAGCTAGTACACAGAAATATGAAGTGTGTTGTGTCTCTGTGCAGGTTTCATGGTTTCTTGAAGTCACCGTACGTTCAATCGTTACACCCCTGAACAAGTGACAAAGGAGAATCTGGACATGCTATGATTATTTTATTTTTCTTTAATTTCCTTTCACCCATCAGAAACTGTGATTTGAAGTATAACTGCAAATAAATGTGAATGAATAAATCCTGTAAGTTCCAGTATTTAGCCCAGCTGTTAGCAGGAGTGATTTCTACTGCAGAAAAGGAGGAATGATGTTTTGAGAATTCAGTCAGCTTTATTCTTGAACTTTGCATCTTTTTCCAGAGCAAAAGTACAGAGAACCTCTCAGTTTCTTTTTAGTTCATTTCTATCAGGTGAGTAGTGCTGAATGTGGATACAGATAATGATGATTTGCAAATGTCACTATCAGTTTGGATATGAAGTACATACAAGTCAAACTCAAGGACAGTCAGAAAAAAAACCCCAAACAACCAGTTTCTCCTAAGATTTAGGAAAAAAAAAAACTTCACACAAAATATATTCCTTCAATTTTAAAGTTACCTGTGCTGTTTTCTGATAAATTAAAAGACTATTCCTTTTGCTCTGGTGCAGGTTTTCCTCCTACAGATGAAACTACAAATATGTTGGTCGCAAGCTGCTTTCTACTGAATAAATAAAATACTTCTTTTAGTATGAGATTCCACTTCATACTCTTATAACTGTTTACAATGAACAAAGGGAACGAAAGGTTTTTCAACAAACAAAACAAAACAAAACCCAGTCAAAAGTTAAAAAAAAAAAAAAGACAAGGAAAACATTTAAAACCTACCAAAATTATAAGCAGTGCACACACATAATAGATTGGTACCTATGTCTGTTTTGAATCAAATTGAAGCTGGAATATACTACAGACATACTAAAAGTGGTAAACAACAACCACAACAAAACAACTTTAACAAATAGCCACAACTTAATAGGAGCTTGTTGAAATGATGTAACGTTTAGTCAACTCCAACATTTTGATTTATGATCTCAAAGAGATAGTAAACATCCTAATGACAATCACAAATTATGTTAGATTAGAAAGATTTACTAGTATCCATTGGAAACCTAATTCTGCAGAATGATTAGAAATGTGCATTGAAAGAGATTTAGCTCAGAAAAAAAAGGTTTTTTAAGACTGGAGACATCAACCTAAAATTACTCCTAGGAAGTGGAAGAAGTTATTTTGAAAAGATATATCAGTAATATTGGAAAACAGGTATGTACTGGAACTAGATATGCGTCTACAAAGGCTTATTCCAGAAAGAAAGTTAATCGTAGATCTGGGCCACTTAAGCAGAACCAGGTAGTCACTCTGTTTACTAGAAAAAAGAAACAGATTTCTCTATTTGTCAAATGTATTGTCAATCAACATTTGAGAAAATTGCCTTCATGGAGCCTGGCTCACTTTGTTAAGAAATGCTTTGTCATCCTTAGTGAGGTTATTCTCTTTCTGAATTGGAGTATGTCCTGCACGAATTTTTATTTTAGCCAAAAACCTTTCCATTGGATCTCATAATCTTCTATCTGATTACTATGAATTCCTCTTCTCTGACACTCCTAAATGTAAATTTTTCTTCAGTGTATAAGAAAAGTCAGTAATGTCATCCATGCCTCCAAAGTCAGTCCCTTACTAACCTGCTGATCTGTCTTATTGCCTGTTGTACAGTTTTAAAAATGTCTGGTGTTTAGTATTACTGGCTGTGGTCGCCAGTTCTACAGACATTACTAAGCACATGGAAATTCTTTTCTGACCTCCTCTTGCCCAAATGATTCATTTCCACCTCACTCCTGTAACAGGGGAGTAGTTAAGATGTTAATAAATGAAGCTGGGATTTATTTGTCAGTTTATATTTCATGACTTTAGGACAATTTTATAGTAAATTGTCTTCTATTCCGTAACTTCTATCATATGTCACTTATCTTTTTTGTTTATAATATCTTTGGAGCAATAACTGCAACATTTGGTTTCCTAACTTGTGCTTCCCTGTGCATAATGCTAAAAAAAAAAAAAAAAGAAGTAACAATAAAAAAGTGTGAAAGAAAAATTGAAGGAATACATTCTGCAGGATTATAAGTATGGAAAGAGATCAAAACTGTATATATACACTTGGAGTACTTATTACCAGTGTGGATAAGAGTAGTTACCACCTGCACTTGGAAAGGAACCTTGGCTAGTATTTTTAATATCTTCTTCTATGATAAAATGTCAGAGTCTAAGGCTCCCTCTTTACTGTGTGTAAGTAATAACTAATAAAGAAGCATGATGACAATCCACACCTCCTGCAGGGGTTTACTAGTAGGTAAGAGAAGAAATATTTACATTAGTTTAGGGTGCATCACTCTTGAGTAATGGGATAAGATTAAGAAAGGGAAAACTCAAGCTGATTTTCATGTAAAAGCCGCTTGACGGTGAGATATATTAGGCCATAGAATAACTTCCCTCAGGATATTTAAAATGAGGCTAAACTATATGTCTGTTAGGACAGTGCTTTGATAAATATACAGTAGGAAAACATTTCACCTTGGAAGAGTGAAGGTCCAGATGTGACAAATTTATTAGGTTGTATGAATCTGTGAGTTTGAATAAAAATGGCAAAAGGAAATACACTTTCTTAGATATTAAGCAGACCAGCAGTAGGAAGAGCTAACTGTGGCATAACTTTGGTAATTTTATACCTCATTGCTCAGCATGAAGATTGTCAGTTTATACTAAACGCTTCACAATTTACACTAAATTAAGGCCCTCAGTAGTAACCAGCCTACTCTCCTTCAATGCCATCCTTATCCACCTCCCAAGCATAAAGTGACCCCTTAGACACAAGTTCTTCCTTCATACCCTCTCTCCCCTGTCACAATTTCCAAAATACATAATCGGGAAAGCAATTTAATATATATTTTGGTTATGAGATGTGATGAAGTAGAAAGAACAGAAAGAAGTAGGGAGGTCTTTTATAATGATAAATAAGTGGATATTTTATAGGGTCACTTTTTTGCTTATCACTACCTTGAAGCTTACAGGAATATGATGTGTAAATGGCAGAATTTTGTACTGGCTATGTTTAGGATGCAAAAAAGGTACAAATCCAAGTTAACATCTGGCTGCTAGACTTAAGGAAATTATTTGCTATTCTCAAACTTCCAGAATGAACAAAGCAAATGATCTCATATGTAAAAATTAATAAGGCGAAGAATTAGAAAACAGCCCTGGCACTCACAGCATTTTAGGGCAGGCTGGTGATGTTCTAAATTCTTATATAAGTTTAAGAATTTTCTAACTTAATTTTTAAAAAATTCTAAAATTATGTTTAAGATATTATAAATATACTTGATTAGTAATTAATTTTAGATTTTCTATTTTATCTGAAAAACGGAAAAATCTGGAAAATCTGAAAAACAGATGCAGAAGAAGCTCATTAAAACTTGCAACTTCAAATAAAAGCATGCTATGGTGTTACTCTATCATATTTTATTGCTTGGCCTATTAGATTGTAAATTTTTAAGGTATTGCTGAAGTAATTCAATCAAATAAAGTTAAAGTAATATTTATGAAAATCATTTTATTGACCCATAAACTTTAGGGTGTAAATGCGTAGGATTCTCCTCACAGATTTGGGGGATGGCCTCATAATTCTAAATAGAAAAAATGAACTATGAATCATATATTGGTGGATGAACTTAAAGTAATTTGATCATATTTTTAGATTATAAAACAAGAATCTATTAATCTTTCCTATATCCTTATCTCTCATTTCCTTCCTTTCCTGTATTTGAAACAGATACACTGTCTCAGCATTTCTAATCACAAGGATATCCTATCTCTTAGGATATCCTATTGCAAGTATGAAAGAAAGCGTGGGGAAGAGTAAGGAAAAATTGCAGACAGTATTGTGAAGATATTTCTTTCTTCTCTTCCCCAATAGAAAAATGACCCATGCATCTCTTCTGTTCCATTGTAGTTTTAGACCTCTAGTGCAATACAGATGACCCTGGAAACTATAAGCCTCTCAGTCTCAGTTGCAGTGCCTGGTAAAATTATGGAGAAAATCATCCTGGAGGTATTGAAAAACAATTGAAAGACAATGCAGTCATAGGTCACAGCCAATGTGGCTTCATGAAGGGAAAGTCCTGTTTTTAAATCTTAATTTATTTTTCTGACAAAGTAAACCACCTAGTTAACCAAGAAAAAGCAGTTGGTGTTAATTATCCTTTGGGGTTTCAGTAAAACTTCCAACACAATCTCTCACAGGATCCTTCTGGAAAAAATGTCCAGCCCACAGCTGGATAAACACATCTTGTGATGGGTGAGCAATTGGCTCATGGGTCAGGCACAAAGGGTTATAGTGAATCGGGTTACATGGGACGGGTGACCTGTCATTAGCTGGGTTCCTCAGGGCTTTGATTCAGGGTCAGTGCTCTTCCAACGTCTTCATAAGTGAATTGGATGCAGGACTTGAATATATTGTTTGCCAGCAATACTAAAGGGGGAGGATCTGTCAATTGAGGTCAGAGGGGCCCTGCAGAGAGCCATCAACAAATCAGAGGGCTGGGCAGTCACCGACTCTATGGGGTTTAATAAGGACAAGTGCACCTCGGATGGGGCAACCCTGGATGTACAGACAGACTAGAGAATGAAAGGCTGGAGAGTGGCACCAGAGAAAAGGAACTGGGAGCAAACTTAATCTGAGTCAGTAGTGCTCTGGCAGCCAGGAGGGCCAACTGTGACCTGGGGGGCATCAGGCACGGCATCGCCAGCCAGCAAGGGAGGGGATTGTCCCACTCTGATCTGCAATGGAGTGGCCTCACCTCAAGTCCTGGTGGCAGTTTTGGGTGCCATAAGACAAGAAAGATATAAAGCTATTAGAGAGTGTCCAAAGGAGGGCTACAAAAATGATGAAGGGCCTAGAAGGGAAGCAGTATGAGGTGCAACTGAGGTCACTTAGTCTGTTCTACCCAGAGAAGAGGAGACTTGAGACCTCATTGCCATTTGCAACTTCCTTGTGAGGGGAAAAGGAGGGGCAGGCACTGATTTCTCTGTGGTGACCAGTGACAGGACCTGAGGGTATGGCCTGAAGTGTCAGGGGATGTTTAAATCAGATACTAGAAAAAGGTTTGTTTTTCACCCAGAGGGTGTTTGGGCACTGGAACAGACTTCCCAGGACAGTGGTCACAGCACCAGCCTGACAGAGTTCAAGAAGCCTTCAGACAAAGAAGTCAGGCACGTGGCATGGTTCTTGGGACTGTGCTGTTCCAGGCCAGGAGCTGGAGTCAATGATCCTTGTGGGTGCCTCCCAACTCAGGATATTCTATGATTCTATGATTCTGTATCACTGTTTTTTCTGCATTATAATAAAACAATTGTATACACGCTTAAGACATTTACACAAATGAGTTAGGTTATTAAGACTTATTTTCTAAGTCTCATTTTTGAAAGATGTCTTACATTTTCCCACCTTGCTTCTTCTGCAGTCTGTGTTTTTAAGAAACTTATTTTACTTTTGTTTTTATACTACTTTTTAATCACCTGTATCTTATTATGTTATTGTGGATTAAAGAGTTTTAAATGTGCTCACGTGCTATGATGGGGATGAAAGACAGTTGGGTCTTCACTGCCTTCATGTGGTGCCATTGTATGTTGTCCGTTATTATAGTCCTGTGTTCCTGTCCATCTGTTCCACTCTGGCCACATACCCCCTCTTGCTGTGTCTGATGGTGGTTTGTCCCAAGATAAGAACACCAGGTAGGTTTGCAGAAGGAACTGTCTGGATGCTTACATGATTAATACATTCCAGAGATGAGGTCACAGAGATGTTTGCGATTGACTTCAGAGGACATTGGTCTGTGTAAGGGTATAAAATGCTGCCAGCTGAGCCAGCTGGCCTCCTGATGTATCAGGTAGCACCTGTCTGATGGTGTTTTATTTCGGCTATGAGTTCGGCCTCTCAAGGGTTGTGTTTCTTATCACACATACCCCTAGATTTCTTATCACATAGATGGACTTTCTCACATTTGCCATAAGTGAAAGTACCTGTGGAATGCAGCCTTTTAAGAGGTTCTGTTTCAAGATGACATTGACACCACTCAGAAGATGACTTCTGAGTAATGAGGGTTTGGAACTTTTAGAAACCTGACATGTTGTTGTAGTTCACACTTCATGCAGAAAAGGTATTCTTCTAGCTCTCTCTGGCCAAGGCTTAAGTGCCCATATACAATTTTTCAAGATGTTCCTCCCTCTGCCCAGACATATATATTGAAGTTAACTTCAGTAAAGCTTAAGAGATCTATTATATTTAAGACATGATAGTTGGCAAGTTATTTCACATAAGGTGATATAGTAGACACAGTCCTGTGCCTACAGTATTCTCAGCAGAAATGTGAAGTTGATTCTCTGAGGGAATTAAATGATCTGGATAGGCCATCAGGGAATGCTAATGAATCTCCTGGGTGCAGCCCCATACAGAGCTTAGTAGCAAAACTAAAGCAGGCAGTACAAGCCTTATCTCAGATTCTAAAACCTACTCTAAAAGTGATCTTTTGATAATTCTACTGTCAGTGGTTGAATTTGAGATAATATCAGTAGCCTGTTTACTATTTATTCAGGACTTGAGGATATAAACCATTAAAATGTTAAAGAACACAAGCAGGGAGTCAACATTCCACTACTATTCCAGTGATGTTTTTACATGTAGTACTCTGTCCCTTAAAAAGTTGCTTTGCAGCCCATATTTAAAGTTTGGTTATAGTCATACAGTGATAAATACACAACAGGGAGGGAATGGTTTGTGATCAAGGCACTAATCAGCAATCTCAGGTAACGTTTCTTTCAAATTGCTTAAGCTTTAATATAAAACATTTTCAGAAAAATTAGTGAACCTTGATTTTGTACTTTTGTCCCTCAAATGAGAAAATATGCTCACTGAATTCCCAAAGGTACCATGCAGAGACCTAAAAGCTTAAAATTATTTTATTACCAATATGAATCTTATAAAATGAGAATAGTTGTGAATCATCATGTGTTCAGCACTTGAGGCTATCATCAAGCTTTTCAGATCAATTAAATCACCAAATAATGCAAGCAGGGAGTCAACATTCAAGAAGCATTCCTACAATGTATTTGCATTTTTTATCTTCCCTCACTTAAATGACTAGGTGGTTCATGATGTAAAGTCAGACAGACAATTTGCAGTAGTTTGTGCCTGCACATATATGTTTGCAAAACTGTATCCTCCTTAGATTTGCTTATCATAGTCTATTCTTCAAGTCTCCCAGGTTTACCTGTTCAATAAATCTCTGAAGAATTTTCCCTCTTCCCCTTTCTATATATACTCTACCACATTTATTGATGATGGTATAGTGATATATGGAACAGAAGGCTGGATTTATATGATTTGATTATTGTCTGCATAGTAATACATCTATGAAGCATTTTATTACTTCTCCATAAAAGACACTATTTATTAAATAAATGTACAGAAATTTAGATGGAAAATGAAATGTTCCATTTCAGTACTAATACAGAAACAAGATCTGTTTCTTGTCTGTTTGCCTCACTTAAATTATATGCAATAATTATTCTTCCTTATTAATCTCTGCTTTGACTTTCATTTTCCTCTGGGTTTAAACATCTGGACTCTTTATTCTTCATGATTTTGTAGCTATTGAAAATGTCTATTCTCCTATCACACTAGTGTTGTTAATCATATTGGAAAGGACATTTCTGGCAAAGCCTGGAAATTTGATCATTCCCTCTCTTTGATACAGAAGTGGGAAATAATCTGAAGAATTATTCAGTTTCAAATGACACCATCAAGTGACAGATGCATTCAATATGTTGGCGGAATTGGAGATTACACTTATAATTTTTGGAAAGCATTAAAGCCACAATCTCAAATGTAAACTGCAGCTCATGTTTGATTTAAATCTGTTAGCAATGTTGGTTTCCTTTACTCTTCTAATTTCTTGAAACTATCACTATGTCTCTTCCCTGTTTGCAGCCTCAACGTATTTTGGGCCATTATTGTTTCTTCTAACCTTCTGACTTTTTGAGGTTAGAATACGTAGCTTCATCTTGTAGAGCAAAATTATTACATTTAAATCTTGCAGTGCTGTGGAAAGCTACAGCTTGCAAATACCATTCCTTTTATATTCTCCACCATGGGTATAGTAGATTTACAGCTAAGATCTCATTACTTTTAATCAAAATCAAAAGAGAGAATCATCTTGTTTCAGAGACATAAAATTATACTTTCTATTGGGAAATGTCTCTCAGCGTGCTGCATATTGAAAAAACATGAAATAATACAAAGCCATAAATATCAAGGAAAACACTCATGAAACCAGGGTTTCTCATGACGTTCATGGCTTTGTAACTGGCAAGTATGTTGTGCTTCTGCTTTCTTCCCAGGACTGGGATCTGAATTGGAAAACAGATTAACAAGGAAGAAGAGGGTGGAAAGAAAGAAGAGGAATTACACCTGCCTACTCTGATAAGATTTGGTTTTCTGAATATTGTGGTACTGAATTAACCCATAAATAGAACACCATTGGATTTAGTCAGTAGACTTCATCTTATGCAAAAAAACTCCATAATTGTTTCTAACTCTAAAATTTCTTCTGTGCCTGAATATCTCTGTAATTTGGACACATGTTCAGGACTTGAGGAGTACTATAAACCACACAAATTTCCTTATTTTTTCCCTCTTTAAAACAAAGGCAGGATTACTTGCTAAGGACAAAGTGGAGACATGCATTTTTATGAGTGGACTAATTTTGTGTGTTAGGATTTTGTTTCGAATGCTCCATCTCTTGTCTTTTACATGTGCCTAATATTAAGAATATGAATATATAAAGACTGGTGCAGGACAAAGTTATTTTACTTTTCCAAAATATGAAAATAAAAGGTTTAGGAAAATAGCTGGAAAGGTAAAGGATGAGACTGAGGATGTTGATTTGTTGATTAAACAGGGGAGGACATAGAATTAGTCTTGCTACAAGTACAAATCAAGACTTGGAGGAACTAACTTTTGGATCACTTCCAAGTCCACTCAGTCTTTGATATTTTTTACTGAGGCTAACATGAAAGCTGACTGCTATATTGCACTTGGACAATTAGACACTTTACTCCATTAAAAGCGAGAGTGACATTAAGAGATCAGTTCACAGACTACCACACAACTTCAGGTGAATGCTTCTTTTATTTGATTCTACAAGTTTAAATGCCCTGGTAACATGTACACCTCCAATGTTGCCATGTACCAATTCCTCTTTTCCTAAATTTACATAAAAATAGATCATCTTATAGAACATAAAATGAGAATCATTTTAGTTGGAAGAGACCCTTAAAAATCATCTAGTACCACTTCCAGGCCAGGGACAGAGACATATTCCAGTAGATCAGGTGACTCAGTCCTGTCCAGCCTGACTCTAAACACTGCCAATGATGGGACATTTACAGTTTCTCTGGGCAACCTGTTTCAATGTTCTACCATCATGGCTGTAAAAAATATTTTTCTTTATATCCAATCTAATTTGACTGTTTTTTGGCTTAAAAGCATGGCCCTTTGTCCTGCAACTACATACTTTGGTAAAAATTCTCAGTTTTCTTACAAGACCACTTTGTATATTAAAAGACTCCAATGAGGTCCCCCTGGAGCCTTCTCTTTTCCTGAACAACCCCAAATCTCTGCGCATCTTCATAGCAAAGGTGTTCTAGCCCAGTCAAACAGCTACATGTCTTTCTTGTACTGGCCACCCCAGAGCTGGAGGCAGCTCTGCAGGTGGGGTCTCACCAGAGCGAAGCAGAGGGGCAGAATCCTCTCCCTTCCCTGCTGCCCATGGGGCTTTGGATGCAGCCCAGGATTAGGTTGAGTCTCAGGGCTAAGACTGCACACTGGCCACTCATATCCAATTTTACACAGAGCAGTATCCCAAAGTTTTTATCAGCAGGGCTTCTCTCAATCAGTTAATCCTCCAGCCTGTATTGCCTTTACCGACATGCAGGATCTTGCTGTTGGTCTTGCTTTGAGTTTCATGTAGACCAATTCCTCAAGCCTGTCCAGATCCCTCTGGATGGCATCCTCAGTCGTGTCAACTGCACCACTCAACTTATGTTAGTCGCAAAGCTGAGAGTGCACTCATTGAGAGACAACCCTTGTTACTGGTTTCACAGTATTTCATTTTAATCTTTCTACATGGCTATCCAAGCAAATCTTTATTCCCCTAGCCATTCATCCATCAAAGCCTTACTTTTTCTATTTAGAGTCAAGAATGTTGTGGGTGTGGGGTACTATATTAAAGGTCTTATAGAAGTCCAAGTAGCTCTTCCCTTGTCCACTGAGAAAGTCACTCGATCGAAGAGGCTACTGGATTAGTTCAGAATGACTTGCCCTTGTTGAAGCCATGCTGCCTGTCTCCAGTCGCCTCTCTTGTCTTCAATATGCATTCACATAACTTCCTAGAGGATCTGTAAAATGGGTGTGATACTCTCATTTCTCTAGGCACTTCACCTGCCTTCCATGACTTTTCAAATATAATGGAGAGTGGCTTAGTAAATACACTTACCTCATCCCTCATGACCCTGACCAGTGGGTCTCAGACCTGAACTTACACTGAGAGGGACTTCATTACCTCAGTCTCTGCCTTGAGATTCGAGGACTTGAGAAATGTGGGAAGAGTGACTGCAAAGTGAAAACAGAAGTAAAAAAAAAATTGTTTTGTACCTTAGCCTTCTCCTTGTCATTAGCCCTCCATTCTTCTTTTTCATTTATTGGAGGAGTACATGTGTTTTAATTTTTGTTTTGTTATCCATGTATCTATAAAAGCCAAATTCAGCACCCACCGTGCCTCAGATTTCCTAATCCCAGACCCATATATCTGTGTAGTATCCTTATATTCTTCCAGGATACACTTCCTTCTTAGGTGTCATTTTCACCAGGAGTTCTTCACTTAGCAGTACTCGTTCCTGCCTTCCTTGCCTGTCTTTTTACACATGGGAATCACGAGCTTTTGGACTTTCAATAGAAGCATTTCTGTAACACAGGTGAGATCATTCTTGACACATTTCTTTTGAGCATATTTGGAACCTAATATTTGGGTTGTTCTTCAGACTGCAGAACACTTACTCTTTTCTGCATATGAAGGTCAGACCATAAATCTCAAGCAATTTTCTAAAATCATGTGGTTAATCTTTGCTGTTGCTTGCTAATCTATGACTACCTCTCCAATGTCATTACTGTGACATATTGGTAGATACCATAGCATTTCTTTTTACCTTTGCTGCTAATAGGGAAAAGTAAAAGTAGGCTTGTACATTGAAAACAGAGAAGTATACATTTTTCTTGTTTCTTTTAATAGGCACGTTGCATTTACTGAAGTATGAAATGGCCAATGTGTTTGATTTGTTCTAAGAAAGGGAAGAATAGCTAATAAAAGAATATAATTAGTTAATTTTGTAGCAGGTCTAGAGAGAAAGTATTGGAACTTGTGAACATAAGTACCCAATTATATTTTGTGCAAACAGGCTGGTAGCATGTTATTATGAAGTCTGAACACACTAAATTTGAAGTAGATATTTCCCAGAGATGATGATATCTAAGTGTTTACGAAACAGGTGTCCTGTTTTCTTCCTGACAAATGTTGTACATTTGTGCAACCTCACATTAATGATACTTCAGTTATTGTCTCTGCCACTCTTAATTTCAGCAGTGAAAAATTTCAACAGTCACGAACTTATCTTACTGGAACATTTTTCTAGAGTACAAGGGGAAACCTCAGTTTATGGCAACATAGGATTACAGCTACAGTATTTTACTAACCAATTCTCCACTTTTTTTTTTTTTAAAATAAATGGATAGGTGGAATAGTTTATTCATGACCATAAATGTGTAGAAACTAATTTTTTTCATTAAAGACACACAATTAAGTGACTAGTTTTGTCTTTTATGCTTTAAGCCTTTGGCATTTCTTCTTTTGTGTGCTGTCCATGCAGAAATGAACAGTGCAGGGAATATGAAAAATAAGTAATAAGGCAGTAATAAAAAAGTAGCATATATTAGTTTCTATATGAAGAAAACTAATTGAGCAGAAAAAATTTCCTTCTTTTTTATTATTGTAATGCGGATGACCATGACTATAAATTATGAAAATTACACAAAGTGCACTGAAACCTTCAGCTCATAAAGCCCTGCCATTTTTGTAGTGAACTGAATGTAAGATATTCTTCTAATATTCTTTTCATTTGCTTATCTTTTCTTTTGGAGACATATTTTTAAAAATATAAAAGCACTTCCTTAATTTAAGTGCACGTGAACACTATATGTATTAAAGCATGGCAAGTTTGGCACTTAGACTCTAAGGAAGTGAGTGCTACAAAAATGCTTCTGAATAATAAAACGGAGAAGCAAGTGTCGGAGAAGCAAGCGTAAATACTTATTTCCCTCATTTTCCTTTTCCACAGTTTAAATCTAAGCCACATATTAGCACTTTGTCAGAATAAGTACAAATAGACAGATGAATTCTTTATTGTATCCTTGCCTAGCAGTGACGGGATGAGTGCATTAGAAAAAGAGATCTGCTCAGAAATGTCAGAGTATTAGAAAACATTTAGCACCAAATGGTTATTAAACTTTCAAAATCACAAGAAAATCTCAGAAGTGACTGTATTTCACTTTTAAGGATACTAATGACTAGCACCATAATTGTCATTTTAATTAAAAAAGCCATCTTGCCCAGTGTAAATAACAGAAAATGTTTGCTGTAGCAGTTGATCCTTTGACAAGTTAATAATTTCAAATTAATTTACCTACAAAAAAGAATAGGAACATTATTTCTCAGATAATTAAGAGGTTAAAGACCCTGTGCATATCCATCAGCATGAGTACATTTCAAGGTCAGGAAAGAGTAAGGTCATTAATAACAAGTGCATGCTTTTAGGTTAAGGTCATTTTCATTTTGGTTCTTGGCTGCGCTGGGTTTGAATATGTAAGCTCTTTTGGAAGAAGAACATTACAGCTGAGGTACATATAAACTAGGAGAGGACAAAACAATTAGAAAAAGTTTATTTTTAAAGGCTCTTAATTTTTTTTTAAGGTTTTTAAATTTTTTAGGTTAAGTTCTATTTTAAAAAAGTTGTTTGGGATTTAAAAAATTAATTACATATTATATAAAAATGACGATTATATCAGATCTGATCTCTTTGTGTTGGGAAAATCATGCAAATAAATAACATCCCAAAATGGAAGGATCTGGAGAAATAATTTTGCTGATTAAAAATTATTTGGAAGCTACTGTTAGTATGACCTATCTACTTGAAGCTAAATTTCTGTCTAGTATGAAGAGGATCTAGTCTTGATTCTTTTTTAAGCCAATAAAAGGAATAAATGCAAGCTCTAGTTAGTAGAATTAAAAAAAAGTCATCTGGGTAACAGTGATTTTCCTTCCTAAAGTATTATGGATTTAGTGGAACTCCCAGTGCATAATACAGATAGACAGACAGCCATCTGCCCATCTGTCTGTCTAGGTGGATGAATGATTTTTGAAGTTTTAACTCAGAAATATTTTTCATCACTTTAAGATGAAACTTTCTTTCAAAATTTTAGTTTTTACTGCACTACTTCAATTATTTCAGTTGGTTGATAGCAACTGAAGGTAGTATAAAAATTTGAGTGGTTTAAAAGTTTGAAGAGGAAATTTAGGTCTTTATAAACTAATATTGCTTTCAATATTTTACCAAAGTGACTGCAAATTTAAAAAAAGTTACCATGACAAGATGCTACTGTGATAACCTTACTTACTCAAATCGATACACTTTGTAAGCAGATATTCCCTAGCACACACTTATAAAATAAGCAGACATTATTAAACCTGTGAATTAAAATACTCATAAAATTAAAGGTCAAATGAAATTACAATTACAGAAAATGTTGTAAAATTAGTCACATGAATAATAGATCTGCACAGCTATTTGCACACAGGCATATTCTTAAGAGCCACTATAAAAATACAGATCACAGTACAAACATCTAAACCAGTTGTTGCTAAATTACATTTATGGCTGCTGCAAAATGGTTTGAACCACAGAACTTCAAGGATACGAGAGTATGGAATCTTTGTTGTAGTTAGAAAGCTACTTAAAGCTGACTAAAAAAAAACATGAATCAGAAAACAAGAGAAAAACTAGGTAATTTTTGGTTTGTTTGACATATGTGAATTGTCTTTTCCCATTATACTTTGAGACTTTTTAGAGGTTTTAAAGTGATATTTCTTTGGAAATCATTGGAATACCAGGTTTTAGTGTCTGTCTAGTAAAGGTTTCTTAACATATCGTTTGAAGAAGGCCTCCTGTCAGTTTCATATTACCTCTTTCTGTAATGCTGAAGAAGACAGACATATAAACGTAGAGCATGACAACTACCAGATAAAATTTTATAAATAAAATTCAGTTTTAGAAGGCTAAGTGTGGTCCTTTTCTAACCCTTTCTGAAAGCTTATTTTCTTCCCTTTCTTCTTCTTTCCTCTATAAATATGTTATTCTTCCAATTGTGTTGCTTTTAAATTATTTTAAAATTTATTTCTGTGGTCAAAGTCCTGGAAGAACAAAGTGTCAAGTTCATAAGCCATTTTAAGAAAAGAATAACTAGTAACTGAGTACAAATACTTCTGATGTAAACAAACATCAGGGAATTAATCTTTATCTATTGATTCAACATTTTAAATAATGCTAGAAAGACTCCGAAATCTCTGCATTTAAAAATACCAGAAAGGGAAGACTGTCAAAAATATAATAAGAAAGACAAATACCAATAAGTTTTCAAGTCTCTAGTTGATATGCACTTTGGATGGGAAGCTGTGTGCCATACTAAATGACAACCTTCATTGATGCTGCTTTCCTATGCTGTTGTAAATCGTTAAGTAACATTGCCATTAGCGTGACTCAGAGCTTCTCAAAATGTGTTTCTCTGCCTAAGTTGTAGCAGCAATTTCTAAGTTCTGTTTATTTTACAAAACTTTGAGTTTCATGAGAATCCTAATCATAGCAGTTTTTCTTTTCAATTCAATCTCATTGCAATATAGGAGTCCACACTTCTCCCTTTAAATCACAAAACATTTTGAAGAAAACTTTCATCTTTGAAGATCTGACACTTTTAATTTATTACTCATGATTTCTCAACCTTAAACACAAATAATGTTAATATTTACAGAGAATCTGCCTGTAAGTCCCACTTACGTGAAAAATCATCATAATGTATTCCTTATGCTGCATGCAGAAGCAGATGTTTGCTAGGTCTTTTAAATAGCCATAACGAACTACTAGTGCAAAAAAAGAGGAGCTGGTACTCTGCCCCACATATAGTGTTCTCCCAAGCTATAACTGCATTCATCTCAGGGGATGTATGACGCTAACATGATTTCTCTGGTATGTTTTACTGCTCTGTAAAGCCCACTGGATTTCTGTTCCTTGAACTTGGTTAGGCTTTCTTGGAAATTTTGTTTACAGCATCCTTTGTCAGGAATTATTTGGCATCATGCTTCTGGCCATGCAAGGAGACTTTAATTTGTGTTCAGTCTGGTTTCACTCCTGGTTCTTCCAGTTTTATTTGATATTTGTACTGTAAAAGCAAAGACTAGGTGTAATATTTTGTGACAGTGCCATGAAATGATAAAAATTTTTTTTTTCTGTAGATTATTGATTTAAAAGGCAAACAGATGGAGAAGCAGTGTCACAACAGCTTGCCAAGGACCACTGTGCTAGAAACAGATCATGGCAATAATAGAGACAGACTTCATCAGTGGATATGTTTGTTCATCCTTACTGAACTAAAACTTCTTTAGGGGTACTCAGTTAGTTATAATTAAGTTTTAATTGAACACCGCCAAAGTCCTTTGAGAGTTTTTCTATTTTAATTATCTTCAGCATAGGTCTCCATGTCTGTATGATAATTCCTGAATTTCAATTTTTCTCGTGGCTTATCCAACTCTAGTTGAATTTTGACTCAGCAAGATAGTTGCCAGACCGTGTGTGAGAAAAAAAAACCAGAGTCATGACACTGTATCACCAAGACTCAGTTTACAAATAAGACAGGGATGGAGAATCTAAAGGAGTGTCCAGGGATGGAGTATATAGAGCACAAGGTATGTTTACCTAGAGAACCTATAACTATAATCAGCCAGCAGTACTTAAAGCCTATATCCTAGTAAAGACATTTGGAGCTTTAATACCAGGCTACAGTAGACATTACTGATAAGCATTTTGTGCATAACCATAAAGACACCTGAAGTTCTTAACAGTGTATTGTTTGTGTAAGAAATGGATATATGAAAAATATTTTTATTTGAATTAGCTCCAATATAGCTTCAATCTGTCACTGTTCTTAAGGAAAAAAGCAGGACAAATAAAATATCTTCCCATAGGCAAAAATAAATAAATTTTGTGTGTGCAGATCTTCCCGTGGCAGTATAATTTTTTTACTGCACAGATATGAGAGCTTGATCATACTGACTTTCATTGATTCTAGTGATACAGTCCTGTGGTGGTGATAAGAAATATAGTTCTTTGCATTATTCTGCTTTATATTTTCCTGCATTGCTGACACAGCTTTTAAGAGTCATGTTAGCTATACTAATTGAGAAGTGAGGTTAGCTCTGGTGTCAGTATGGCAACCTGAAGAATAACTGTGGAAATCCATATATCAACTGTTTAATTACTTATTAAAAATAACCTTTACATATTACTATGCTTCAGATGTTTTTCCTAATTTCCTACTGCCACAGGGTGATGTACTGCCCCAGAAAAACCTCTTGAGCTCATGAAATCCAAGTCCTTCAATACAGTATGATATGAAAAGCGTATTGAATCCCGACGTGCAATAAGAAAAATATAATTAAATCCTGATAAAAATGTTTGTCACTGGCTCCTTGCAAGCAGGGCTTGTTTTTTGTCTTCTCTGTTCCGGTGGGGCTAAGGTTTAATGGCTTTAAAGGTCAGAGTACAGTAGCAGCATGGAGATTCAAATGCTTGTGGATTTCTCAAAGATTCACCAGATACTATGCATCATTAAGAAATAAATGTACTTACTTGGCATCAAAATGGAATAAGTGGGGAAATTTGCTCCTGACATGTTTGTTCTATGCCCAGATGCTGCTGTGTTTTCATGCTAAGATCTCACACCTCTGTCCTGAACACTCTTCCTGAAGCATCCACAATAACAATAACAAAGTCTATTGTTAAAAACGAGGTCCAGTCTCCTGTTAAAATTCAAAGGTTTAATAGAAGGACAATAAGGGACAGGGTATAGGGCAAAGGGTTACAGTGTCCAGGTGACACTGGGCACTCTTGGCACGGAGCCAAGAGCACACTTGCCATGGGGATAGACTCTCTTTATATACTTTACTTATTGCATCATTCTATTGCATATTCATAGACAAGTATACATATTCAACAGCTCGTTAGCATGGCTCGTCCTAGGGTCCGCCTTTTTAGAGCATGCGTAGTTTTCTTCGAAGGAGTCAGCATTTTATTCTGTCCGGAGGTGTCCGGCAGATGGTTGTTACTGATAAGGATGTCTGGTAGCAGGGGTCTCCGGAGAAGTCAGCATCTTCCTCTGTCCGGTGGTGTCCAGCAGAGGGTTGTTACTGATAAGGATGTCCGGTAGCAGGGGCCCCCCTTACACCCATGCTTATCTAACTAAGCAGATGCTGTGACAGTTTTAAGCTAGCTACATTTTAACACAGTTACATCAGCCACTACCTTTAAGCTAGAACAAAAAGAAACACTTAAAAGTAATTAGAGCATTTAAAAGTGATTACATTTCTATAACAAAAGCTGCTTCCATAAGGATTGACATTATACACATAGCATTCATTATTTGCAAAAGCCAACACTATAATATATGTATTTATAACATACACATAACATTCATTATTTGCGAAAAGCCAACACTATAATATATGCATTTATAACACTATCCTTTGGGCATTCCAGAATGAATGGAATGAATATCTTCTTTCAGCTAGAAGATAGATTTCACTCAATCAAGGTTCATGCTTCAACACTTGTCAGCCTCAGAAAACAAATATCACTAAAAAATAAACCCAACAAAAATGGTCGAGATAGGATGCCAGGGAAGAGACATATTATTAGAGAAAACAGAATTGAGAGGAAAGTATTTCTGGTCACTACATGATCTAGTTCTGAGTCACAAAAGTCATGACACTCTGTAATATAGAGTTCAGCAAAGAAGAGAGTCAGGAATAAAGGAACAAAAGAAATTTAGACGACAAAGATAAGACCAATTTAAGAAAATGCATGTAAAGAACAAGAAAGGCAAAAACTTTCAAGACTGCCTAAACACAAAATTCTCTTTAGGATATTGAGGAGAACAAAACACGTTTCTGGATGTTATTTTTCTTTTCCTGCCACATAGAGGAAGGACTGCAGGTTGTGAATAAAATGAAAAAGATTATTTCATTTTTAAGGTTTTGTTGCAAAATTGTTGTTACAACATTTTATAGTGGTTCCTTTTTTTTTTTTTCCTTAGAGGACTGGACAGTCCAATTTAGATAACAATAACGTTCCTTTTGAAACTATACCAATCATATATAACCTGGTCTGAGGTATAACAATATCTATTGGCTTTTTGTCTGCTTACCTCTACAACACAAGTAATTTTAAAATTAATTTTTGCATCATGCTAATGAATAAGATTGCAGTGATTAATATCAGAGTTTTAAATGTGACATATTATATAGATTTAATACACACTGGATTTCTTTTCAAACTCTTTCTTCTATATTTTATGGAAGTGTTTTCCAGGGGAATAAACTCTCTCAGTTTTATCCAGGCTGTTTTTGCTCAATCAAAAGTCATGATTTATTCTACCCACATGGAAATCAATTTACTTTTTTAATGTTCTTTTTTTAAATCACATTAGTTTGGATTTAAAACCAAATTATATTCTTCTTTCTCTAATTTTTCCTAATCTCAGGTTTTCTGTTCTCTGAGAGCAAAATTAAGTAGTTTTACTTCCAATAACACTCTATTTATCTATTTTATCATTTACACTTATTCTTTTTTAATGTCTTACTGCTTTTCTTTACTGGTCCTAATGAACTTAAGTATAGTCCTGCTGAACAATTCACTTTATTGCAGGAACCTTTTAAAATTTCCCAAGAACTTCAAAAGACTTAAGTACTTTCCCAAATTATTATTCCCAATACAGCACTTCCTCTTTTGCATTTAAAAACAACACATTATTGTTAGTCACATTTTCATTATTAACTTTATAAACTGACCTTAATTAAGGCTATTTAGAATAAGCTATGAAAGAATCACTTGGATTAGTTATTCGCTTATCTCAAAAATGCTATAGAAATTTTCTGGGCTCTCAGAACACAGCCATGTTCCATTGATTTCAGGTGGTGTTTATGCATATGTTTCTATTCCTGAAATACGAAATCTTATGAAAAGAGACAGAATTTTTCCCCATTAAAAAGCATCACCCTTTTCTTTCTAATGCTGGAGAAACTCCCCCCCACCACAGTTAAAAACATTAATAAATGATAATTTGCTCATCGCTGTAATAGCAAACTACCTGTTCTGTAATTTATACAGAAGTTATACAGCCTGATTATTCTGTTGTAAGAAACATGAAAGATTCAGAAAATATTTTTCAGTCAGGTGTCATATGTGTTCTGTTTAAGAAGAAACACCTGACTAGAATCTTTTAGTATGAAAAGGAGCAGAAAGGCCATGATATACATGAAAATTAAAATGCTGACAGGTAACCCTATTTATTGTCTTTCCTGCATGATGTTTTGCATTTTGGCATACTGCTAGTACACATGTGGAGAGTGTTTCAACAGCTGTTGAGAGTTAGTTATCCTGACCCCAGCGCAGCTCTCTCAGCTCTTGGCAGTTTCATTATGTGCAGCTATGTTTGTCCTCCAAGCAGAGTGATAAACGTGGTATCGTTTTTTTCTGGAACAAACCTCCAATAGCTAGTATAGGTATAGTGTAGCAGCATAATCCATAACAAATTACGGTGATTAAATATGTAAGGAAACAAATATTTACAAAAAACCAGGTAGATACCAAAACTGAACTTCTGGACACAGAAGGCTTCAGTGCTTGGCATCACAGGGACATGTGTCTCTGTTGTTACTGCAAACAGTTGTACAGAAAATGTGCAGATCTCAGGCTTTGCCATACCTCCTGCTGTTTGTGGCACTAATATAGAATCATTAATAGCCTCTCTGCCTTTGGGGAACTAATGTGATGGTGCTCTAGTGCCCTGCTCTGCCTCCCCAGCCTGAAATACCTCTGCCGGCATGCATCAGAGGTACACATCTCCCTAATCTGACACTTTGCTCAGATAGTCCCAAGCTAGTGTATAGTCTAAAAGGCATATAGAAATTTTAAGTAGCAGTCTGGCTTGCCTCTGTGGCCCATGTCCATATATCCTGATTGTAGGGAAGATGAAAACTGCTCAGCACTGAAAGTAACAGCTAGAGAAAATGTGAAAATATTTCTTTATTATATTTAACATTTAACTGTTTACCTGATGCAAAGTAGAAACAAGTTATATTAGAGCATTTATCAGAATATTTTTTTCTTACATGTACATCCCTAAGGATTATTAGTACCCTCAACTGCTGACCACCATATTTCTGAAAGAAAAATGTTTGTACCTGTACTGTATGCTAAGGATATTATTTAGTGAATACTAATTTTGAGTATGAATAATTTCTTCACTGATCTGACTAAGTCCCAAAGTATGTAATATTTCCCCTGCTGTGGAGAACAGATTAATTATTGGGAAGAAATTTCTTACTGTGAAGGTGGTGAGGCCCTGGCACAGGTTGCCCAGAGAAGCTGTGGCTGCCCCATCCGTGGGAGGCCAGGTTGCATGGGGTGTGGAGCAACCTGGTCTTGTGGAAGGTGTCCCTGCCCTTGGCAGGAGGTGGGATGAGGTGAGCTTTAAGGTCCCTTCCAATCCAACCCACTCTATGACTCCATGATCAATTTATCACTAGTATATGAAAATTAAGGTAGAGAAGGAATAACTCTGATGATATAATTGGGGAGGAATAGATCTGAAGGAAACTGACAGGAAATGGGAAAAGAAAACTGAAGAATGGGTAGTACTGAAGTGTGAGAAGAGACATTTAGAACTGGGATAAAGTCACTCAAGAAAATGCTTGGTTAGGTTGTTAAGGAATGAGAGTACTTAGACAAAAATAAAAATACACTTTTTAAATAGGCTAAGCAGCAATAAAATAATTCTAAATAAAATAATATTTACAATGAAACGGAAAAGTTGTTAGTAAATTCTGAAATATTATGTGTGCGAATCTGCAGATCATAGTGCTCTAGTCTTTCTGATCATTTGAGATCCTCTCAACTATGCCAATTTTCAGATTACAAAAGTAGCTTTGCCAATGCTAGAGAGAATTTAATAAATAAGAAAAAAAGAGTCTAGGATATTGTATCATATATTTTAGTATGGTTTAACATTATTCATTACTTATTCTATACTCAAAAGAATGTCTACCAAAAGAGAAAGAGTTAGTGATTGGCCAAGACACTGAGTAGAAGTCAGCACACTGCATGCCTATATTACAACCATCATCTCAAAGTGTAACTTGATTAAGTCAATATCAGTATCATTTCAAATAGTATACATAACATATCATATACATATATGTATATATATGATTTAAAATTACCTGAAGATAAACCCAGTGACATTTATGTTCTGAGAATGTAATCTTCGTAACTTCCTCATTTTAAGGAAGTTTAGGGGTCTGAAAAGTTGAAGGATTTGCTAGAGATTTTTAAACTACCTCTCTTGTTTTCTTTGTGTCATTTTGATTGATCTGGTTTGGACTGTCAAGAAAAGTAATTTCTTTTTTACAGAATTACAGAAAATATCCTTATTACATGTCTGCTTGTCTGATAAGAAGCACGTGGCATGTATAAAGGAAGAGAAATTTTGCTAGAATCTAGAAGGACAAAAATAACTCTAGGTGGTTCAGCCTGCTGCCTAGGATAAAACAATGTTGTATTCTGTCAAAGTAGCAATTAATCCAGATATCAGATACTGCAAAGTTAAAGGGTCTTCACCTTTCTGATGACATTTGCTGCACAGGTAATGTCAGTGGTTGTTATGAACTGGTTAACACAGAAGACCGAAGGAAACTAAGGATCTGTGAATAAAATGGATCAGACCTAGAAAGGCTTGAAATATACACAAAAAACATGATCAAAACCAAACGAGGTTAAATGTTGGTGTCAAAAAATTGATATGTTTCATTTAACAGTGGAAAAGGCAAAGAGAAAGAAAGAGACAAGAAAGAAATAGAAAAGAAAGAAAGAAAAGAAAGAAAGAAAGAAAGAAAGAAAGAAAGAAAGAAAGAAAGAAAGAAAGAAAGAAAGAAAGAAAGAAAGAAAAAAAAGAAAGAAAGAAATAGAAAAAGAGGTGTGCATGGGGCGTGGCGGAACAAGGAGAAAGTGACAGGGGTTAGGTAGAAACATATCACCCTTCCAGAGGTCCCAACAATGTCTCGTTGTTCCCCTCCATCTGGTCTTCTTGGTGGTGAGAGTGCCCTGCAGCCCCTCGCTGCCACCGAAAAGTGTAGAATCCAGTGGAATAATATACATTTGGGCCACGTGGGAATGCCCAGGTGCCTCCCTCGGGGAGGGCAAGTTTGACACTGTCCCTTGCAACACGGTGGATTTGTTGCATCACTTGCAGCGCTCTGGTGCAGGGTCTGGAGACCCCTTTGGGGGGCATGGCCTTGGGGACCACTTTCGGGGGGCCATGGCCCCCCCTCCGCTGTCCTTCACGTGGGTGCAGCTTTCCCCTGGGTGAAGGGGGCTCACAGCCGAGCTGGTCTGCACAGCGGAGGGTGGGTGTTCACTGCCTCGGACCAGAGGCTTTTTCACTACACTCCCAAAACCTCTCCTCTCCCCACCCTTTGGTGTGAGGGTCTGTGTGAGCCTGGCAGCTGATAGCCCTGGGGCTGTGGTCTCCACCCCGAAGGTGCTAAGTTTGATCCCTCTGTGAATGTATTCTTATCTTCATGAAGGAGTAGTAGTCAGAGGGCCTATTCAGGGTGTGGTGGTCTCTGCAGCTTTTGGAATACACTTTTGCCGTAGTAGGCAAAGGTCCTTCGTGAAGATGTTTAAGCTATAAATTATAACTCTCAGTCTCCGATAGTGGTGACCTATAGTGGGAAAGCCAGAAAACTGCAAGAAAAACCTTTTAATAGTTTCCACTGTTTATTTAGAATGAGCAAATAAAAATAAAAACAGCATTAAGTGGTTTGATGTACCATCAGCCTGAGTAAGGTGCAAGACAAGATCTCACTTATAGGTTAAATACAAGAAATTGTCCTGGTCACTTCATGGATTTGGCTTACGTGATTTGACAAGACTGTTTTGCTGCCCTAGGTGACAGAAGAACAGTTTTATTTTGTATTTTTTACATATAAAATACATTACATATATATACATATATATATGTATATATATATAAAATGTATTACTGTGGGGGGGTAAGACTGGAACTCACAAAACCCCAACCTCTAGGAAAAAGTTTGATTTTAAAAGCAACACTAATCTCATCAAATAACTTAATTGATCAAATCTAGATTTACCTTCAAGTATAGAGCACCTTGTTGTATGGTTGGAAGAGCAGAGGGATTGTCCAGCAGACAAAGCAGGGAAATACGTGTATGTTAGCTACCTAAAACGGTTGCAGATTTTAGGATTTCTCTAAACAGAGACACAGAGTTCAGTTTAGAAAGGAGACATCATTTATTCTGTGCAGGGTGCAAGGTGGATGTTTCTACAAATCAAGCACACCATGAGGTAAAAAGTTGCATTTTTTTATACAAAATTTAATGAGACCAAACCATCTTTTACATATTCTCCACCCAGCAAATATGGAGAATTTACCTATCATTACCTATTTATTGAGAGATGTAATCTTTTGCAATTCTTGAAACACAGATTTCTTCATTAAGCAACTTCTGCTGTAGAATTAATCTGATATCTGTTGTGTTTACAAAAGGTGAAAAAATTCATCCTGGGACCAGATAACTCAACTTGAAGACATCAAAATCAGGAAAGGTATAAGCTCCCCCTCTTGCATTCCCTTTGCCCCCCTCAAAAATTGGTAACTATTGCAATATTGTAAGGATTTAAATTTAGACACATAGTGAGCATCAAAAAATGTTGAAAAAAATACTTTAAAAGTACCAAATTGTCTGGAAAACAAAAAAAATTGCTCATCAATATAGTATTTCAAGGAAAATTTTAAATTTAATAAAAATGTAGAATTTATTTTAACAAGTCAATCCCATTCATGCCCATTTTGCTCAAACCTCTAAGCCTAAACGCTATTACTGCTCAATCACAGGAAAGGAAATCAGCAGCTGTTCTCCAAAGTATGGAATCCATTTATAAATTCTTGTTTGTTTGAAGAGATCACAAATCCTTCTTTTATGACGCTGATAAGGAGCACAGCCCACAGAGGATATGGAAGACTCTGCAAACTCAGCTTGAATTGTATTCCCATACAGAGATAGAAATCTATTTCCCAGCATAACTTAAAGCAGTCGTCTAGACAGTCAGAGAGACGATATGGAGACATATCTTTATGAAAAAAGATTTCTTCATGGGGGACTGTGCAACACTCTTTCTCAAAATATGCAGGAAGTAATAGCTGACATTTTTCAACAAAAAAAATGAAAGCAGAACAGTTAATTGGAAAGCAGCTTACCCGTTGGCTTATTGGAAGCAATTTTTTTTTTTTTTTATTGGAAAAGATCTTAACGGGGAATTGCAGTTACTGAGAAATAGTTACCTAGCTTGTTTCTCCTGCATCTTTCAGTGTGATTTCCTACTATTGACTCTTGATCTCCCTTCTGAGGTATTCAGAGTGAGGAGTGGGGTGGGAAAGGAACTCCACTTTTCTTCTAAATGTATCTTGCAGTGCATTTATTTGTACAAGTGCTCCACTCACAGAAGCAGATTGCTTCTGCTAGAGGGCAAACTGGTCATAGCAGATATGGGGCATGCCTTGGATGAAAGCCCAGTGGGACATCTGTAAAGAGTGGACATTTTGTCACTGCTTTCCTAGAGAAAACAACAGCTTGGATTTAAGTGCTAAGGCTGTTGTGTCATCTGTCTCAATACCTACATTCCAAATTATCATCAGGATTGGGTAGAGGAATGGAGACAGGGTAGCCTATTCATAGTTGAAATTACATAGTGTAGCTCATCATAATGGATGTAAGAGCATTGTCTACATTTTTGTACACACAATTACAATTTAAGCAGTTCTTCCCAACTCCTGCTGTAAAATCGCATGAAGATTTCTTCATGGCTTGCTTTCAGCAGACCCAAGGCAACAGAGGCTAAAACCAATTTTGTTAGCAGCTGAAGAAGTGGTAGCTTTGAAGCTGCATACAATGAAGGGATCATGCATAAAGCAACTCCTTTTGCTTAACTCTGACACATCACTGCCCTCTACCACCTTTGCAACAATGCTGAAGAAATCTCTAGTTTTCTAAGATATCACAATGTCTCTAGTTCTGCTATTAGTCTTTTTCTACTTCTTTGTGATAAATGGCTTAACAGTTGAATTTCACTATCTCACTTGAAAGCTTTGTAACATTGCTGGTACTCAACCAAGGAATTATTTTGCTTTGTAGTGAGAGTGATGAAACAGGATTATCCACAATGTTTGAAGTTATAAGTAGAAAAAATAACAATAAATTTATTTAATAGCTTTTTTTTCTGATCTATCATCAGTCTAACGCTTGCAAGGAAATTATTTATTGTAAGTTAAAAATCGTCATCTAATAATAAGGAAAAGAACTAAGACAAGACTGATTTCAGTAATTTAAACTTAGTAATAAAAACAGTGAAAGTCATTAGGAAACCGGAAAATTAAATCAATTTAATTTTAATTCTCCCACAAAATTAATTTATGTGTGTTAGGTAGAAGGATTAGCAAAGTATATAGTTGTGAATAGATTTCGCAAAGTAAAGAAGCTCTGTGTTTAATCCAGAAAATGTATTTCACTCCATGGCTTTTTCATCTACTTCTTCTGTTAATCCTACTATTGGCCTTCACCTCTGGTTAGAAGTAAATACAAGCAAGTAACTGTGTCTCGATTTGATTATAGTGGCTCTCTCCATGAATTAAGAACTGTGATGTTACATATGTTGCCTGTAAGAATTTTCCTGAAACTAATGCAGCTACTTTCTTCTTTGGGGTTAGGTCTCAAATTTGTTTTGAAAAGCATTTCTGTGATGGCAAGGACACAATTCATTGCAGCACCTGACCTCCATCCATCATGATTATAAACATAAAGCCATAAGCTTTTGTTCCTGACATTTCCTGCTCTCCCTGTAATTGTCACAGGTAGGGACTTAAGCTACCCTTCTCCTAGCTCTCTTACAGTCTTTGTCATGAGAAGATATCAAAGTACTTAGTTCCTTATTCACAGCCCAACCTAGTTTTAAAACAATATAGTGATCTGAATACATGTACAATGACAGTCTAAAGAGCTACACAGCTGTGTGTGCATTAATTGCTTCTGAAAATAGGCACCTGACATCTTTAGTGCCTAACTCCAAATAAATAACATTGTAAGCAAGTCACACAGGTTTGGTAAAATGTTCCCCGTGTGAAAGACTGCTCTGCATTTGTATGTTTAAGTGAAAAGTGGACTATCTAGAAAGGAAAATAGGACAAATAATCAGCTCAAACTCACAGAGCTAATATAGAGATTAACAGGTTATTTCTAGAAAATCTCATCTGCAGGTAGCTTGGAGTATGAGCGCATTGTAGACAAAACTGAAAAAATAAATGGAAATTATATCTAAATTAAATTCTGAATTTATATTATCTTTAAAATTCTTGTAACAGAAAACCTTCAGAATAAAGCAAATATTTTCATTTCAAGAGAGTAGCCATGCTGACTTGGATAATTGTTCTCTATGAGATAGATTGTTTTGATCACTGGGATGTGTGAAGCTATGTCTAGACCACATAATGTGTGAAAAGAACCACAGCCTCATACATTAATTGTTTAGATCAGGGACATGGTTAAAATATCTGTTCTTGGGATCTCATATAAATATTTCTCTCTTTTGGAAATAGAAGAGCAGAGAGGAAGTGATGGTGTGTACTAGGGCTGTGGCTGTTGCTTACAGTCTTATCAGAAAAAGCACTTTTGGTTTTTTCATAACTCTTCTATGTCCTTCATATACAAGACCTTTTTCTAATTCACTTCTACTTGGAATCAAATTTTTCTCTCAACATCAGATGCTTCCAAACAGAATAACTCCTCAAACCTCACTGCTACTTCCGGGTTTCCTGTCACAAATTGTGACTTTTAGATAGGGAAATCAGATAATATCTGTAAATAAATAATTTTTATTTCTAAAAGGAACAACAAAGGTGCAGTTGTATAAATTATATACAGTATAATTTATTCAAAGTTTACTTATTTCGTCTTATTAATATTTCGTGAAAAATAATGAATCCTGGGGGTTTTTTTCTGTAGTATCACTTCCTAACGGTTAGAATTCTTTCAGTATTTGAGCTTCTAGCCTTGGCGAAACAGCTGAGTAACTTTATCCAAAGCCTGAAATTAGCTTTGTCATAGCTATTAGCTTGGGTGTTGTCTCACTCCACCAGATGCTTTATCTGGATCTGTTGTATGGATTCGCTTGTTAATTTCCTGACAATCCTGCCAGTATGCTAAATAAATCACACAAAAGTATATGTCCAAATACCCCAATATAACTTTACAGTAACCCAATAACCAGTATATGCACAGAGTTAATGAATTGTCATTTATATGCATCATGTTCCTTAGTACATCCCCGTGGGATTTGTTGTACATGGTTTACATCCTCAGCATTTTCGTTAGCAAGAAAGGCATCTCACTGAATTTGGAATACCTGACACTAGGCATCATGAGATTTCAATCATGAGATTTGTCTTTCTAGTCTGATATTCCCTCTCTCATCTGCACAAAGTTTCAAAAGCTGGTTAGCACAATTTAAGCATCCCAGTTTCTTGTAGCCAGGAATACATGGCATAGCTATGCAGTTAATACCACATCCAGATGTCTTGGAGTTCTTGGCCCAGATGAACGTGTTTACAGCCAGGCAGACCATGACCCAGCCTTCAGTACTTATACAAAAAGGGCTCAGAACCGATTCTCCAACATTAAAAACAGAGAATCTTTACCCTTTTGTCACCATGGTCCATATTTCTGGGATCTGCAATCAAAAGCAAAATGAACCAGCTGTAGAAAATATTTTTTCATCTGAATAAATGGAGATTCTTTACATATGAGTGTGTCAAGACTATATTAGAATGTTACATTGCATTCATATGTGTTTTCTTTTTTACGAGGTGACCTATTTATCAAGGAATCCTTTGCTCATCTAGCAGCCTCATCATTCCAGAATCAAACTTATTCATGTTAATTTATTCAAAACATATTCAGTTCCATCACAAATCTGGTGTCATGCTTTTGATGGGACAGATTTGCCATTCATAGGCAGCGAAATATGACATTTAGCATTTACTGCTGTTTTTCAGAATATAACCTTCACAATAGTAGATCAGGTAGAAGAATAATAATAACCCTTTTTGATCATGGCAAAACTAACTTAACTCTTTAGTTCTGCTATGTATTTCAAACTAATATAAGGTAGTTGGTGATAATTCATCAGAACTCTTTACCTCAGGACTGTCAAAGGTCTTTTTGTGCACACAACTTTGAACCCCCAAAATATGTTAGCTATCTTGGAATTTAATCCAAGCTTGTTTTGAAATCTCAGCTGTAAATCTCCCAAAGATTTAATTTTCTGTATGCAAAACACTATTTGTCCAAACAAGTAGAGTTAAGATCATTTGTTAAAACATAGTAGCTCAAAGTACAAATTTGTCATATTAATTTCACATTTTTTCAGCTACATCTATCACACTTTTGAATTAATATAATAATATAATTAATATAATAATAATAAGGCACATTACCAGAATTCTGCCACTGGAACCTATAAAAGAAACCTTATTGTCCAAATATTCCCTAAAAACACTTGGCAAACTATTTTCAATACATAGTGCTTAAAAAAAAGAAAATTATAATAAAAAAGCTTCTGCAGTTGGGTATAAAAGAAATTATATTGGGTTTGTTGCAATTTCCAACAAGGTTCTCATAATGAAAAGACCGTATCAGCACCCAGCAATCCTAACTGGATTTAATAAAAGGATATGCAAACTGTTAGGCTGTTGTTTAGCCAGTTAAGGCTGTTTCTCCACATTGATGTTAAAAGGCTTGGAACTATTAAAAATATATTGTTTCTCAACATGATGCAGTAGCTTTGGATAGGCCTCCTCATGTTCCACACAGCAGGGTGTGAAAACGTAAATCAACTCTAGCAAATACCAAATAGATTCTCTGTGTTCCTCCTTGGCTGAAAAGTCCTATTGAATCATATCAACTAATTATTCTACTTTCATCAGCTGTGTTATCTGAGTTCTGAAAGCTTCAGCCTTCCACCTTGAAATAGCCCTGTTTTTCTCTTGAATTCTTTATGCTATAACTGAAAGAAAAAATGTCCCACATTGTAGTGGATTTGGTTCGCCAATTCAAATTTCCCGTCCAACGCACTCACTAAAATCATCTATTCAATTTATGCTGTGAGATATGGATTAGGAGGCAAAGCAGGCTCAAAACTTTAAAGAGCATAAAGAAAACTTTATTAACAGAACTAAAAGGAAAATAATAAGAATCAGAATAAACTTTCAGAACACTTCTCCTCCCCTCACTTCCCATCTTTCCTTCCCCACTGACAACGTAAAGAGACCAAACTTGGACCCCTCAATTAGTCTGTCACTTCTAAAATAGTTTTTTTTCCAGTTCCCTCAGAGAAAGAAAAGTCTCTCTTGGCATGCCATGGAGACTCCTCCACAAGAAACAGTTCTCTTGTAGATTTAATATCACAGCAAAGCAGCGCCAAGGTGGAAATCTCCTTGTACTGTGAAGGTCCCTCCCACATTTGGTAGTCTTCCCACAACTACCTCTGTGGGCCACCGACCCATGGGGCACGCTTTTAAGGATGAGCTGTTCAGAAGCAAAGGTTCTCTTCATTATCTCTGAGATCATCTTCGTCTCTGAAAATAGAGATCTTCCCCTCTTTCCCTGGGGCAAGGGTCTTCTTCACCTTATCTCTCTCTGTTCAAGCTTCTCATTGGATCACAGTCACTTCAACATCTGCTGGCTTTAGCACAAGTGCCTTTGCTCGTGTCTGCAGTTTGAACGCTTCATCCCCCCATGTCTTTCATGAGTTACAGGGATAACAGTCTGATTGTTCATGTTTTCATCATGGCTTCCAAAAGAATTTCAGTCCCGAGACTTTGGGACATCTCTTCATTCTCCTCCTTCTGGACTTCAGCTCTACCTTCCTCACTGACCTTGGAGTCTCTGTGTTGTTCTCCTCAAGTGTCTTCACCCTTCTCCCCTCTCTTATTCGCCAGAGGATTAGTATCTGTAGGTTTTATCTGTGCACGGAAAGAGTTAACATCTCTCTGGGCCTCTGCGGATGGTCAGGTGATCCGGTGCCGGGCAGCGGTGGGACAATCGAAGTGCAGGACTCCAGGCCGCGTTGGAGAAGGCGGCCAGGATCGCAGCAGCCAGGTTAAGACTCAGCGGCGGCACGCCGCGGGCCGATGGCTTTCCCTTTTCCTGCCCAGCAGCTGCGGGCGGAACTCCACAGCGGCAGGATTCCAGCCGCACCGCGCCCCGCCCGGGCCGGCTCAGCTCTGCGGCACAGCCCGCCCGGCCCGAGCTGCTCTCGCTGGCCGGGCTGCAGCTGTAACTCGGCGGCGGCAAGATCTCAGCCGAGCCGCACCGCGGGCTGACCGGGCCGGGGCTGGGCCACCCTGGCCGAGCCGCGCGGACTCCCCAGCTACCTGTTCAAAAGCCGGAAGTAAAAGAGACTTTTTCGCGGCTTTCTCAGTTTTTATTATGGGATCTGGATGCGTGTCCAACCTTCACAATTGGTTCATGGTCAACCCATTACACATGTATGTCCTAGTGGTTGACTCAAAAGTTTCTTAGATTCATTCTGGACCTTGGGATTTTCAAATAACAGCAAGATTCTTTCAAATTGTTGCACATAGCTTGTGCAAACATCCCTGGTTATAATCAATGCCATTTATTGAAAGCTATTCCAATAATTTCCAGTGATATGTCTCAGGAATCTATATGACAACATGATTAGAATCCTTCATTCTCCTTTGGTGCTCACCTGTGAGCAGTTTGAAATTCCTGGTTTTCTATTAAAAACAGGGTAGTGACCAGTGAAAACATCGTGGTGTACTTTCACAAACTCTAATTCTCCTTGGTTGTTTTACTAATACCAGTCAATTAGGAAGTGCTGGATCCCTTTCAAAATGAAATTCAACAGGATCATTTCCAAGCTATTATACTCCCAATTTTCTTTCTTGAAACTAAGTCTAAAGAATGTAATTAATATCAGCTCCCTATAATAATTAACTCAGCCTTAAAAATAAGTCACTGAAATTGATCAAACCTCCTCAGGTCTTGGAATTCAATGTTAATTTGGTAAAGAGTATTTAGCATGAATTTTCTAGAGAAGGGTCATGTCATCATTTTCTTGAACTGTGAATATGCTCCTTTGAAACAGCATTCAAAGCAGAAGGACCAATTCTATGTTACGAAGAGAATGAACTACTTATTCCCATCAATTCCTATTAAGTTTATTAACATATTTTAGCAGTAAATAACAGTAATTAATATCTGATATTTGTTAGGTATGGAATTTCTTAGAACATTATAAACCTTGGAGCCTTTTAGGCCTTTACAGCTAGATCTTCACTGGAGGGATAATTAAATTTCAATCTATGCAAGAAGGAACAGCAAGAAGAGTTGAAGCAATGAGACCACATATTAATTCATATTTCTTTAACAGAAGACATGTTATGAGTCCATTGTCCTCATGATCAGATCTGTAACTATAAGCTTAATTACTAGAGGAAACTGTAAGAGCACATATACTGATTTGTACAGGTTTCAAAGGACATTTATTAACTTTTTAAGGTCCAATTGGTTCCTTCATTTTCTGAGGAAATATCTGGAGTAAGGTTCTCTTGTCTGAAAGACAGCTGGAAAGGCCACATATGTAGCAAAAAGAAGGCAAGGCTTTTGGACATACTTTTTCTCCCTTCTTACTCTCAAGAAGACATTATAGCACTGAATTGTAGGGTTACATTGTCAGATCCTTTTCAAACAGGAATCAATTGTCCTGCAGCAGCCTCATGTTATAATAAGGTTTTATTTACATGGGGTTTTAAAAATTATTGTATGTTTGAAGAGGTAGTAAATTGTGATGTGTTGCCAGAGTTTAACAGGTTACATCTCGCTATGGCAAAAAAAACACTTATGTTTTAATGTTATGCAGGAGGACTATTTATGAAATAGGAAGGAGCAAGGTATTTATTTGCTCTCTGTAGGCTTCATCTATTCTTATTAATTTGAAGTTAAAAAAATGACAGAAAAAATTTGACAAAGATTGGACATTCAGATTCCTGTAGGAAGGCAGGGAGGTGAGGAATTTTTTTCTTCAAAAAAAAGAAAACTTTTACAAGTGAGGTGAAGTAGAATAGTATTGTCCTGAAAAAAAGGTAATTAAAAAAAAGGTTAAAACTCCAAAACAAAACAAAACAAAACAAAACAAAAAAAATCAAACCAAATAAATCCTCTAAATTCCCCAAAACAATGCATCTTCCAGAAAAAAAATTGAAATATTTGATTCAGGGCAGAATCTCCGCAGCGTTTTTGTATGAAGTTTGCTTGAAATGTCCAAAATTCTAATTCTCATCTGAGATTTATTCACATCACATTTATCAAGAAATATGACAAGAAGTGAAACAAACATTGCATTTCTCAAGCTATCTAAATTGTCAAGAGACTGGTAAGTTTTAAGTACACCAATACTTAAAAAGTAAGGTTTTTTGCCTTTGAAGTGATAGTAAAATATGGGAATAGCTATTAGACTGTTAGGGAAGTCAGGGGAAAATTCATTACCACTATCTTTAAAGTCTGTATAAGAAGGAAAATATGGCAATAAAAATCAAACTGAACTAAAATAACAACAGCAAAAAAAAAAAAAAAAAANTAATGCATGTTTGCCATGAAAAAAAAAAAAAAAAAAAAAAGAAAACAAAATAAATTAATAAACAAACTGCATTCCAAATACTTTCATGTTTTGAAAAGAAATCACAGGCGAAGAACTAAACGGATCTACTACTGAATTAGTAATTTCTGAAGAAAAAATCTGTGGGAAATCTCTAAACACTGGAGTACTATTCCTGTGTTAAAAATCTTTCAAAGACATATGGCTCAGAAGGAAGGTTTGGGTAAAAGGACCATGACAAAGTAATGAAATCAAAAATAACTTTTAATCAAATATGTGTAGTAGAGTGTCCTAGGCACTTTAACAAATTTTATGTTAAATATAATTCTGGATGATGAACAGTGACCTGTAAAGGGAAGGTTCTTACCAATAAACTCCTTTGGGTGGACAACACTGAAAAAGAGAGTACTTGAACTGAAGAAACATTGAAAACAAAGAAGAGAATAAACAAAATTATTCAGATCACATGCAGTCATTTTGAGACACAGTGATGAATTATTGAAGAGGGTACCAGTGTCTGTAATTAGGTGTGTGTAAATGCTGATTTTATTGATGTGTGTCTCTGGGCAACTACAGTTTGAACAACATGTTCCTGTCTGTCTCCAATCTTTTTTAAAATATAGGTCTATGCTTCGATTCTGGCATTAACTACCACCCATCACCCTCACCTCCTTGCCTTTGGCTTAATCTTCTTTATTTATTTATTTTGTAACTTATGTAATTAATATTCTTGTGGTACTGCAAAAGACCTTGGAAAACTGTTGGAGAGAGAAATATGCATCATGAGGCTTAAGCTTGATGGATTTTGCTTCTCTTGTGTCAGCTCTTGCAGAGATTTATAAGACTGACTAAACAATTTGCTCTGGTAGTTTCATAAATTCTATAATCAAATGACCTTAATTGCTACTCAAAAAAAATTCCTTTATTCACTGGCATTATTTGATCTAAAGCCAAAAGAAACAAAACAGATCCATGGCAGTATGCTCACAAGTGTATCTGAAGCTTTTATCTGAATCAGACCCAGACTTGTGCTGTGCATCATATTTCTACATCAGCATCCCAAATAGAGAGATGTCTCGACTGAGTTTCAGACACAAGCAAAAGTAGAGCTATGGTACAGTGCAGGGAACTTGGGGTGGAGGAGAGGGCTCCCCTGGGGCAGGTAGGACAGGGCAGGAAAGGGAGGGTAGGCCCAGCTGCATGGTGTTTTCCACAATTTTATTCATGTCATATTCATTCTGAAGATGTTTCGATGATTCACGTCTCACAAAACTAAGAAAAAGGTATATTTATAGCATTTGGTCAATACATTTTTAAAAGTTTATCTTAAAATTCTTAGAAGTAGGGTGGAATCACTTGCAAATGATTGATAATGATACAGATATAATGACGACACAATAATAAATCAGTCATAATAACGGTGATACAAAAAATTAGATGGGTATGTGACAGATGGACTTGGACCCTTAAGCAAACAAGCAGCTGTTTTGTACAAATTACAAAGGAAAAAAAGTCTCAAGCCACAGCTGAGCGAGGAACCCCTCTAGGAAATCCACACAGGAGCAGAGTGACCCTGTGAGCATCCATGCTCATGAGGTTGGAACTCTTATCATGAAGTTAACACGGGAATAGCAAGTGGCTTTTCTGAACCTCATTATTGCTCAAAGAAAGTTGTGGGTACAAGTAACCTCATGAACATGGTTACATTCCCGTTGTATGCAAATTGACTACGAGCCAACCAATTTATTACATAAATATGACAGACTAAGTGATCCTTTGAGTTCTCACTGCCAGGCAGCATATCTGCATGGTAGAGATCTCCCCAGGAGCTTTTGTGCCTCTAATCTCTGTGTCAATCATTCTAGTTAGATTCTAACTCAATTTCCATTTGTGTGTTCTTCCATGTTGTAAGTAACTGAGTGAACCTTGCTACTGAACTGTGTTAAGTCACGTTTACAACATCATATTAAAACTAATTTTGCTTCTGCCTTTGATGGTGGTTTTTTAAGAAATCTAAATCACCCATTTGTGACAAACTGGCATAGTTAGCAGAATCCTAAATCAAGATTCGAAAAAGGGAGTAATCTAACCTTTGCTTCCAAGTAACTCCGGATTTATTTTACAACTGGAACCAAAATACCATACATTTATTTTCAGATATCTAATGCATTCCAAAATTTTAAACTTATTTTCTTCTGAGTGGCCCCAGGAAAAAACTAAGAAAGCACTATTCCTAAAGCTAAAAAATTTCATCACAGACTGGAAAATCCCTTTAAAGTCTACTTTCAATTTAGCAGTGATGTCTGAAAGGTGGGTTCTCATAATCTCTATTGCATCAAGTTATATGACACTTACATTTTTGGTATACATTTGAAGACACAGAGTCACTTAACCAATATATAAAACTTTTTCTCTTTTATTACAATTAGGCAAGTCAGTTATTTTTAGATGCATATTATAATGTAAGCATATTTCTATCTAGGAATAAACCATGACTTTTAATCCCAGTGGATTTTCAAAATATTTCAAATTTTTCACATTTGAAGGTCTTGCACAATATACCCCTTGAAAGTATCCTTTCAGATTTGACTCTGAGCAGAAAGAGAGGCTCTTCATCTTGACTTTGTGAAGTAGACAAATCTGCATTCCAAGATACAGACAAAGAAATTAAAAAACCATTTACATTCTTATCTAAATAATAGCTATTTTTTGTTTCGTATGTTTGAAGACACATGTCCCTTCATACTACAGGAGATACTGAGAAGACTAGTGGTGTTAATTCCATGTGATTCAATGTGGTACTGCAAAATCACACATTATTTTCAGATACTGAAAATGAAAGCTGCTTGGATTGTGTCAAAAGTGATAGGAAGAAGTAAAATACATGATTTTTTTTCAGGAAAAGAGTAATACCATACGTGGTTAACAAAGATGTTGCTTATTTGCCTTTACAATAAAAATCCTGTATCATTGTATTTGCACAATTTTTTCTTCTCCTCTTCCTTTAAATTAGTAGGTGTAAAAGAGAACTATATGGAATCATTAGAAATGTTAGAGATGGATGTGTAAAAAAACCCCAGCTACCTAAGGTTGTTTAAAAAGAAATATGTTTTCTTCCACATAGGAAATAATGCTTAAGGGTAAACAAACAAAATTCTGACTTTGTTAAAGAAGTGATTTAAAAAACCCCAAATGCTTGTTGTAAAAATACTTGTTAATTTTTTCATTAAAGTTATTGAAAAAACAATTTGATGGATCCTTCTAGCTGTCACCCATACAATATGTGCGCTATTAACAAATTGCTTGATTTGGTTTTATTTTTCCAGTTGTGGAAAAAATGACAGTAAGAGGTGAGGCCAAATAGGATAACTGAATTCAATATCTTCCATAATAAAGTTCAAATTTGGATCTGAATTAAAACATCAGTCAAAAGCTGCCTAGAAATAAACTTGGCACATACTCCATTTGTCCTATGAATGTCTGTAATGAAATGTATATACCTGGTCTTAAGCATCAATTTTTTAAAAAACTTAAGCCCTTTGTTCTTTCTTTCTTTCTGTTGTTGTTATCTTTCTGGAAAGGAAAAGGAACACAATTCCTGCATTTCTGGAAGAGTTACATACAGTGCTTCATCTATATTTATTTTTGTCTTGGCCAATGCATCACAGAATCACAGAATCAGAATATGGGTAACATTGGAAGGGACCAGAATGGGACATCTAAGCATATGGCACAGGATTGTGTCAAGGCGGCTTTTAAATATTTCCAGTGAGAGGGACTTCACACACTCCCTGGACGATCTGTTCCAGTTCTCATTCACCAGCACAGTAAAGATGTTCTTCCTCATGGTCAGGTGGAACCTCCTATGCATCTGTTTCTGCTCATTACCTCTTGTCCTGTTGTTTGGCAGCACTAAACAGACAGCACCAAACAGGTCTATAGGCTTGACTCTCCCCTTCAGATAATCACATACATTGATTGTATGTTGTCTTTTCTTTCAGTTGTCTTTTCTCCAGGCTAAACAAACCCAGCTCCCTCAGCCTTTCCTCATAAGTGAGATGCTCCCATTCCCTCATCATCTTCATAGCCCTCAGCTGGACCTTCTCCAACACTTTCTTGTCTGTTTTATGCTGACGAGCCCAGAACTGGACACAGCACTCCAGATGTGCCTCACCAGGGCTGAGCAGAGGTGCAGGATCCCCTCCTTCACCTGCTGGCAGTGCTCTTCCTGAAGCACCAGGATCCGTTGGACCCCAGGGTGCTACTGGCTCGTGGTCAGCTTGTTGTCCACCGGCACCCCAAAGTTCTTCCCCTCAGAGCTGCTTTCCAGAAGGTCAATCCCCAGCCTGTCCTGGTGCCTGGGGTTATTCCTCCCAAGGTGCAGGACCGCGCACTTGCTTTGCTGAACTTCATTAAGTCCCTCTTTAACCATATCTCCAGCTTGCTGAGGTCTTTCTGAAGGGCTGCACAGCTGTCTGGGGTATCAGCCACTCCTCCCAATTTTGTGTCATCAGCAAACTTACCAAGGAGGCACTCATTATAGCTTTGTTTCAAAACTTCTGTTGTGCTGCAGGATGGGAATACAGTTTCAGTCCTTAACATACTTTTTTCATAATCCTGTCTTCTTTATCACGTAACTGTCAAAGTACAGGGTTTTGTAATGTTTTTGTTTACTAAACTTTTTAGAAATTAGTAAATCATTGACTGTATGTTCCTTAGCAGGTGCTTTTTTCATTCTCTTTTTAAAATATCTACATTTTTATTGTGTTATTTTATTTTTTTTTTAAAGATATTATGCTCCTTTGCCATCTGTTTAATGTTTTTGACCACTGCTTTGTGGCATTTTGCAATTCCAGGACTAATGTATTCCCCAAAGACAATTGGTCAGTCGGGGAATTCTCTTGGTATGTGAGAAGGTTTCCATTACAGGCTTTAGCAGTTTGAATACTTGACATCGTGTTGGGATCTTTTTTCCCCTCTCACATCCCTACCCACTCAACAATCCCACACCCACTTCAATTCCCTCTCCCATCCCTACCCACTCAACAAAAAAACTGGTTTTTCTTTCTTCAAAACCAGTGTGTTTTCATTACCTGGTGAAACTTTTGTTGCCCATGTATACTTATCTAACTCAAAACCTGGATTCTATTTTAATTATGCCATAAGTGGCCATTACTTCAGGACCTGAAATCCCTGTTTTTTATCTGAAATCTAAATTTTATATTTTAGCATCAGTTCCTTCCTTCTGTTTTTAAAAAGCTTTCTCATATACAATAGCCACCTACTTTTTTAAATAATAACAAGTTATTTTTTCAAGTTCTTTTTGAAGCTCTTTGTGTTTGCCTAACAGCATGTAATAATTACTGGTTAACAGCAAGTGCTGTGGGGATTTTTTTTGTTGTTTTGTTTTTGTTTTAGCAATTTAATTTCTCGTGCTGTTTTCTTTGAAAGAAATAGAAGCAGATAACATATTAGAAAGCTTTTTTGTAAAATGTTATCAAGAATAATGTTTTCTCTCTGTTATCTACACTGGGTTAGTAATTATATGTGATCTGTTGCAATTTGGCTGAGAGATTTTGTTTTCATGCCCAAAATTGGAAAAAACTTCCCAAACAGTATTAGAATTGATAACATAAAAAGCAGTCTTAATGAAATGTTTCAGGTGCACAGATGATACCTATGCGCAGGATCACATTTTCACAGTTTTTATAATTTTAATTAGTATATCCAGCAAGTACATCCAATAGGAGAATGGTTGCTGTGGAAACTCTCCCTTGGATCTGCCCCATTAGAGTTCATCCAAGGGGTTCTTAGCCATATATCTTGTTATGTCTCCCAGGTGCTGGATGTCCTTGTTATAAATTCTTCTCCTCAAAAATAAGAATTTCAAGAGTGTGACATAATGTGTTAGAAAGGGTAACTTCTGTTCTAAAGTGTAAGAAAGTGCTAGAAACCATACAGCTATATATTAAAAATCTACAAAGCTACAAATATATGAAAAGACTAAAAATCTGTAGGCATCAGTTGTATTTCACCAAAAGTAATTTGTACAGGTTGACATGTTAAAATTTGTTGTTTAAAATTGTTAAGTGAAAACAGGAATCCCGTATTATCCAACTTCACATTGACTTAAACTAGTATATATTTTTTTCTTTAACAGGAAGCTCAGACAATATCAAGTCTTTTAAGCACTAAAGTCAAGTAAAAGTCTTTCTTGAAATATGATAATGATGCTGCCCACCTTGCATGATTTTCACCAAGACCTTTAAACTTGACTGTTATATTTCTAATGGAAAAGTAAGTATTTTACTCTTTTCCTAATTAGTTTCCAATGAAGTAGATACACATCAAGTCAGTGTTTATGAAAATACCATTTTATGCCACTTAGAAATTTAGTTGAGAAACTCAGGGGATGGCACAATTGCAGCTTTCTCAGGTTTTGGAGGTATTTTTAAGTGGTTTTGTTTTTTTACCTGTTGACTTTTGATAAGTTCTTTATCAGAGCATCCCATTTTCTTTATGTATTCCTTCAGAAAGAAGTGGGGAAAAAATGTTCTCAAAATCTACTTGCTGAAGGATTAGCTTAATCCTTAAGCAGCAGAGTATAGAAGAACTTTGTTTTGATGGAGACATTTTTTGCACAATTCAAATATTTTGGCTGCTTCTATTTATTTTTTAATAGAAAAGAAATAAAATTGTATGAATTAATTACTCCTTTCAAATTTGGGACTTCTAATTTTTTCCCTTTTTTTTCCCCAGGATTTTGTTGCAGATGTTCTGGGTTTTTTTAAAATATTACTCTTGTTCCAGAAATGAAACAAACAAAAATAAAACTAATCACAATAACCTAAATGGAAACTAAGATTGATTAATTGTTTTTGGCTTAAGACATACAATATGTGCCAAATGTAGTTAACCAAAGTTCTCAATGGCATATTTTCATTCATAATAACATGAGAAGTGTGTAATTCTTTAAATGTGATTTCACTAGGTCTTTCACTAGGTCTTTCACTAGGTTTTAAGTTAATAGTAATTCAGCCTTAGTTTTTTGACTCAAGACATTGCCATCTTTTCTTTTCTGATTCTACATACTTTTCTGTATTTGCTTAGTAATCATCAGCAGTTTTAAGAGCATTTGCTAATCACTTTTCTCTACATTTTTATTTAAAATTGCTTTGCATGCCAAACCACAAGCTTTTCTTAATGCCGAATTAATTCTCACAATTGTTTTTAATCGCACATAATCTTGAAATGAAAGATATATGACAGAAAGATTCCTGGCATTACTTTAGTCCACATTACATTCCACTTGAAAACAAGAATCGTTTACTTCAAAATTAATTTGAATTGATCACTGTCAATATTCTTAATGCCAGACATTTGCATTTTGTGGTCATTGTGTCATGTGGCAATCTGCAAACTGCCCTGGTAAAATCAGAGGATTATAATAAGTGTATGAATCTTTGGCTACCTATATAAAATAATACACTTCTAAATATTTCAAGCCTTTCTTATGGTCATTCGTACCAATGACAGAAGTCTCCTAAATGCCTTGATCCATTTCTTAAATGGAGATGCTCTCATGATATATCCCATAACATTCATATCCTGTGGATACAATTCACTGCCTCTGTTTAAAACTATTCCATCATTTAAAATCATATGGTCTTTCATTTCTTCTTTCTATTTCCTTTAGGAACCAGGAATGTAATTAATTTGTGTAATTATCAGGCCTCCATACTATGTTGACAAGAGCATCTTTAATATATCATTTAAGTATTGAGAAGCTTCTTAGGTGAACCATACGATACTGTGAATGCAGAAAAGAAGGCAGAAGTCTGCAGTGGTTTCTACTTTTCATTGCAAAATATAGTTTAGAAAGCAGAAGTTCAGTAGGAATAGACCACTCATGGTCAATATAATAAAGATTTCATAGTGATCCCTTTTCTAATATCTCCCTGTTTTTTTGGGGTTGTTTTTTTTTTTTTTTTTTTTTTTCTTTTGGCTTCAGAAAGTTTTGAACTTTTTTTAAAATTTTCCAGCATTTGTTCCCAAGATGAGTGCAAACTAATCACTTGCATGAAAAGGTCAGTTTAATCTTAATGGCAAGGTAAAATCAGAGTGAGAAAGATAGAGATGCACTTGAAATTTGGTGTTCTAAAAGTGACACTAGCAACAGATATTTCTCTTAATTAAAAATATACTAAATATTCTCCTTTTCATACCAACTGCCCTCAGATGTCACTAAAGTCATGGCTACTTTAGTTCTGCTGTGTCAATGTGGCATTAGAATAATCCAAGTAGGCTGCATTACCAAAATTTACACTGGGGAATATCTAAGGAGTCAGATCTCATTAGACTTTTAAACTCAGTTTTAGACTGACCTGTACATTTCATAAATACAAGTTAGAAAATTTACAAATTCAACAAAAATGTTATTCCCTAAAAACAAACAAACAAACAACAAAAAAACCCACAAAACCAAACAAAAAAAAGCCAAAACCAACAAAAAAACGCCCACACCAAAATGCAAACCCACAAAAAAGTGGAAGAACTTTCTATGGTGCTGAAGTATCCTTATTTTCATTTCCCATCATCAATATGAAGCATTATTACATGGAAAAAATGAACAGAAATTTAAATTTCATAAAAAAATTAAATATATATATCCTAGAGGTAAAATAAGATCAAGAAAATCTTAGCATTTTCAGAATAATACAAAGTCTATGAAGTATAATGCAGTTGGTGAAAAACAGAAAGGAAAGATTCAAAAAACCATTAACACCCTGTTCTATGAGTGCAAATTGAAAAGTTAAAAATAAAGACTCTCACTGAAGGTAGTTAGACCTTTCATTTATTCATTGTGTGAGCCAATTTATACCTAACTAGACGACTTTTTTCTGTGGTTTGTCTGAATGCGACTGTTTTTTCATTTAATTGTGCATTAGAAAAAGGTTATGATTTAACTTGACATTGACAATACAATAGATTTCTGGGTTCTTATTTCTGCTCCTCAAGTATTTATGAGTTAAGCATTTACTAAATATGGAACAGAATTGTTAGCACTCCTTGCCTTAATTTGTTTTTTCAATGTCATGCTGCTCCTAATTTTGAATAACTGCTTTTATGTACTGTGAAGAATAGTAACCATTTTGTATTGTGGTTTTGTTCAAATTCTACTTGTTGTTATGGAAACAGCATCCCTATTAAGCTTCCTGTTGTATATCTGCTCTACAAGACCTTATTTAAAATGTTCAGCAGCAAAGGTAGAAGGAAAATATAAATTCAAATAATACTTGGTTTAACTATTGCTATTTTACACTTTTAAGATGTTTTAAATAGGAAATATCCATAGCAATTACCAGACACCTCTTCAGTTTTCTGAAATTGTTCTTTAACATTTGCCCAGTAATGGATTTTATTTTTTATTGAATTGAAGTTTTAAAAAATGCTGTCACTATTTTCACATGATTTCATGTTGTCCTGGTTGTTTTAAACTGTATCAACAGGATGCATGACCGTGTAAAGGTGCCAGTGATTCAGTAAAGATGCCTTAATTGCGCTGAGGAAGACTTCTTGTTAGATACTGATGACACTATTATTTCTTTGTGTCAATTACTAAAGCTCAGGAATTTGCAATTAATATTCAAGACCTTGATTTTGGTGAGGTTTTCTTGTTGTGGTGGTGATTTTTTGGTTTAGATTTGGTTCTTTTGTTTTTTATTTTGAATAAAACTTAAAGAATAGAGTACTCTCCTTTTTGTTTTCTAATAAAAAAAAAAAATTGGCAGCTGCTTTCTGGGTACCATTGAGAGCACTTATAAATGTCTAGGTCCCCTTCTGGAAGACTTTTCACTCTGAGCATGTAAGTGAAACATGAGTGAGGGAATAATTACATTGCACAAGCAATAGCAGTGAAAGGCAGTTTGGAAGATTTTCTGTGTATGTGTTTGGGGTAAGAATCAGTTTGCAGTGAGAACCTAAATGGAATCAGCAAGGAAGCAATACACTAAATAAAATGAAATGAGAATCAAAGCAAGAGAAGGAGCAAGTCGCAGACCAGGGAGTAAATCAAAGTGGAAACTGCTTAGAAATAGTTATTTTGGCCCACAGCTTGTTACCTATCAACTCAGGACAGTGTTCCAGAGAGGATCTGAGGGCAGGGGTCTTAAAAGTTAACAGCAAAAGCTTTGAAAAATAGCAAAGATGGACAGAAAACATCTAAAAACCTCTGAAGTTTATGAATCCCTACAAGTCCATTATTTCTGCTTGGGGGGGAGGGGGTTGAACAAACTGCAATAAATATCTGATGAAAAAAAGCTGTGACTAAGTGTTAGGGGTTTTCTGAATACCCACTCTCCATACTTCTGCTCTCTGCTCCTGTCAGAAGATTGCTGTGACTGGCTGTGTTCTGAACTTTTTTCTCTGTCTGTGACCCTCATGCATCTACTTGTCTGAGTTCAGAATTTATCAGCTGTGGGCCAAGGACCGGTTTCCATTGCATCCAGCCATTTGCTACGTAAATTCATTTACTGATTCAGTAATCCTAATTCAGATTACTTTTCTTTTATCAGCCTTGCAGATGAACATCAAGAGACCGCACAGAAACAAAGCGAACCGTATCAGGAGGGGGTAAATCATATTAATATTGTTTTTAGTATGATGACAGAATTTTAGCCAGAGGCTCTCAGGAGCCTTGAATAGCCTCATTTTCTACATCAACACAGCATATGTTTTGTGGCAGTCGGCAAATGAACGAGAAATCTTCACTATGAATTTCAGCATTAAAATATATTTATCTCGCTTACTAATTAAAATTTTACAGCCTGAAAGTACAATTAATTAATTAATTAATTAATTGTAAGGTATAATTTGGGGTCAAAAACCATACAAATTTCTTGGGTTTTCTATATAAATACTAAAATATAGATACCTATATATATGCCTATGTAAACCAGTGTCAAATAAGAAACACAACAAATTCTTTTCAAGTGTAAACTAAAGGACACTAAATCAAGCAGAATCACACCTTTCATAAAAAACTATTTGCATTAGGTCCTAAATAGGATTATATTTCACTATTAATTTTGTGTTGCTCACTTTTCCATTTGTCACAAAGAGGTTTGCTAGAAATTTAACAAAATTAGATTCTGGCATTTAAACATTTTAAAATCTGCATTAAAATAACATAATAATTACACAGACAACATATTAGAAATGGAAATACAGCAGAAATTACTTCAATATTAATGATCTTGTATACTTTCATGTCCAAAATTTTTGACAGGAGACAAACATCAGTTGAAATATAAGGAAAACAGGTAGTGTAACTTGGCATAGTGCCACTGAATTCCCACAGGAATGAATATAGAATCAGAGAATCATAGAATATGCTGAGTTGGAAGGGATCCATCAATAGAATTGAGTCCAACTCCTGGCCCAAAAAAGGACACCTCAAGAATCACACCATGGGCTTAAGAGCATTGCCCAAACACTTCTTGAACTCTGTCAGGTTTGGTGCTGTGACCACTTCCCTGGGGAACCTGTTCCAGTGCCCAACCACCCTCCGGGTGAAAAACTTTTTCCTGATATTCAGCTTAAACCTTCCCTGTCTCAACTTCACGCCATTTAACTCGAGTCCTGTGAGTGGACACCACAGAGAGGAGATCAGTGTCTACTCCCCCTCTTTCCCTCACAAGGAATTCACAGACTATGATGATGTGTCCCCTCAGTCTCCTCTTTTCCAGGCTGAACAGACCAAGTGACTTCAGCCACTCCTCATATGGCTTTGCCCGCAGAACCTTCACTATCTTCACAGCCCTCCTATGAACATTCTCTAACAGCTTAATGTCCTTTTTTATACTGCAGTGCCCAAAGCTGCCCCCAGCACTTGAGGTGAGGCCATCCCAGTGCAGAGCAGAGCGGGACAATGCCCTCCCTTGCCCAGCTGGCGATGCTGGGCCTGATGACCCCCAGGATATGGTTGGCCCTCCTGGCTGCCAGGACACTGCTGACTCAGATTCAACTTTCTGTTGACCAGGAACCCCAGGTCCCTTTTCATGGTTCTGCTTTCTGGCACCTCATTCCGTATGCACATCTAGAGTTGCCTGTTTCCAGGGGCAGAATGAGGAACTTTCCCTTGTTAAACTCCCTAAGGTTGATGATAGATCACCTCTCTGATTTATTGAGATCCCTCTGCAGGGACTCACTGTCCTAGAGTGAGTCAACAGCTGCTCCCAATTTAGTCTCATTGTCACACTTAGTGTTCCTTTAAGTCCTGCATCCAGGTCATTGATGAAGATATTCAAGAAAACTGGGCTGGGGATGGAGCCCTGCAGAACCCCACTAGTGAATAGTTACTAGTGTGATGTCACCCCATTCACTGTAACTTTTTGTGTCCAACCCTTGAGCCAGTTACTCACTAATTGCATGATGTGTTTGTCCAGCCTAGTGCTGGGTGTTTTGTGCAGAAGGATCCTGGGAAAGACAGTATCAAAAGCTTTGCTGAAGTCCAGAAAGATTACATCAGCTGTCTTTCCTTGGTAAACTAGTGGAGCTACCTTGGTTGTAGAGGATAATCCCTCATGAAGTCGTGCTGGCTGTGACCGATGACTTCCAGGTGTTTTTCAATACCTCCAGAATAATACTTTCCATTAGTTTACCAGGCATGAAGTGACACTGACAGGTCTGTAGTTTCCAGGGTCCTCCTTTTTGAAAAATCAGATGACATTTGTCAGCTTCAAGTCAGCTGGGACCTCTCTGGATTCCCAAGACTGCTAAAAAATAATCAAAAGCCTTTGTGGTGATAACAACTAACACTTTGAGAACTCTTGAATGAATCCCACCAGTTCCCATGGATTTGTAGGGATTTCCAGCTGGAGCAGCAGAACTCTCAGGAATTCCAGTTCCACTGAGAGTTGATCATTCTCATAGTCATGATCCTTCAGCTGAAGGCACTGGTACCCTCTTGGTCCATCTTCTGTGTTAAAGCAGAATCGAAGAAAGCACTGAACACCTCTGCCTTGTCCATGTCCCTGTTTGTGAGGTGCCCATCCTCATCCTGTAAAGTTATTCTGATGTTATTTCTACATTGACTTTTGATATCTATTTGAAAAAACTCTTTCTTTCCCCCACAGTTCTGGCGAGCTTCAACTCCAATTGAGCTTTGGCCACAGGATTTTTCTCTCTAAGGTGACCAGCAGCATCTCTGTATTCCCATGCTGCCTAACCTTGCTTCCACTGGGCATACACCTTCCTTTTCCACCTTATTTCCAAGAGAAGACTCCTGTTCAGCCTACCTAGCCTCCTGCCTCACCTGTTTGACTTCTGACATTTGGGAATTTCTGCTCCAGCACCCTTAGGAGATGATGTTTCAAAAGTGTCCAGAACAGATGGACGCCAGCACATGCAAAAATATTTTCCCAGGGTGTCGCAGCCGCTTGCCTTTCAGCCCAGCGGGCAAGCTGCGGCTTGTACGGAGCGTCCTAGTCACTAGCTAGGTGGGTCCGAAAGGCGGTCGAGTGGTGGCGTACTGAGGAGCGTTCAGCTCTCAATCCCTTGAGAGCTGTGAAGCAGGCAGTTGTTGGGTGGTCGTGGAGGCACGGGTGAAGTATGAAGGAAAGACTCTTAGTGGCGGATTCCCAATCCTTTATTCCCTGCCAGGTAGGACGGAGGAACGTGGGGACTGGAAGGGGTGCCAACAAAGAGCGCGGAGCAAGGGTGACAAGGGGTTTTATAGAGGAAGAAGAGAGGGCAGGGAATAAAGATAAACCAATCAAGGAATTGACACAAATTGACATACAACCAACAGGGGTACAACGCAGGCGGGACTTAATACAGCAACCAATGGGTAACTGAACTTAACAGAGCTTTCCAGAACTATATGCATAAACATAACATGGGCAGAACCAGGGGAGGAGCAATGCCTGGATTGGCAACCTTAGGGAGTGGCCTGGCCCTCAACCTCGCCTTCAGAGTCACTGTTGTGGGAAGGATAATCCTTCCAACTAATTTCATTAATCTTAAAACTGAAGGCAGGCTGGGCCACTGCCACATCAGGAGATATTTATTGCTAGTTCCCTGAGAAGCCTGAAGTCTGCTCTCCTCATGTTCAGAGTTGAAGTTTTTCTGGCACCTTTCCCCCGTCAACAAAAATTTTAAATTTAATTGCTTTTTAATTTCTGTGTCCAAGACAGACGCCAGTCTCCATTTTGCTCATGAGATCCACTCTGTTGACAAACAGTAAATCAGGGATGGCATCTTCCTAAGCTAGGTCTCTTAGGAGTTGTTCCATTGACTTACCATCCAGATTTTTTAAGAATCTTCTGGCCTGTGTTGTACCAGCTGTTTGATGGTCCCAGTTGATTTCAGGCAAGTTGAAGTCCCCCATAAAGACGAATGCAGTTGACTTGGAAGTATCCTTTAGTTCCTCAAAGAATAATTCATCGACATCATCATCCTGGCCAGGAAGTCTATAGTAGACTCTCACAATGACATCCACATTGTTTGTTTGCCCCTTGATTCTTAGCCAGAGGCTCTCAACTGTTCCGTTGCCGACTGAGAGCTCCATATATATTCTATCCCTTCTGTTGCATACAGTGCCACCCCTCTGCCTCTTCTGCCCTGCCTATCCCTCTGGCAGAGCCTGGAACTGTCCATTAGGGCACTCCAGTCACAGGACACATCCCACAAAGTTTCACTTATGCCAATGATGTCAAAACTTGGGGACTGGGCCAAATCTTTGAGCTCATCTTTCTTATTGATAATGCTGGATGGATTAGTGTGGAAACATTTCCATTGTGGTTCTTTGTAGCCAACACTTCATGAAGAAGATTGAGGGATCCCGTTAGTGCTTATTTCAAGTTTTGGCACAGCATCCCATTGCTCATTACTAGCAAGCCCGATATTTTTCACTTCCCCCTTCCAAACTATTTTACAGCTCCATCAACAAGCCCTGCTAACTCCTGCACTAGAAATTGGTTTACCCTCTGAAAAAGGCGCATCCCATCAGGTGTCAGTGTCAGTAGAGCAGGTGTTTAACAGAACATCCCATAGTCTAAAAACCTGATATTTTTGTGTTTATACCAGCCTTGGAGCCACACATTTATCTGATGGATCTGGCTATTATCAGTATTATTCCTTGTTACTGGAAGGATGAAGGAAATCACTACCTTTGCTCCTGATCCTTCAACAAATCGTCTTAAGGCTCTGAAGTCTCTTTTGATTGCCCTTGGGCTTCTTTTTTTTATTTTGTTGCTGCTAGTTTGAACAATGAATAATGGATAGTAATCAGATGGCCGTACTAGACTGGAGACTTCTCTTGTAGTGTCCCTTATCCATGACTGCCAAGGGCTTCTGGGTCTGGATGGGGCTGGAGGCTGCTTCTTCTGTGTCCCTGAGTTCAGGAGCCCCCCATATAACTCAATCAAACCCTCACCCTTAGACCTACCTCAGTTGCCACTGCTGCTGCTGCTGCTTCTGTGTTGCTAACTTTATATTATACATATCCATCCATATTTTTATATATAAATATAAATATAAACATAAACATAAACATAAACATAATTATTAATATAAATATATATATATATACATATGTATAGATACATATGTATGTGTTATATGTTATATATAACTTGGTTTATTTTTGCAGTTATTTTTTCAGAGATGCTGAGATCATGACCAGCTTATTTACGTGCAATGACTAATTATAGTCTCCAGCTTCTTTCAGGTTAGGGTAAATCATAGTTTCCTATTCAGTCCACACACTGGATATGAATGATTTGTTTAAGAATAAACAAAACAAGAAAAAAATTGTATCGGGGGGAAGGAGTGTTTTATATACATTCTTAATGCCTTCAGCTCTGATCTATAACACAATTCATAGATTAACAGTGTTCTTAAAAATTTAAGAGAATAAAATGCTGAAAAACAAACCTTATCCATTTCTAGATTGTGTTTACTGCAGAGCTGCATGCTTTTTCTGAGTGTAATACTGCAGTTAATTTCACTTTTATTCTTGTTACTGAATTGTAACAAAGTAAAATTATAATACATGTAAATCTTTTGTATAAGTAAAGTAAATGAATTAGGGTTGAATGGAGCGACCTTCATTGAGACCACTCATAAAGCACTAACATAGCTGTATTTACATCTTAGATTAATATGGGTGATTTCACATTAGAATTATAATTTTTTTTAAAATGAAGACACAGCAAGTAATATTTTATAACACACAGTTCAAATCTGAGTACAATGACTGGATTTTCTCCTAATTTAACTCTCCTGAAATAGACTATTTTCCTTTGTGAGATTTAAACAGAAACTCGGTATGGATAGTAGTAATTAACTCATTACTGTGCAGTGCAACATCTCATGTTACATTGTTTTGACACTGACAGTGTTGCTCTTATAAATTGCTTCTGAGGCTTACACAACATTAGATGTTCTAAACTCCTCAACAGAGATGTGTGACTCAAAAATATAATCATGTGTAATGAAGGGGAAATGGGATATAATATGTATACCAGCTGTTTAGTAAAGTTGAATTTTAAAGCCTACACGATTAATTTTAAAATGACACCTAAAGGAAATAGCTCATGCCTTTTCTATCTTTATTCTGACAGAACTAAGTGGGGCTATCACAGGCATAAGTACAGACTGGGAGAACTCACTGAGGGCAGACCTGCAGAGAAAGAGTTGGGGCTTGAAGAACTGGACATCAGTTGGCCTTTGGCCCTTCCAGCCCAAAAAGCCAAGTGTGTCCTGGGCTGCATCCAAAGCCCTGTGGGCAGCAGGGGAGGGAGGGGATTCTGCCCCTCTGCCCTGCTCTGGTGAAACCCCACCTGCAGAGCTGCCTCCAGCTCTGGGGTCCCAGCATAGGAAGATGTGTGACTTGGACTGGGTCTGGAGAAGGGCAACTAACATGATCAGAGGTCTGGAACACTTCTCCTATGAGGAGAGGCTGGGAGGGTTGGGGGTTTTAAGCTGGAAAATGGATGGTCTGGGGTAACTTCCTTGTGGCCACCAAGTACTTAAAGAGGACTTATAAAAGATGGAAGAGTGGCTTTTTGCATGGTCAGATAGTGATAAGACAAGGGGAAGAATTTTAAACTAGAAAAGGAGAGATTTGGATTAGATATTAGCAAGAAGATATTTACAGTGAGGGTGATGAGGCACCCAAATATGTTCCCCAGAGAAGCTGTGAATGCCTTATCCCTGGAAGTGTTCCGGGCCAGATTGGATGAGGCCCTGACCAGTTTGGTCTAGTGGGTAGCATCCCTGATCATAGTGAGGGAGTTGGAACTAGATGATCTTTAATATTCCATTCAACCCAGGCCATTCTATGATTCTATAATATTTTATTTTGGAAATGCCAAGACACTGACTTTGTAAGATTCATATAGAGTACTCTAACGATGATAATTTTATATTTAAATCATGTCACATTCACGTATGAAGAAAAGGTGATAGATGACAATCTAAAAATAAGTCTTTAAACTGAAAAAGTGTGTTTGTCATCTGGCATATATGCATACATCATGGCTTTTAGTGAAGTTCTATACACTTCTTGTGGTAGCACAGCTGGTTTAGGACTCATCCTTGAGCATTATATTGCCTTAAACTGGCTTAAACTTTTGCTCTGTTACTTTGATCTCTATGGGATATTTATTTTGGTCTGGTAAACTCCTCAATTCCTAGCAAAACAATTAGAATTCAAAAGTAGGGATTATGAAGGTATAAATCTTAGTAGGAATTAGATTCTAAATATGATTGGGAAAGACATTTCTGGTGTAAGATTTACTTATTAAATTTGAATAATTTAAAAAATGATCATATTAAATAACTTAATAAGCTCCTAAAAATTCTTATTCAAATAGTTAGATATTGTGTATTCTTTGAGAGTTTATTAAAAATGAATCTGAGCTCATTTATAAAGATTTGGTGACCCAAAACTAAATGGGGTCTCATAAAATGTGCAGCGTCCTCTTGAAATATTAGCTCCAGACTGTGATTTGCAAATTATGATCTGGGAGAACTTTCTGCAGAGCCTGTCCCTGAATTTTTAAAATCTCTGTAACAAGCTACCTCTGTAAAGATCCGTCAGTTGCCTGAAGCTGTTTCTTGTGCCTTTCCCAATATTTTCAACATTAAACGCTTTGCATTTAGAAAGTATCAAACAATCCTCATTTCTTACTGGAACTCGCTAAGTTAGCCTTAAAATCAAGTTCATTTTTGGAAGAAAACAAATGGAAAAGTACTTGAAAAATTTGTTTGCCCCGTCAATGTATTACAGAAGTGAACACATGATATTCATCAAATCAGAAGACATTTATTATTATTTAAAACATCAGTGAGAAATGAAGGCAGCTGTGCATGTTGGCCTTTACAGAATGTCCATTAACTGCTTATATTTCTTGAGCATTTCACTTAGTACATTTACTAGTTATACATTTAGCTAATTAACGGGTTGCAGAAGTCAGCTGGTCAGCTGGAAATTACAGTTTTCTTCTAATCCCCACTAAATATTTCAGGTTCCTTATGTGAATGAATCTCCCAGATAGCAGATATTTATTCACTAAATTTTGTGCAGAAATTTAGCCTCTTCTCTCTTCTCTTCTCTTCTCTTCTCTTCTCTTCTCTTCTCTTCTCTTCTCTTCTCTTCTCTTCTCTTCTCTTCTCTTCTCTTCTCTTCTCTTCTCTTCTCTTCTCTTCTCTTCTCTTCTCTTCTCTTCTCTTCTCTTCTCTTCTCTTCTCTTCTCTTCTCTTCTCTTCTCTTCTCTTCTCTTCTCTTCTCTTCTCTTCTCTTCTCTTCTCTTCTCTTCTCTTCTCTTCTCTTCTCTTCTCTTCTCTTCTCTTCTCTTCTCTTCTCTTNACCCCCTCCCCCTTCCCCATAAGGCTTTCATGTAACAGTGATTCATTTGCATTATACAAATGACTAAATGTTCTGAGTAGGAGATTTGTGTGACACAGGTAATTATCTTTTTTCTTCCTTTTTTTCTTTTTTAATAGTTTTAGACCAAAGAATCTATATTCCAACAGGAAATAGACCTCTGTTAATATAATTTTTTGTTTCTCAAGTACTTTGACCTATTTGGACCTCTCCCATTCCTAAGGATTTTTGAGCTTTGGTGAGTATTTTTTTTTCTTGGACCCTATTTTATTCTGCAACATTAGTGTTTCTATAGTACCACTTATAGGTTCATTTTGGATGTTAGCACTGTGCTATAAATCATGACATACTAGAGATGCAAGCAACATGCAGCAAGAAAAATATATAGTTGATCAAAATAGGTATCTCATCAAATTTACCAGATTTGCTGTTAAAAAAATATTGCAGTTGAGTGTGTGACTGCAGATTTCATTCAGGCGTTTGTTCAGTCAGTGACCTCCATCCTCCAGAAGAGACACAAAATTATCTATGTTCTCTTTCTTTGTAGTGTTATCTCTAGTGTTTTAAATGGTTCTTCACTGAGTACCTGAAATTTTCAGAAATAGAGTAAAAAATTACACCAATACTTCTGCTATGTGGCTTCACTCTGTCACTAGCTTAATTTCCATAAGCAATGCATCAATTTTCATGATGATTCGCAGACCTGGTCAGGATTCACTTTGTGATTTTATTTGGAGAAGTCAGCTTGTTGAAAATAACCATTGCATGGGAATTTGTCACCTGAGCCATTTTTTTAATTAAAGGAAATTGAAGGCTTTTAAGTATTATCAGAATGAAATGTCTCAGTTAAATAAATAAATAGATAAAATCCATACCAGGCATTTATTTTCATTTTTGCCCAAATGAAGTGTATAAAGAAAAAAACATTTAAAATACATAGCTAATTTTCATGACTAGAATTATTATTTTCAGCATGAAACTGTGTGCCAATGCCAAAATGAAAGATAGGAGGGAAAAAACTTCTATTTTTTTGCTTGTTGGGGACTTTAACAATTCATTCTTTTAGATCTTCACACATTCAGACAAAACCAAAAGAAAAAAAAATTAAATATGGATCATCCTACCAGCTATTTAATAGTTGCCTACATTTTTCACCTACAAACATTGATTCTGTTTTCCAAAGTATGTAAGAATGTTTCCATGTTGGTTGTCATCATAAGCAGTGAGGCCAAATTATATACAAAGAATGTGTTCTATATTAACCTATATCAGGGCTAAACTTACAAACAGAGTGAATCTTAATATTTCATAAGCTGTGTATTGTTTTTGTCACATTGTAGTACCAGCATAAAAATATATTACTAACTGTACTCCAAGAAACCTCACAATGTCTCTCCACTATTATACTTCAGATCATGCATTTTGTTGCTTTATTTTTATGGCTTCTTGCCTTGCATCTCAGTCTCAGTCCCTTTCATAAATAGGGCTATGCAATCTGGTGGTGTGACCTTCTGAAGTTTAGGGAATAGCTCAGGGGCTGTGCACAGTAAGCTCAAAGAGTGATGCAACTGTAGCCAAGGTTCTGACTTTGAAAATGGAAGCCCAACTAATTACTAGATTTCTAATAACATGACATTGAGGTTGTTGAATTTTCAGCAACCTGTATATTATGCAAACAGCCTTCTGTCAGCTCAGGAAACAAGAGGTCTCAGCATGCAAGAATATGTTGATGCAACCAAAGCTAGAATTAACAATTCAAGGTCTTCCAGAGACAATATTAACCTCAGTAGCACAGCACTGAGAAATAACAAATGAAACTTTCAAAATATTGCAGAAGTGGGTCTCACAGGACAGCTCAAGTCAAACACAGAAGAGAAGATTTCTAGCTGACAGAAAAGTGACGAATGTGTTGCTATCAGTCATGACAGATAACAAGAATAAAACTGGTGGTTTGCTTCCTGCAGTAGAAACTCTTGCTTCCTTTCTAGAAAGCTAAGAGATTTGAAGAAAAAACCACAACCTCTGCATGAAAGCACATATTAAATGTGCTACTTATTACATGGAATTTATTACCCTTTGTAAGCACAGTGGAAATATTCCAGAAATATCTGAAAGTCATGTGTGCATTGTGACAAGGGCACTGACTATTTCACAAGGGAGGAGGACAGTTATCAATTTAATGACTTCAAACAAAAATGTCACACAGATCTGTCCTTCATGCTCCTTGGACCCACCACATTTTTTACGTCGGGGGAAGTACTAAAGACACACACAACAGAACAGACCAGAATATTCAAAGCACTCAGAATTTCTGTCAAGGCTTTTGCCACTTTTTTTTCCCCAGGAGTTACCAATGTTAAACTAGTTAATGAACATCAGTAAGGAAAGTGTACCTGATGTTCCTGTTACAACATTATCAACTTCTGCAACAAGCCCCTGGTAATGTTTAGAAATTCATAATATACATCACTATTGTCTCTGTGAGTAATTGGAAGGTTAGTGACAATGTAATAAAGGTAATAAAAATTATTAATATTTTGTAATGTGCTTTAGACATTTGGCATAAAATTCTAGGTAATGAGAAATGTCTGAATTTACAAAAACTCAACTATTCCTTTTACTTTCAGAACTTACATCATCAAAACTGTTGATGCCATGTAAAACATAGCACAGTGTGAGAAGCTGTTGGTTTTCTCCAGGATAGGCAAGGAATCTTTCTATCAAGTAGAGACAGGCTTACTTGCATGTTCAAACATGTAAAGTCCCAGGTTGTGGGAGGTGGTACTGGCCTAGGAATTTTCTGCTCCCAAATCCTTCCACACACCCTGACAACCAAGGAACAGCTTCAGGGCAATTTTCAGTATTTCTTCTCCCAAAAAGTTGTCTTCTCTGACACCAGGACACCACCAGATTCCACAGAATCCATGATATGATAACAGTCTTAATTATTTATTATATAATTGTATGATATTCAATATAATTACACACTAAACAGCTCACATAAGAGTGAACAAGTACCACTTGGGAAGAGGGAGATGTATTCCTTTGTACTCTCCACAAGACATCTTCTCCAGCACAGCAAGGCCATCAACATGAGGACAAAGCGCAGAGCCATTTTCTGTATTATAATGTTCCCAAGCTCAGCAAAATCAAGAGCCAAGCAGTGTAGCCAACAAACCGTGTGATGCACAAAAAAATCTTGCTGCCCTATAACAGCTATAACTACAGCATGATTAATGCACAACTGCTGTTGCCTTGTGCTCCATGTTTGAGCTCCAAAAAACACTGTGGTGGGTTGACCCTGGAGGACAGTAGGTGCCCACCAAGCCACTGTATCACTCTCCTCAGACAGGAAAGGGAAAAAATAAGATGAAAAAGATCAAAATAAAAGCAGTATGACAAATTTAACACCCTTACTAAGAGTAACACTTGTTTAAAAATCTAACCATTTGAAATTTCAGCATCATGTTAAGAAGTGTCTTTGGACTAGTACTATTTTCAATGGCTGCAATACACTATTAGTGAGGTAGATTGATAAAGGTGGAAAAACTTCTAAAAAGTAGTTTTCCTGAGATGAGAGAACTACTTAATGAATACCCTTCAGTCAGCAAATGGAAGTGTCCTTATAACCTTACGGACAGTCTTTTTATGCAAATGGTTCCATTCCTCCATCAACCTTTTGCAAAATGACTGTTTTCTGGGCAGCTATGCAAAGACTCTCAGATAACACATTGTGTCATCCAAAGGAAGCACTAATTCCAGAGGATTAATTTATCCATGCTTGAGGCTGCCAGGTCTTGTCCCCATATCCATCTGAGTTCAATGTGACCTGACAATGTAATAGTTAAATCAATCTTATAACATGATAAATCTATGTTATTTTGGAAAATTAGTGTGTATTCACAACACAAATGTAAAATAATTTGAACCAAAAAAAAACCCCAGATGCTATTTTTTAATTTACTTTTTCTAATGCATGCTTCACTCCCTACGTCCCAGAATGTAAATAAACCCTGGAATAAATGAAAGTATTTTTGGAATTGAGTTCAGCTTTGTGTGTTTTGTCATTTTAAGTAATGCTATTAACACTCTTTATAAAGTGAGCAGCTATTTTTTTAAAATATCATTTTCCCCTTTTGCTCCTCTGTGAATTATGTTTATAGGTAATTTAGATGAGTAGCTAGTATTTTTGAAAAAAACCCATCTCTTAGCAGTACTACACTGAACATAGTGTTCTTTGCCTCTACACATAATATCATACTTCATGGATTGACTTACAGTATTTTACTGAGCCGATGCAGTTGATTAATAGTCCTTAAATCAGAAATAACTACATTACTTTTCCTTTTGGCATATCCTCTGATAATTGTAGTTTTTAAAAATAATTTGATTCTTTTTCCTTTTGTTCAACATATGTTGTAGCTAAGCAAAGACACAAAATGACTGGTGAGGGCTGAATATCTTAAGTATCCTTTAATCACTGAGTGAGAGCCATCTGCACCGTCCATAGAACAGCACAGGATCCATGTTGAGAAGGATGTTTAACTACACAAAGGTTTATAGATTACACTTGGAATACAAAACTTTATTTAAAAGGAATTTGTCAAACTGACTAAATGGAATTGAGCTCTTTGTGACAGCCACTAAACATATCTTAAATCCAAATCTATATTCCACCCCCAAGGACAAATTTATCCTCTTGTCCTATTGACTGCGATCAGTAGCATCTTACAAAATAATTACATACCCATGTAAACAGGATTTTTTTTCCTCAGAATCAAGCTGAAAGGTTTTTACTCATCTCATGTGATCAGATACAATTTTTACATTACTCATAATCTCATTTGAATTACATTGGCCTTTAATCTTATGTGAGACTGCAATTCATGGATTAGAAGGCTACTGAAGCCATTAATTGCTGTCCTTAAACATCTTTTGAATTATAGATGAATGACATTTTGAGTTCTGCAGTATGAAATTTAAAACGCTGATAGCTATTTAAGTATTAATGATGTATTTGGTCTTTACCAGTCATGTAATGACTGACTAGAGGAGTTAAAGACTCTTAAATGCTATTTAGCTTAGTGATTTAATAACAGTATCTGATGACTAGAAACCAATGAATGACTCCTTCATGTCATTTCAGCTTAAAGAAAGGTTGCATTCCCCAAAAACACCTTGTCACTCAATACTGAAACTGAAAAAGCACTGGTAAAAATGAAGATGGGAAATTTTATCTGGTCTTCCTTTTTCTTCCAATAAGACATTGCCTCTACCCTACAGCATTTCTTTATGCCCATATATTTGTAATTGTCTTAAGAAATTATTCCTTAACCTTTTTCCTTAAGAAACAATTTCACAGGCAAGTAGTTCTCAGTGTCAGAAAGATTTTCTTGTTATTTAACTTAAACATTTCTTCCCTAATTCCTTGTCATTATCCCTTTACGTACCCTAGGCAATATTCTAAATGACTCTTCTATCTCTTTGGTATTTATATCCTTCAAATATTCAAGTAGAAAACATTAATTAAGCTTCAAAATGTTCTTAAGACCATTCTTCTGCTTAAAGCATCACTGTGTAGATGTAACAGTATACTTGGAGTTTAAAGGATAAATGTCTAAGAAAGACCAAAAAATTTAGTTCCCTAGAGCACGCTACAAATAAAATGTTAGCTGCTTCAATGACAGTTATTATGCAGGTCTTGGTGACAGCTCAGTTATTTGGAATATGTCCTAGCAAGAAAGAAAATGTTTGCTTAAAACCTGGGATTACACAATACTCATTTTTCAAATGTCTCCCTGATGCCTGGGGTCATTACGTTTGAATAGAAATTAATGACTAACAAGGAAAATTCATTCATGGTGTAGTAAAAATAACGAGAAACCAAAACAGCAAGGAAAATACAATAGTAATTTTCAAGGTTAATGCAAGAGTGTGATGTGGTGACTGGTATTAAAAAGTTAAAATTCTAGAAGCTGAAGCGATTGTTGAAAAAGATCGTGCAGGATCACACATAACCACAGAACCATTGGTTGGAAGGGACCTCTGGAGATCATCTCACCCAACAGCACTCCTACAGGAAGTTCAGAGAGTATATTACACAGGGTTGCATTCAGGTGGGTTTTGAATACCTCCAGAGAAGGAAACTCTGCAACTTCTCTGGGAAGTCCATTTTAATCCTCTGTCACCCTCAGAGTAAAGAAATTTTCCCTCATATTCAGATTGAACTTCCTATGTTTAAGGTTGTGCCCATCATCCAGTTCTGGACACAGAAAAGGGTCTGGCCCCATCCTCAGACACCTGCCCTCAAGCTGTTTGTGTGCATAGGCCCCCTCTCAGTCATCTCTTCTCCAGTCTAAACAGGCCCAGCTCCCTTAGCCTTTCCTCATAAATAAGTGAGATGCCCCAGTTGCCTCAGCATCCCCATAGCCCTCAGCTGGACCTGCTCCAATACTTTCTTGTCTGTTTTGTCCTGAGGAGCCTAGAACTGGACACAGCACTCCAGATACTACTCCTGAGCCCTTGCCAGGGCTGAGTAGAAGGGCAGGATCACCTCCCTTGACCTGCTGTCAATGATCTTCCTAATGCACCCCAAGATACCACTGGTCTTCTTGGCCCCAAGGGCACTACTGGCTCATGGGCAGCTTGTTGTCCACCAGAACCCCCAAGCCCTTCAGTGCAGAGCTGCTTTCCAACAGATCAGCCCCCAGCCTGTACCGGTGCCTGGGGTTATTCTTCCTCAAGTGCAAGACACTGCACTTGCCTTTGCTGAACTTAAAGAAGTCCCTCTCTGCCCATTTCTCCAGACAGTGCAGGCTGCACTGACAGGCTGCAGGACACTCTAATGTATCAGCCCCTCCACCCAGCTTTGTGTCATTGGCAAACTTGATGATGATGAAGTCAGAAACAAGAGAAGAGATACATTGACTTTCAAAATAAAGCACACATATGATATATGTATATCAGCAAATCTGTGCATCATGGGGAACTAAACTGAGGAAAAGGATACTGCATAACTAGATGACTAGATAGGTAAAAAAAAAAGATGAAGGGAAAAATATATGTGACATTTAAAGCATAAGTACACAGATTATAAAGACCTTTAAAAAGTCACTGGATGCTAAAAAGCTAAAAAAATTGTATAGGCCTGATTAGGGAATATAAAATTGATGACCACTAAAACAACCTTAAATAATAATAATAATAATAGTATTAAAATAATTTTAAAAAGAGAAATTGGTAAGAAAAAAAAGGGGTTTAGCTTCATTAACGGTGGTCTTGAGGAAATCTGATGACTCTTTCCCTGAGTATGCATCAAAAGATAAACACAAATATGAGAATGGTATTCATTGTGAAGAGCACATAAAAAATAATTAAAGCTTTGAGAGTAAACAATCAACATACTGATGGATTATACGTCAGTGTTTGTCCTGGTACATTCATTATATATGAGTTTTCCAGTGAACGGGATATATTCCAAGGAAAAGAAGAAAGACTTGATAAAATAGACAAGTATTGGGGACTGCATTTATGGAAGCTAAAATTTAAATATTATCTTCCAGGATGACAAAGAGGGGTTAGTGCAATTCATTCCGTTTCCGCGAATGTTTCTGATGTAAAAATTTCCTGCAATTTTTGCATCTCTGCTAATAGATACCATAAAGACATGAAAATAAATAATAGGTTAGAAATCATTCGATACAGATAACTGTCAAGTAAGGCAGACATATTGTAAAATTTTCTGCCTCCCATTAACTCAGCTAAAACCTGAAAACTCTTACTCCTCAAAAATCACTTATGCAATTGATGGATTATTTTGGTTTGTTTGGTTTGTTTTTCTGGTGCAGTCCGTACATATATGCTGATGTCATGGTTTGACACTGGCCAAATGCCAGGCACCCACAAAGTTGCTCACTTGGTCTCCCCTGCTACAGCTGGATGGAGGAGAGGAAAAAATTTAATTAAGGGTTCATGAGTTGAGATAAGGACTGGGAGAAAACACTTCAAGGGCAAAACAGGTTCAGCTTAGAAGTACAAAGTGAATTTATTACTAACAAAGTGAGAGGAGGATAATGAGAAGAAAAAAAAGCCCTTAAAAACACCCTTTTTTCCCCCCCACCACTCCCTCCTTCCCACCAACAACACAGGGAGACAGGGCATAGGGAGTTTTTGTCAGTTCATCACCCAAAATTTTCTCCCACTGCTCAAGGAGAGGAGTCCTTCCCCTGTGAGACCGTGGGGTCCCTCCCACGGGAGACAGTTCTCCATGGACTTCTCCATTGTGGGTCCACTCTCACAAGCAGCAGTCCTCCCAAAACTGCTGCAGCATGAATTCCTCCCTGCAGGCACACAGTCCTCTCAAAACTGCTGCAATGTGGGTCACTCTTCCACAGGGTGCAGTCCTCCAAGCACAGGCTGCTCCAGCCTGGAAGCAGGGCCCCCTCTCTCCACTGGGTCTCCCACTGGATCACAGCCTCCTCCAGGCATCCACACACTCCAGCATGGCTACCTCTGATGCCTTTTTGGGCTATCTAAAAACAGAAGCCAGACAAAATTAAAGAACTAAAAAGCAGTTATATTTATTGAAGGGCCTTCAGGTACATTTAGGGCAGATGGAGCCCAACTGAGGGGCTACACCCAAAAATGGACGACTAGTCACAGGGTTTCACACTTTTAGAAGTTCGGTCCATTTGCATATCGGGGGTTAATCTTCCAATTACAGCTTCAGGTAATGAAGTAATTTACTCCAAGTTTGCTCCCCCGCAACTCACTTTTTTTTACATCTCTTGGGGCCTGAGACAGTAAGGTGTCCTTGATTCTCAGGCCTAGAGAGGAATGGTTTTGTCTGACTAAAATGGGAAAGCAGTAGCAACCACTGTATATGAAGTTTAGAGTCATACACTAAAGAATTGCAGGATTACAAATATATGAAAAATATAAAAGCTAAAATCCTAAGGCATCACCTCCCCCATCGGCTGCCGGTGGATCTCTGTATCCCCTGTGGATCCTCATGGGCTGCAGGGGGGCAACCTTCTTTACCATGGTCATCATCATGGCCCGCAGAGGAATCTCAGGTCAGAATTTGAATGGATTTTTTTGCCTGGACCAATAGAAAAAATTAACTAAAAAAAAAGTCTTCTTTTTTATGTTTCTTATCTACTAAAGAACAAAAACTTTATAAAATTAGTGAGCTGTTTTACTAGTTAACTAGGTAGGAGTATTTTCTTTCAGAAACTTCTGATCATCAGAAACTGAAAAAAAGTAAATAGGAGTGTTTCTTTTATCCCTTCCCTTCCCTTCCCTTCCCTTCCCTTCCCGGAACTTCCCTTCCCGGAACTTCCCTTCCCTTCCCGGAACTTCCCTTCCTTTCCCAGAGCTTCCCTGCCCTGCCCTGCCCTGCCCTGCCTACAATGTAGAAGGGAAAAATAATAAGAACAAAACTGTACCAGGAGCAGGAAATCGCTGAAAAATTGAAGCTTGGCCACAAGAACCTAGAGAGCTTATAAGCTGAATAGTAAGTATATGCTATGACTATTGCCATTGTCTTCTGTGATTTTAACAATTCTTATTTTATTTGATCCTGTTTGGTTTGGATTTTTATTTTGTGTTTTTTCAGCCTAGTAGTCTATGGCATTGGGTTAAAGAATTGTGATGTCACTGAAACATAGAAAAAGAAAATGCGTAGCAAATTAAAAAGAGACAATTGTGTTGGTAACCTGTCATGTAGTAAAATAAAATTAAATCCATTTTCACTTGTGCCCAGACAGTCTGAACTTCAAGATACTTTATTACAAACACACCTCCTGATGATCCTGCAAAGTAAGGGCAATACCAGGCATACTCTAGCAGTGCTTGGAGAGCCTTTGTTGGAGAATATTGAGACTAAACCTTAGAAGGCTGAACAGCATGTAATGTCTTTTAAATACACTGTAGATAATTTTTCTGTCATCAAAGGAAAACAAAACCACTTCCAAAATCTTATAGTGCATGTATATTTCTGTTGTCAGTTCAATTTACAGTTGATAATTGTGACTAAACGAAGTGGCAAATGGGAAAGAAAATTTAGCTAATGTTTGTGAGAACAGAGAATTAATATTTAGTACATTTAGATTTTTCGGCAATAATAGGGGCTCATATCTAACACTGTACATCTACAATATGCGGGACTTGTATGAAAGTAGTTTCTCAGGACAGATGTTATTCATTCTTTCTGTCAAGAGAAAAAAGAAGAGAGTAGTTAGGGCAGGAATGGTGCCCTTACCTCTCTTCTAAGTGTCTGCTCTTTGATCGGTTCCATTATTTAAATATGTGGGAATAAAATTATGCTAACATCTCTACTTCCAACAGCTATTTCATATGAAGGACTATTCAGGCTGACAAGTTTTAAATGAAATTGGAGTTTACTGTGGGATGCTGTTGCTCTTGAGATGAACCTAATCAATTTCAAGGAAGAGAGAATTGCATACTAAAACACATAAGCCTCATACTATTGACACATTGTAGCAATTACAAGCATCTGTCTAATCTGTTTGTCTGCCTATTTTACATCATGCTTTTCTGCAATGATGTCAGGCTGTCCTGTAACTAGAAACTTGCCTGTTTTATAAATATAAGTAAAAAATATAATTTTTAGTCCTGTTGTCACATCTTTTTCACTGTAGAAAGGAAAAGAAGGCCTTTGAGAATGTTATGTATATGACCTGCAGGGGCTAACCACTGGATAGTGATACCTTTTTGTGTTTTATGCTTGATTTGGACAATTCATTTTACCTGTTTGTATATTGAACAAATACGTTTTCTTCTCTTTTTTTCTCCTCCAAATTTCATAAATTTCATAAATTCTCTTCCAGATTTCATTTTGTAGTCCAGCTGGACTACAAAACTTTGCAATTGTTATGGCTGAATTAATTTTTATAATTGCTCAATCACTGTACAAGTAAGTGGAAATGGTAGAAGTTACTTAGGTTTAACAACATGAGTAGGTACTGAATAAACCAATTTTCTGATAAACAACATTCTTATTCTACTAGACCTTTAAGCAAATCAGATAGATATGCAAGATTTTAAAGCAAACACAAGCCGCTATCATTCATTGCATGAGATAAACCTCAGCATTCTTGTGGCCTCATTGTGACTGTTGATGACATGGAGTACGTAGCATTGCAAAAGTAGGTGAGCTGGATGATTGGCATCCTCTGTACAACAACCTTGGGACTCTGCAGAGACAGCTCCATGTTCACCACACAGCAGGTATTGAATGTCAAACCAATTAATGTCAGTCGTATCTCTGGGTAAGTACTTACTCAACTGTGGTGATAATAAGGCACTTGATAAGCTACTGATGATAAGTATGGCAGAACTACATAATTTTAACGCTACATTGTCTGCCTGTCTTTAGGGTTATTTCTTTGAGCCAACAGGAAGCAACACCACACTTTCTGTTTTTTCTACTACTTGTTCCTTTTCCTTCCATCTGGAAGAAAACCCACATATAATGAAAGTGTATGATAGCTCTTCTCCATCAGAAAATCTATAACCTAAGTGAAAGGTATGTATACATGTACTTGAGGGCAGAAATTGTGTCATCTAATCATCTATTAAAGCTTTGTTGCAGTTTTGATTCTGAATCCATTTCATATTTGCATTTCTTTATTTATGCAACATTTCATTTGGTATCAATTAATGTTATTGAGGTAGATCATCAATGAGAACACATTGTACATTGGAAAAAATCAAAATAACCTAATGTAAAACAGTAACTGCTACACATGAATTGTTCCCATTCATAATCCACAGAGCTACATTTTAACAAATGATCAGTTCCTATTGAGTTCTTAAAGTAGGGAAGAATACTGCATTCAATTAAACCATGTATTCTGGAAGGATTATTATTTAACATATAAATCCACTAATTCGTGGTAGATGCTGGGGCAGTACATTAAATGATATATATCATCTTCTATTTGTTAAAACAAAACACAAAAGGTTTCTTTCTTTTCGTGTTGAAACAAAAAAAAGGACAAAATAAAATCTTAAAGGAAGATTTACAACTATTTTTGAGGGAAAGCTAAACTGAATTACAAATAACACAAGATTTGTATTACTGAATGATTAATTTTAAAGAGAAAACTAGAAGCACACAAGAAAAAATGCAAGAGCACACTCATGGTTTGTTACATTAAAGCCTTTAACCCATATATTTAGAATCTGACATATCAGAATTAGCAGAAGTATTTTTCACTGTAGTAGACTCAGAGTTGTTTTCCCAGATAAGTTCTGGACTTTTGGGCGTCATACTTCTGGGAAAATATTGTTAAATATCAAAAGCTTAAGATCCTTAAATTTTTTATTCATTGCCTTCGCCGACTTTTGAAGAGTTTATAGCTGTGTTTTTTCCAAACAATTTTTATTAATATATTGATTATTTGTTAATTCTCATAAATCTTCTCCCATTGTATTTTTTTTAAAATTGTTAAGAGATATAAGCTTCTCAGAAGTTTCAGTAGTGCAATATGTGTTTCACCTGTCTATTTAGGATTGCACATTGTCCATTTTTTTTGCTTTGGAGAAGAAACTCTGGTCTTCAAACATTTTAATCTAAAATATCCTCCTGTAGTTGTGCCTGCACAGCCATTGTTTTTTGTTCTATTTTGATACTATTCTTCTCCTTTCGGGGTAGTAACTTCCATGCTTGCAAAAATTTCTGGGGTTTAATTCAGACATTTTTGATCATTCCGCATTGCTTTTTTCCTGAGTATTTTTGATATCCACTGAATTAAAGGGCTTATGAAATACCAGGTGTTTACACATTCTCTTGCTGCTTTAGATATCAAAGCCTAAAGCAAAAAGAATAGTGTGTGGCTCCAGGGTAAATCAATCTGTGAACAATGAATCTTCAAGTATGCAAGTGGCTACTAAGTAGAACAGGGTTTTCTACTGTCTTTAGAAGATATATATATCTGCATTATACTGATTAAGAAAAATAAACCTTTACAGCTCTTAGGATGTTCTCTAAACGCTTACACTTCTCATCCCCTATGGCCAAATTTTTATTATTTGCACTCATTTCTTATACCTCCAAGGAGGTAATCATACTTTGGATGCTCATTTCAAAGCATATTTAAAATTAGATAGGAGATCCTATCCTAAAATAACGTCTCATTTGGGATATGTCCAGTAGAAAACTGTAATATGAGTAAAGAAATGAGTTATAACATGTTTTCATAGATTATGGCAATGCATACAGGACTAGAAGAAGCATGGGAAAGGAGATTGTTTACTGATTGTTGTCAAAAAGGAACTTTTTTTTCCCTAGAAAGTAATGGGGAAAAAAGGTCTGTGCAAAACTTATGTCCTGATGTAAAATCTTATGAGAACTATCAACCATATATATCTATATAGTCTTGGGCAGCACATTAGTCATCCTCCCCTGCAGCTAATAAATCTTACAACTTGATGTAATACTAAGGATTTGCATTTGCTGATTCATCTTGTTAAATTCTTTCGTGCATGTAGCTTGAAACAACTGATGCCTACAGAGGAAGGGCAAACTGCTACCCACCTCCCCCCCAAAACCACTTTCAAACCATAGATATTCCCCACATATCAACAGAATAACTTCTGTGAGTTTGAAGATATATTTTGCTGTGTTTATTATAGAGAACTATTTTATTCAACCTTAGGGATTATTCTCAAATAAATAAGTAAGTTCTAGGAAAAACTAGGCCCCCTCAGAAGTGCTGGAAATAAAAGATAGAAGATTAAGGAAGACTTCAGCTCTCAGAAAATTGTTTTGCCAAAGCTAAGCAAACAGACAGACAGTCAGACTCTCCTTATTCAAACTTATATAAGAGTTTTGAAAGGCCTCATATATGGCATCAGAATTAAAACTTCTTTTCAACACAAAAGATCATTTTATCTTCAGATTGAATTCAAATGAGATTCATTCATTTACCTGGAGTTAGGTAATCTAGTTACATTGTACTGTATTTTAACTGAGAATACAATACAGGAAACTTTGAAAACACATATTTACGTGTTTACGATTATGATCCACGTTATGAAGTAATTTGTCACCCTCACTGGGTATGCAGGTGAGACAAAGCATACAGAGGCTTTGTCTTCACCTGAAAACTCGGCAGTGCCTGTGTGTGAGCTGCCACCTGATGTGGCAGAAGTAGTTGTTGATGTACATGCAAGCCATTGCATGCTTGGTGGCACAGTCCCTTGGGGATGATCCCAGGTTTATTTGATTTACAAGGTGTAAGTAGGTTCAGGGCTAAACAAAGGATACACAGCTACCCATAGTGAAACAGTTTTCTAATAAATAAGGACATATTTTCTCACTGCACATGAAGCTAGAAAACAGCCAGGTAAATTCAAAGAAAGGCTTTGCTCCTCTTGCCCCTGGTACAATCTGCTGTGACACAGATGGCAGATTGCAGAGAGGAACAGTGATGTGTATGTTTTGAATATATTTGCTAGCTACATTGTGCCTGCTTAGTTTGTTGCCTGATTTATTGCAGAAAGAATTTTCTGGCACATACATAGGATTTATAGAAAAGATGCAACTTAACCTTAGTAATTCTATTACAGTTCTGCTTAAATTATGCAGAAAATAAATGCTGTATAGCATGACTTCTTTCTCTATAGCTAAGATTTATTAAGAAATGAATCTTAGAAACTTCCTTCCCTGAATTTGTCTTTTGAGTAATTACACAGCATACACAAAGATCCTAAACATTTTGTCTGATACTTTTATGTCTGATGTATTGAAAGCAAACTTGTACACTAAGAAGTATAATTATTTTTTGCTTTTGCCATAGGTCAATATTTGTTTTCCAGTATGTTCATTCAAATCTAAGCTGTTGGTCAATGAATGTAGGTCCATCAGTAAAACTCTCGATTTGAAATAAGCAGAAAATATATGAAATATTCATAATTATGGAAGAAAAAGAAGGGGGGTGTGGAGAAAGAAAAATAAAGAGAATTCAGCTAGTGATTTAAGAGATCTTAATTGAATTGCACTGAAAGGGATACTTGAAACTTCAAGAACAGCTTTTTTTTTTAGTGTCTAGTTTAGAATTACTCAACTGTTGTTGTTCTTTTCTTTTTCTGCTGCATTCTATAAAATGCTAAATGTTCAGAAGTAAATATGTTTGGAGCTACTGCAACACTTGTGCTGAAAATGCAATTTTCTCTTAATGTTTAAAGATTACTTTGAGGTTATTTCTTTTAATTGAAACAATACATTTTAATGTTCCAAAGCTGCCACTAGTTTATTAAAAAAGGTAATTTTATCCTATAACAGGGATAACAGCTACTTTGTGCTATGTTTCTTCTATACAAGAAGAAATACCCAATAGCAAGAGAGAATGGAAGCTGGAAGTGACACTCTTCTTACGTTTACAGGTTGCATTATTCTGTTTGGAAGTGTACCACAATAGCTGTTATGCTTTTACAGTCCCCATTTTCATGATTATTAGATCATTACATTTAGCTTAAACCAATTTAAGTTTGTATTACCAAGAATTGGTGATCATCTCTCACCTCTGACCTTTGGGTTAATGAGAAGTTCCTCTGTGTAATTGCTGTATCTTAAGATGGCACTGTGGTGTGTAATTGTTATCTCTGTAAAATGACATTTAAGGTTTGTTTTACATGAGCAAGTAGAATAACATTATTTCTGCAGTGAGCAATAATTATCTGCCTCCTAGCTGAAAATATATACTGTGGATAAATTGTGTTCATATAGTAGTCTTTGTAAGGCAAGTTAATTAAAAGAGGAATGTTGAAAAATATGTCTGCCTACTGAGTGCTGATAGAGTAATATTATTACTTTACAATAAAACATTCTAGACAAAAAGGTTGATTTTGCTCTGATGATGTGGATAAAAATGAAATGAACATCATGATTTTATGCTTTGATTATAAGAAAAATGCAGCCATGAAAAGAAATATATATTTCTTCAAATGGAATAAGAAATGCCTAAAACTCTGTGTACTCAGTTGGTACTTATATGGGTTGATACAAGCATAAACTACTGACCCTGAAACTTACATATTTCACCTTGTAATTTTCCGTATATGATAGGGAATTGCACATTAGGCGTTATATATGTGTTCTTCCTCTGCTGCTATAATTAATTCAGCTATAAAAAAGATATTGCCTTCACTCCATGAATATTTTAACATTCAGAAAAGTTTTTATTAAATATTTATTTACCAGGACAACATTTGCTGTGTGACAATTACTTTCAATTTCAAAAACTGTTTCCATATACAGCATAGGACCCACTGACCTTGATCTGCTCTGCATTGCCTTTTCAATTCTACATAGGTTTGAAAGAAGGATGTTGCATGAGCCATCAGCCTTGACTTTGTTTCCCCCATCTTATATAAACTTTGTAAAGTGTCAGTTGCCAGTTATAAGGAAGAGAAGCTATGTTAATTTTATTTCCAAAAGTCCTCTTTTATGTCTTTCTCTACAGGAATAGTGTACAAGTCTAATATTAATCAGTAGCTGTATTCAGTTTTACTTTCTCCTTTAAAAAATTCTTGTAGAATAACTCTATCCTCACTAATATTGCTTTGTCAGTCTCAACAGTCAAGAAGAGCATTTACAACACACTGTGGACAAGGACTCTCATTTTCATTGAATTGGTCTAGTGCCTCTCTGAATTTGCAAAAAAGACTGACAAGAGCACACTTAAGAAAAAGACTATTTTGCTTGTATTTCCCATATATGTTTAATTTTTCAATTGTTTGAAAACATCTCTTTTCTAGTTTACTTGGTTTATTTTTTAATGATTTTTTCAGTAACTAGTAAAATTTATATTGTATTTCATTAAATTCTTTGGCATAATTTTAAAACAAATAAAATACAGTACAGATGCATAATACATATAAGCACACTCTTTTTACGTGAGATGGAATTCACTGTAATGATATAATTGATTGAAGTGTAAAACTCCACATTTACTTCAAAAAATTAAAACCTAGTCATGCTATATCCAGGACATAATTTCTTTAAACTTCTGATAAGAAGTAACTTCACAATAAACACATTTGCTGATGTAAGGTATTTTTATAAGCTCTTAACTTCATGCATTTACTCTATAATAAGTTTACCTTTGTATACATTTTCACTACTAGAGGAGGAAAGATACAAATAGAGTCTCGTGGTAAAAATATCATTAACTGCTTAGAGTATGGATGGCAACACTCATATATGCATGTTTTAGGAGGTCAAGAATATTATAAATGGTATGCCAGAAAGAAAGAGGCATTAAATAGGATTTAATATAATGTGGATGGAAAGCAAACTAAAAATTACGAATAGTTTACTTATATAGAGAAATAAATTTAGACTGTTATTGCCAATGCAGTTTGCAATAATGGTTTAAGGGTTCTATATAACACTGTTTTTTCCACAAAATGTTTTAGATATTTTTTCTTCTCTGAATTTCCCAAGACACATACATCAAAGATGGAAATAGTTCCCTAAAGATATTTTCTACAACAATAGGTTTTTTCAGTTCTTTAGCTGTCATCTTATTAGGCTGGATATAATTAAAATAATAATTCCAATTCACTCTATTTCATCCTTAAGTACAAAAGAAACACCCAAACCAAAATTAATCAACCAACCAAAAAAAATCTGCCCATTCATTAGACTGGGTAGCTTCTTTATATTTTACTGAGCAGAGGATGCAATGTATCAGCAAACATTATGAAGTTGCTGAGATACTAGGACATGCATTAAATCCTTGATTGCCTAAGAAGTGCTGTACAGTGTATTAACTAATGAAGTGCCTTGAAAAAGGAAATTGTGCATCACAGTCCTCCAATCAAAATTATGGAGAAAAGCTATGCTACCTTGCATGCTTCATAAATGCTTGAACCTGTAATTCTCAGACAGTCCTGTAAAGTCAGCTCCCCCGCATAGTAAAGGAATGTGCCATAAAATCCTAGGGATTTTCATTGAAACACTTGAATATATTCAGAAACTTACATGGAAAAAATATAAACATTATTTACAAATATATTGGCAGATAGGATCTTTATTTGGATTAAAATACAATTGTCTATTTGAAATACCAGAAGGCACTCTAATAGTTATCCCTAGAAACACCTGTTAAAATTATAATTGCCTTAATATTACTTGCTATTTAGCATAGTCCAGCAACAGCATTATCCTTGACTAATGGAGTTATTCTTTGGGAAAACTGATTTCCAGATCTCAGTTTACATACTTTCTTAAAAAAAATTAAAAAATAAAAAAAATTGCAGCATTAAGCAGCACATTCACGATTCACCAGCAGGCAAGAAAGAGACCTGGGTCAGGATTAAGCTTAGGCAGGGACTTGAGATTTAGAGCCGAAAGTTTTAATTTGGCTTAATAATAAAAATCAAAATATAAATATCTGTACTAGTTACGAAAGAGTTTTGAGAGCTACAATCAGGGCAAAATCAGCATCTATTACCTCCATTTATTTTACTGATTTTAAAAAATTGTGTACATAAAAGCTGTTCGTGTTTGGTGACATTATCTTTGGGCAAGAAACTAAAAACTATATGGACACAAAAGAAAAATAAAGAAACAAAGTGGAAATCTCCACTCAGTCTGTTATAAAATGACAGTTCAAAGATTTTATATCTTTGGTGATGAGGACAAATAGTTGTTTCACTTAACCCAACTTAGTAAACAAAAATTAACAGCAGTAACTATGTATTCTCCTGTGGTAGGTTCCAGATGTCAGTGCTGGGTGTACCAAGCTTACTCTTCTCACAGAACAGGCTCTAGACATAATTTTTAAGTACAGTGGCAAACGACATGAAAATCAGAACAAGCCTTGCCCACTTTTTAAAGCTTATCTGTGTGCAGAGAAAGCATAAGCTATGATGAGTTTCAATCACAGTTCAATTATAGTGAATACCAGGAAAATTGGGTAAGGGCTTAGAAACAAATACAGCAAGTTTGGGTGTAGCTTCAAGGAGTCAACTGATGTCTTAGACAAGCAATTACAACTCCACACAGACATCCAAAATCACATATAGTAAACTTAGTGATTGTTAACAAAGGCTTAGCTATCTAAGGAGCACCTAATTTGCCAGATGTATTCCAAAATAAGATAGTCTTCTGCTGGCATCTACGAAGTAGATAAAAGAGTTAGACCACTTGGGCAAGAGGCACAAGGTAGCAGAAAATTAAATCTGCCAAAAATGTACTGGAATTTCATTTAGTGATGAGATGTTGAAATATCTGAATAACTTAGGAAGGAACAAAAGAACGTATATATAGAGATCTTAGCAATAATTGTCCTTCAAAACATCAGAAATTCTCAGTTGAGAGAAGTGGGAGACAGTTCACAGCAAATAGCACTAAGACATTGTCCCTTGTATTCATATATAAGACATAAACCCAGAATGCAGAGGGAAAGGACCCAGGCAAATATAAGAAACACTGGCCCAAAGCCAGGCACCCACAAGAGTAATTTGCTTGCCCTCCCCTGCCACAGCTGGGCATAGGGCAGGGAAAAAAAAATTAACAGAGGGTTCATGAGTTGAGATGAGGACTGGGAGAAAACACTTTAAGGGCAAAACAGGCTCAACTTAGAGTTGCAAAGGGAATTTATTATTAACAAAATCAGAAGAGGAAAATGAGAAGTAAAATAAGCCCTTAAAACACCCTTTTCCCCCCAGCCCCTCCCTCCTTTCTCACCGACAGTACAAGGAGACAAGGCATGGGTGGTTTTGGTCAGTTCATCACCCAAGATTTTCTTCTGTTGCTCAGGGAGCGGAGTCCTTCCCCTGGGAGACCATGGGGTCCCTCCCACAGGAGACAGGTCTCCATGAACTTCTCCAGTGTGGTTTCAATCTCACAAGCAGCAGTCCTGTCACACCTACTGCAGCATGAATTCCTCCCCGTGGGCACGCAGTCCTCCCAGAACTGCAGTGGCATGGGTCACTCTTCTACGGGGTGCAGCCCTCCAAGGACAGGCTGCTCCAGCCTGGAAGCAGGGCCCCCTCTCTCCATCAGGTCTCCCACTGGATCACAGCCTCCTCCAGGCATCCACCCACTCTGGCATGAGCACCTCCTCCATGGGCTGCGGGTGGATCTCTGCATCCCCCGCGGATCCCCACGGGCTGCGGGTGGATCTCTGCATCCCCCGTNGCATCAACCAAACAAATACTGCATGCTTTCCCTTTCTCTTTTTTCTTGAGGTTGATATTTTGCTGACTTAAAGCATTCATTTCTCCAGAACCGCACTGTAAAATCCTGAGAAATACTGTACAGAGCACTTGGATTATTGCTTGTCAGGAATTAAATTAATACATTTCTGTGTTACTAAGGTGTTGTGTTTGAAAGAAATTTAATTAAACTTTTGATACACCTAAATTGGGTAAGTGAACTGTTGCTATAGTACAGACAAGTTGATAGCAAAAAAAAAAAAAAAAAAAAGGAAAAAGAACGTGTCATTTTCTATAACTTTCAGTCATAAATCATTGTATTCACTGAATTGATTAATTGATTTTCAAGTTTCATATCTCTTCTGTATTTCTAGTACCATGTGTATATAATCATATTTTGTGGGCTCTAAGCAGTAAAGGAGCTGCAGATTTTCTTCATTTATTTAAAAAAGAGCTAATTGGATTACAAATGATTTTGCTTATTTTCCCACCAACTCTTTGGTTCATTCTTTAATTATTATTTATATTCAAGCATTTATTTAACTTTCAAAAGAAGAGTTTTCAATGACATGTATATACAAATAAGATGTGAAAACTATACAATCACAGACCTATTTAGTAAACATCCTTCTGCCTTTCTGATCCTCACCATCTTTTTATTTCTTCCCACCAAGTTAACTCACTTTTGCACATGCTCATTTCAGTTTTGTTTCACAGTCTCCAGCACCCTAGAACCATTTAATATCCTCTGTTAACCCAGAGCCCTAAGTGGTTTTTTGCTGTCTGCTTTTCCTGTCCACTGGAGAAGAAAACATTTCTTCAACACATTTAGTTTTGCAGAAGACAGGAGATTGTGGGCTCTCTGAGTGACTGAGTCAACGGCAGAAACAATGGAAAAAAGTAAGAGGGGTGGCATCAGAGAAAATTGATACAGAAAGAAATGCTCTCTCTCTAATACCACAAAAGCCAAAATAGCTTTGTTCATTTCAAAAAGACAGCTGAAGAACCATGGCAGTTTCTGTTTATGTCATTCTAGAATCGGAAAGCAACATTGATAGCAATGAAACTTTAGCTTTTTTCTCTTTGTTGTTCCCCCTCCGTTCAGCTGGCAGCAGTGGGAAGTCAGAATCTGATCTAGCCAGCTACAGGGTCATTTTCTCCTCTTAGTCACAAAGCTTCAGTTAGCGTGCAGGAAGTCAGATGGAGCTAACTCAGGGGTACTGGTGTAACTAAGATGGGAATTTGGATCACGCTCTTAGTATGAATTTTGGACCATTGCAGATAGAGGAACACAAAGTAGAGTAATGTGTGGGTAATGCAGCTGAGGCTGAACATATCTCATTTGTCTTTCTCCCTGCTAATTACTGCTTCTCAAAAGCTGCACTTTCAATGGTGTTCCCTGATTGTCTCACAAGATTAGTAGTGGTTGTGCTATTGGAGCTGCACTGCAAACGTCCCAAATTATCTATTCCATTAAGTGACTTCGATCACATTGTCTTACTTCAAGGGCTCTGAGTAAATTGTTCACATCCTGTGGCATTTCACATCCCCTGGTTGCTGTTGGTATGAGCTCCAAGAAAACTCAGTCCTAATGCCAAAGGCACTGACTGAGCAAACTTCAATTCTGAAAGTCAAGGGGTCAAAGCCAAAACAATGGACCAGCTGTTTCTACTGGAAAAACAGAAAGAAAATATGATAAACAAGGACTTGAAATGTCTTTCTTCATTAAAATCATGTCTGTGTGGTGTTTTTCTTCTTGAAGACTCTGCATCATTTAAAGATACATTAATTTATGAAGTACAGTCTTTGGAGCATTTCAGAGTGTCTTTAAAATCCCACCAGCTTTTTATCCTGTTTAGAACAATTACTCTAACAGAATAAAAAAATCTGCTTTCTATCCAGATGAATGATAGACAAACTCTTACTGGGGACACCAATCTACTTCCAGTTATAGCTAAAAGAGAAATTATTTACTTTAGCTGAGAGGCCAAGCTTGCTGCTGGTACATAAATATGATACCAGATTGCATACAATGTCATTGCAAATATGTACCACCAGGTCAGTCATCAAGCGAAACAAACTTTCGTGGAGAAAGTTGTCCTTACAGTTCATGGACACATGAATAGGTAGGGGTCTGCTCAACTTTTCTTGAGTAAAATGGTGATTTAGAATTTAAATTTCTATTTGAAAACAATTTGAAATATTTGAAAATAATTCTGTGAATTTTTTAAAAAAAGAAGGAAACCCTATATAAAACTATGATTATTTTTTCCTTCATATTTCACTGTGCTTTCTATATGAAAGAATAATGAAGTGTTATATTATCCTGTAGCTTCTGAAATTACAATGAAGTACTAGGGACTGAAGGAAGGGAAGAAAAAAAAGATGAAGAAGAAATGAAAAGTCTTATCTATGCGTAATTTTGTGAGGCTTATTCATTCCAACAGTTTGTGAAAAAAAAAATTTTCAACATCTAACCTAACTAACACACTAGGTTATTTTCGTATTTTTAATCTACAGGTATTAATGTATAATTAGAGTTGGATTCCAGCTTTAAATTGTAACTTAATGATTTTGCCTTTTGCTTCCTCATCTCACTTACTAGTTTTCAGTTAAAGTTACACATGATTGGATTACACTTCTCTGAAGGGACCTTTGTATTTCAATAACTGAAGTGGCTGCAAAATAGCATGCCTAGATAAATCTTTGCTACTCTCAGCTGCAAAACTCAATGATTTTGTAAGAGTTGAGGTTCCTCCTCTAGTCAGATAGGCTTTCCTGTGGTATACTTGAAAATGCTTAGGAAGCCACTACCCAGTACATTGGGTTAATCTCCAGAGCTGCTCCACCATGGTGAATTTCCACACCTATCCTAGAGTGCAGCATTGACCATGTGAGCACAACCTGTCTGTTTCAGGATGACATGGGTCAGTTTAAATCACATCAGAGAGAGCAATCACTTCCAGCAGAGGAGAGGGAAGCAGCACTGGAGCCAGTCAATCACAAGCATTTGTCTGACTGTAACCAACTCACACCGTTGATTGCAGCATCTCTGCTGAGAGAGCAGCAACTCACAGCTTGACGGCTGCAATTTCTTGAAACACTAAGAATATGAGTACTCTGTGTGGTCCCTTAAAAGACTACAAATGATATTAGGCAGATATGCAGGGAAAGTAAAAATTTATGGCCCAGTCTTACGACTCAAGAGTACATTTACATAGAGCAATACACTAATGCCTTCTGTCTCAGTGGGTCCTAACTGATGAATTTTGGCATATTCACTCACTGTGAATATTAAGATACACTACTTTCTTCTCCTGAGGATTTTCTTGCTTTTTTACTAATTAATAAATAAATGTACCTACTTCCTAGTCAGCTTTACATCTCACAATCTCAAAATCTCAAACCTTTAGGTTTCTTCAGCAGCTACTCCATTGAGGTGATTCATTTGGGTATGATCTGAAGTATTAACTGGTTAAGGCATAGAGGTTCAGTAGAGAGGGGAGACATGTCTGGGAATTTGTTCCAGATGGTTTGTATTTTCTGAAGAAATTCATTGAGTGCTTACTTACACTAATAGAAAGGTGTTATGAAAGCTCAAAGGTGTCATTCTTTTAAATCAGTACTAGAACTTTACCAGTATTATGGTTAAATTCAAAGCCTAATAATTACTTCCTGTTTCATCATCTTCTTGCTCCAGTAATGCACCATTGTTCAGCCATTTCCTCAGCTTTGATCCAGTCACCTTTGAGTAAATTCTGGTCAGTCTTCATAGACCAAATTTATAAACAAAATACAGTCCTTAAAATCTGAGGTAACCCCACTCTGAACCCAGATCTCAAGGAAAATTAAGTTGTTATCTTACTCATTGAAGATTTTGCAACTTTGCTGGCCTGAAATACTTAAATTCTCCCAGGGTACAATACAGTATTCTAACAGTACATTTTGTTTTCCCACAATTTAGTGTTTAAGACAGTTACAATAACTTCGGGTTTAATGCTAATTGCTAACACGCACAAGTGATTGCGGGTATACAAGTAACACAGTGTTTTACCTCAAAAAGAGTGGAAACTCGATGCTGATATGTATTCTTAAAATCTCTCTTAAGTAGAACTGTTCCAATGCTCGCTTCAATTTCAATACTATTTTGTTATTTAAGTAGTATTAAAAGCACTGATACTGGTCATGTGTAAAGCTATGCATGAGAGACATGGTTAAAGGTAGACTCTGATTTATCTTCTTGAACAGTTGCTTGAATTTAGTAAAGCAAATTCAGGCCACTAATTTCTTTTGGAATTAAATCTATATATCCTACCACTTGGGCAAAGACTACCATTAACTTTCCAGTAAAATAGGTGCCCAATGTCAATGTTTTTCTCTTTTGCTGAATATTATGTCCAAAAACTAATCCTGGCATTAATTCATATGCTAATGAATTAATTTAAAACTCAAACATATGGTCCATTTGCTTTATGTGGGTGAAATAACCCATCATATGATTAGACATGGAGATTACATTTTTGGTTATTGGACACATAACAGTGAATCAATAAATCCTGAATAGTGTCAATATTGCTCAATGTTAAAAAAAAAATAGAAAAAATTTAACAGTTCAATCTGTCCTTGTCCTTCATGTGTCCTGTTTTCTGAAGTGAATATTGTGCCATCTTTGAAATGTAAAACCAAACCCTGCCTGTTTAATAAATATATGCTTTATATAAACTCCATATTACTGAGATGGGATTTTTTGGAGTTATTTTAAAATATTTCATTGACTAAATAGCATTCAGGTCTTGAACATTTTTATACTTCAAAATTTCTTTTATCTACTTTACTACAGTCAGACATCAGTTAGAAATCATATGAAACCTACTTAAAATTGCTGATACTTCAGATCCACTTCCTAATTATTTCTTGTATATTCTTCTGTAAGGTGAGCTATCCCTATGCAGTTGATAAAAAGCCACTGACACGGAATATGGATGAGTGAAGTGTGCAGTTGCAAAACAGCATGTAAAAAAGAAAGTGCTGGATGCACAGTGATTTCAGAGGCACTTACTTCAGTCTCCTGATTCTTCAGGTGTAAAATTACCCTTGTGATATATACATATCTTGCATTTTTTACCAAATGTATAATCTACATTGAAACTATATTGGCTTTTTTTTTTTCAGGGGCTAAAATGGAGGTCATTAATACCTTCTTAAATTTACTTGTATTTGAAACTAGCAACGAAACAACAAACCTTATTAGTCTAAGAGGTATGGGAAAAACTCCACAAACTTTCTTACCCTGGAAAATGCTGAACATTCATACTTTAAATATCATGCTTCTAAAACAAATTCATCTTACTGAAGAAACCAACTCAACAGGAAAAAAATGGTTCTTTCTCTTGATAGGATTGTCAGAGACAAACTCTTACAAATGAATTTGTCTATTGCTATTATCTTCTCTTCCTACATAATTGCAGAATAAGCAGTCAAAACACAGAAAAAAGGCAGGCTATTCTTTTTACTTTTTATAACACTAGACTCAGGCTAAAGATATTTAATCATAAGGTGTTCCAGTGGCCAGCTTTGCAGCAATGAATGCAAAGTCCTGCACTGCCAGGCTGTCGATGGAGCAGATAATCAGACATTAGTCTTCTCAGCCCAGTCTTCAACTAAGTCCTTCGGGCAACAAAAATAAATCCAGTCACTTATGTTTCATTATTTCTCATATTCACTATTTCTCTGTTCTGTCTTAATTTTGTCATGACAAATTTCTCTGTTTTTTTCATCTAATGATATCCGTATTTTGTCCTTTGTTTCTTCTATAATTATACACATCGCAGAAAAAAGAGAAGTCATTAATTATTTTATTTCATTTTATTTAAATTGTTTTCATCACAGGGAGATCTTAGAGCTCTCAAACCATTTTCTATCTTAATGTCATTCTTCTTTCTGAAACACAGTTAGATTTTGTTTCTGTATATCTTGTGCAGCTAAGCTAACATATTGACAATTTAGTGTGTCTTTGATGTGAGAGCTTTAGAGGTAGAGCAGCCTGTAATGGTAATTGAGAAAGTGTTACATAAAGTAACTGGCATGATTTATTGCTGTGTCAAATAATAAACATAGCTTTCTGAGATTTTTTTTTCATAAGAATGATCAGGATCTGTGCCTGACCTTGTATCAAACTAGACCCATGCTTTATTTTTTAGCTACTATCTTTTTAATCCTTGCCCTCCATTTCAAAGATTCAGCTTTATTTGATGGTCTCCACTGCTACCATTGACTTGGATATTTTACTGGCCAATGCCTATCATTCTGAGGAATATAGATCTCTTGATCTTGAGGCATAATAAAGGTCAGCCTAGCAGTTAGATCTGATAAAGGCAATCCAAGGCTCTAGTCACAGTATGACTGTACACATATGCATTAATGTAAGTGCAAGTGATGATCCATATTATCACAATAACAATTTTTCATTTTCTCCAACCACAGATGGAGATTTTCCAAGGTGGGATATCATCATATTCCTCCTCCCTACTGAGAAAGTTGAGATTGTTGAAGAGCCTTGTTAACCCTTTGAACACATATCTCACTAGTAGGAATGCATTCCTGGCCAGTCGGGTAGGTTTGCTCTTGCTAAACCACTGTGATATTCACAGCTATTTGGGAGTTCCAAGGGTACTCACTGGAACATTTTGTTTCAAAGTGTCCCTCAGTTTTGTGTGTCTGTGTAAACCCTGCCAGGTACATCTCTTGTGTTCCAAGTCTGTTTTTTTAGAAGATTTCATTTTATGTTTGTATAGAATAGAAACCTTATTTCACCTGGTGAGTAATAAAGACTTGTTGTGATATATCTTCCCTGGTCTTTCTTAAAGTAGCATTGACAGAAAGTGCCCATACATACAGCTATCTATTTAGATGGGCTGTGTCTTTGTTTTTAAGGCTTTGTGTTTCATGGAGAAGGTGAATAGCAGTTTGACGTGTAAGGGCAGATATTAAATGCCTGAAGTAAGTAGGTAAATTTTACGTGTATAAAGACTTCTGAATCACAGATAATATTATCTAAAGAGTAAAATAATTATGTTGTTCTTATTGCTTGAGCATCATCTGTGTGATTCTCATTGTTCCTCAGAATAAAATAATTGAAGCAATTTATCATCAAGACATATGCTATATAACTCTATCCATTATTGTTGTAGTGAAATACAGTAAATAAGGCCTTGTGCTAGTTTCAGCAGCACAGCCCAGTACATAGGAGAATGATAAAAATTATGATGCTTCTTCTTTTGAGACTGTAGATCCCCTTCTGCCCAGAAATATTTTTGACTTATCTGTTTACCCTGTAAACCAAAGTGTTCTACTGAGATCAGGCTGGCTAGACCATATGATGTAACTCAAATGACTTATGCAAACCAGCTTTTCTCTTAATGTATGATTTTACCTTAGTAGAGGGGATTGAATTAACATTTCAGCTATATAGGGATATTTCTGTATTTAGTCCTCAATATGACTGTACTAAGAAGGGAGATACTTCACTAATTTGTTGTTTTTAAACCACAGCTGCAAGTTGGAGCTGTACATTATCTTTTTCGCTAAGCAAGATTCTGAAAGGACAGAAAACCAATTTTGTCATTACTATTACTGTGGTTCTATCTGGTCCTTTTTCAGTTCTTTTAGACCTGAATCAATTTGACCAATATGGTTGTAGATGAAAATAAAAAAAACTTTCTTGACAAAGGAGGAAGAGATGAATGGATCAGGAGGTGAGATAGGGTGATAGAGCAGCCACACAAGAAAATGGGAAAAATCACTAGGATGCAGAAACTATATGTGCACTCAGGGATATGAGAAGGATCGATTAGCTGAGGGGTGGAAGGTAGGACAGAAGAGGAAGACGGGGGTAATAGAGGGCAACAAATTGTTTCTGTTTTAATGTGTGTGAGGAGAATGGAATGAAATAGGAGTCTGAAGAATCATGTGCAGCTGTCAATATGATGAGCTTTTTGAATACCAAATATATTGCTTGTTGTCCTGGGTGTTGTCTGGGCACTTTGCACAGATTTTTTGTTTGTGTGAGAATCACTTGCATACATAAGGATCTGTGAACTGCAAATGTGGATGTCATGAAGGAAAAGAATGTACTGAAACTCACACAGGCTCACGGAGGTATTGATGAAAGCACATCCTGTAAAAACATCGTCAATTCGTGGCAGAACTGAGTTTTGGTCATCATACAGTCTTAGACTCTTTGCTGTTGTCTCTATTAATGATTGGTTATTCCTGTTAATCTCTGATGTGAATAGCTGAAATAGCCTATCTATGTATTATTGATCACCATATCCATAGGATCTAAAAGCAGAATCTTAGACAAGAATTTCTCTGCAGAAAGAAACATAACTAAACTGTTAGACCTGGAAGTTATTGAAATCACCCAATACATCAAGAAGCAGTGAAGGTGAAACTGTAGTGTCAGTCTTATCAGTAGTATCAGTCTTCAGTGAAGGAGGTAAGGTGAGAACATGCCAACACCTTTTGGTTGCAGAAAAATGTGATGAGAAAAAGTTTGCAGAGACACAAAGCACTGAAGTATAGTAATTATTCTGTTTTGTTGCTATTTTATTGTCAAGTAAATGGAAACAATAGAAGCAGAATATAATGTATTTTCAGATCTGAAACACAGTATGAGAAAGAAGACAATAAATAGAAAAATTTTTCTATTTACAGGTCATGTGAAAGAGGAACACGGATATCATTACAAACCCACTTCTTCAGTATTTATGTGGATTTATTTTACTGTTGAAACCCCTTATGGGTTGGAGTTTTTGCAAGCTGCTATTTCACAAACCAGCTTCTCTTCTGCAAAGTCATGTTTCTATAGGTTTGAATTTGCAATGTATATTCTAGGTTAAAGAAAGAAAATATTACAGTTTAATTTACTTTTTTTTCCCTGCAAGAAAAATTGGCTACAGAAAGCCAACTTCTCTACTTGAAAAACAAATAGTATTGGTAGCTAGCAACTGTTGTTCTTGGAAGCCAAACCAACTTCTGAATTTGAATATTTGGATTGCAACTAAAATCTATTTTTTTCATAAGTAAACAATTTAACTAGTATGTCAAAAGATTATGTTTTTGTTTGTCTGAATTGGAGCTTTTCACACTGTGAACAAGACCTTAAAATTACAAGACCTTTATCTCATTTTCTCCTTTCTCTCCTTCAGCTTCTTTTTTTTTTCCTCTCTTTTTCCTATTCCTTCTTTCTTTCCTCGTCTCACCCTTTCTCTTTCATCTTTCCTTTTTTTCTTTGCTTAGTCAAGTGGCTTGGGATGTTCCCACTGAAAACTGTGGTTTGAGCTGAAAAAGCTGAGGAGGAATGTAGCACGAAGAGGAAGAGAAATTGCAATAAGAATGTTTGTGTCCCTCCTATTGAAAAAACACGGAGAGAGAAGATCAAAGAATGAAATAAGAGCTTGTAAGACTTCAACTTTAGAGGTAAAAAAGGGATGAGCAAATTATAGAAGTTTACTTGGCAAGAAAGCAGTGATTCTTGTATATTCAAACCGTATGTGCTGTGGTTCCCCCAGTCTCTATGGTAACCATAACACAGACAGAAGAGGAACACTGAGGAAAGGCTGATGGAAACAAAGCATGCTTACATTTTCAAAAATGCCTGGGAAATCTGAGTTTTGGATTACTTGACTAAAATAAACAAGATTCATTTTCTAAATGCTTAGCATTCAGCTTCACTAAATAGAGCCTTTCTGAGGCGTCTAAAGTTAGTCTAAGGTAGCCTGCATTCCATAAAACCATTAAAAGGGAAAAAAAAATATTATGCTGACTGTCACTTATGACAACTTTTCTCAGCCTTTTGTTGTATTCCTGGAATGAAAAGCTCCACATTTTACACAACACCTCAAATACATAAACAAAATCCTTTGAATAAATCGAGATACAGGTAATTTGCTTAACATCATGAGAACGTAAGTAAGAATTTCTTTTTTTTATGGGTGTAGTTGAAGTCTAGCCTGAACTCCTACACAGATATGGGTGATAATCTATTCTTAGCTCATCAGATTGAAATTTGACATCTAGATTCCCATTTTATATATATGAGTGATTTTATTTTTAGTGTTGCTAAGCAAATCACATGCTGCATCTTCCCCTGAAGGTATCAGATCATTGACATACTTGTAAATGCTGTATTTATAAAGAATTAAGAGTGAAATAAAAGAAATTCTTGCAAAACATTTTCCCCTATATAGTTTTTAGATTTTCCACAAACATTTTTGTATGCTTGAGAGTTGTCATGTGAGAAATTTCTGGCATAGAAGAAATGATGTAGCAGTTGCTGCTCAGATTGAACCCAGCACAGAGGTGAAATGTGCAGCATCTGAACAAGGACAGTAAATGAAGAAGCACAGGATTAATCACAACTGTGAAGGACAGAATTATTCATAGAAAATGCCAACTCTTTTCTTTCAAATTGACATATCTTAAACTCTTGTTATACCACTTATAAGAGAGACAAGGATATCTCTGAGTAATTTGCAGCAGTTTATGTAAAGTTCACCTAGAATGTAGGTGAAATTGTAACCTTTTTCCTGAAAGTTCTTAATGGGGGTGATAAATAAAGCACTTCTTCACCAATACATAGTAGCTTGATTAAAAAAAAAAAAAAAGGACTATTTAAGAATAGTATGCATTTTTGATCACAGATTTAAACCTCTTCTAAAAAGTAACAGAATGTTATTTCATCCTTCAACTTTACATGTCTGTATGTTTGTTTTGAATGGTTCTTGTTTTGGTTTCTGAGTTATATAGAAGCCTAGTGATCCTGGAAATGCATGAACAACCTTATCACCAGTTAAGATTATTCTTCAAGACCTATATATTTCTAGTATTAAAGAATAAATCAATCCCTTTTTTGACAGCCAGATGCTCAGTGGTTGAACTCTCTTAGCTACAGTTTGGGGTGTATGTAAAACTTCTAAGAGTTTGTCATCACTGGAGCTTTGATCTCTGATGCTCCACTGTATAAAGCAGCCATGCATAATTAGAAAACTAAACTTCGCACAGTCAATGTGGATTTAATTTTGTCAGCATAACAGTAAGAACAGTTAAATAATCCATGTATTTATTGGTGGCATGATGCTTCACTTGAAACACTTACCACAAACACCTTTTTAAAGAAAAATAGGTCATTCTGTTGCAGCACAAACTGACAAAATTAGGGGTTAGTGCTCAAATTTACTGACAGGTCTTGCTATTAAATAATACTTCAATTCTTGGAGAAAGAGAAAAGAAATAAAAAAGGATAAATAAAAATGAAAGAAAACATAAAAAAATTCATAAAACAAGTCTCTATAAAGTAAGTCTCTATAAAGTAATAGAAAACATAGAATTTCAATATGGCCCTCTGAGTGGAAATAGTTAATTAGCAGGAGATCATTCAACTGGAAATTTGTATTATGAAAGGTTCCAATACTTCATCCAATAGACTTTAGTCGACTGCTACAAAATGCAACCTATTGTGCTAACAATGTAATTATAAAGGGACAACATAAGTCTGCTTATTTTTTCTCCTAACAAACATTTCCCCTGATTATTATGTCAGTATCAGCTAATCAGTTTTTGTTTCCAAAACATGATTTATACTATATGCCTATTGGAATTTCTACTATATTCCACACCTGTGTGCCTTGAACATTTCTTAGCTAGTTTTTTGGTAATAAATCATAATTGAGCTTCATATAGTTTTGGATTGAAATAATATGTGTGCAACACCTACTTGGAACACAGCCACGCTCAGTAATGAAATAGGGAGAAGGTGCTGTGCTATCAGCTGAAAAGACATCAGAAAATATTATTATTTTCTGCTTTTGGTTATATGTACAGATACGTCATTGTCCCAAATAGGAAAAAGAAAAAAAGAACCACTGGGTTTAACTGTTTCTTACGAATTTGGAGAAAAGCATGACTTGAATTCCCATTTTCTGTCTAGGTAGAATCTCTCATGTCCATTCATTTCTTTCACTTTCTTTTAGTGTTTTTCTGTATGTCAAATATTTTATGTATTGAGAAAATTAGATAGAGAATTCAAATGTATGTATACTACACAGATTTAATTTATTTTCAAGAATTTAGATACGTTCTTAATTAAAGTTTCTCCAGCTGTGAGATACATAAACAGGAGAAATTCTATAACAGAGTGGTACTGTTTGGTGTTGTGACAGATAAGCAAATATATATTACTTATAGAGTAAAGGTGTCTATAAGTAAAGATAAAGATCATGCTAGGACTTCTTTGTATAGGATAATTTCTTATATCATAGAAACACATCTGGTGCAAGTATTAGGATTATCTAATTAACAGAGATTTATCCATAAATGACCTGCAGGTCATAAAGAGACACATGAACCTAAGGTGCTGTACTTTGGCTGTGTGCCTAGATCTGCATTTCTATTTGTGTCTAGATCTGCTACTCTGCTGGCTAAAGTAAACATTGGTCTTGCACTTCTACATTAACTAAGCCACAATCTAGAAATTAGACTACCAGAATTACCTGAGCAGTCTTCATGCAGATTCACTACATTGGTTTTATTCACCATAGCATATTTTAAGATAAATTGCCATTGAGTAAAATATAAATGATGTCTGAAAGTACAGAGAAGAGACAATGCTCTTTTTTTCAATAAGCTGTTTACTACTAGGTTAGAGGGAAGTCTTCTCTTGTCCTGGTCAGTCTTGATTTTCTTTATGGAGACATGTACATAACAGAAAAGGCTAGAATGTGGACCCTATTTATATCCTAGTGTAGTTAGAGAGTTTTCTCTTAAAGCAGGATTTTAACTCCCTTAAATAATGGAGAAAATTGCTCAAATTCTTTTGGATTACTTAGGGTTCTCAGGTAATTACACTTAAAATGAAGGAAGAAGTGTGTCAGGAAACAGCTTCTAATTTAGCAATCATAATGACTGAAATGATTGAAAACTTAATTTCTGGAGGTAAATAATTTATATGGCTGTCATCATAAGTGCTCAGAGTGTTTTTTAATATGAACAGAAACTACTGCCTGAATCACAGTTAGATTTTCATTCTGGCCTAACTCTCATTTCCTAAGTGTTCTAGGGATGTGTATGCCAAGCATGCACCTTTAACGAAAACTTCGGTGCTATAGTCCCTAAAGTGCTGTTAGCATGTCAGTCTGGTCTTTTATAGATTCATTTGATCAGTCTTCCAATACCCTCTTTATGACATGTCTGAGAATGCCCAATGAGGGTAGTGAACGTCATTCTAAGCACAAATATCCTTCTGGGATGCATTTACACTGTCAAATATCTTCCCATTTTGTTTTCAAATCTCCTGTTCAGTCATGTGATCTGTATGTCAGTTTGCCCAGGGCTGTGTCTGAATACAGCTAAGTTTTTATCTCTGAGGCTAAACTGAGGAATTGTTATGGGGATAGTTTGATCTGCCCCCTATATACACCAAGAGCATTATCTATTACAGTTGCAATGTCATTAAAATCCTTCCTCCATCCACACCAGTATGGTGTCATTTACACCTTGCAGTGGGAAAAGCATCTAACCCATATGGTCCTCAAAAACAGCCTACAGCGTTGCCTAGCATGGACCAAAACCATAGCAAAGGAGTATTATTGCAAATCTCAAATATGCGTGGTGGTCACTCATGGTTTCTTACATGGGACATCTAGGTTACAACATATGAATACACTCGGAAATTTGGAGCAAACAGAATGTGACAGAGATGGAGATACACAGGAGATATTTAGCCTTTATGGACAAAAATTCTGAGTTTCCATAATGAAGCTCTTGAGTCATATGTTACACCCCAAAATGGATGTTTTTATCACTGTAACCTGCTACCTCCCTGTGCCTTGACTACAGAAGCCATAAACCAGAAAGGAGTGATTTACTCTTATATAACAACATCAGGAATGGATGACATAGGCCTTTCCTAGAAAAGCTGGTCATTTTTAGTCCTACTCTGATCAAGTTTCTATCCAAACCTCCTCTCCTGCAGACCCCTAATCTAATCTCAGTCAGCAGTGTATTAACTGCTCCCTTATCAAACCTATCCTGGAATGTCACAAACGGACCTAAGAAAGGTAGGGCAATTACCTTAACCAGTTTCCAGAAACGGGGATATTGTCCCAATGAGAGGAATGCTTGCACTGTTAAGCAAAATTAACTATGGACCTTCTCCTGTTGAAAATAACCAATGGATGAACTGAATGAACTGTGGAAACAGAATGTAACTTCTTTAGCCTCAGACAGTCTCCCCTCACACAATATCAACATCCAGTTTCTAGAATTCTTCTCAATAAACAATTTGGTATATTCATGTTTTTCAAGAAATATTTTTAAAGATAAAAATAAAGGGTTTTACTTGTTCATTTCACCAAACATGATGCTTACACATGACATGTTTAAAACTGAAGATCAGCTGTTTCAGCTAGTTTGAAAACTTTTTAAAATTAATTTTAAACTTTCTCTTAAAATGCTGGGGTGCAGTGAAAAAGAAACCATTAAAGCATATTCTTTTTTTCCCTCTGGACTTGAGGAGTCTACAGAGCAATGACTCAGAACAACAAACATACAGAAAAGCAGCCAGACTGTCATGACTGCCATTCTATTGTCATAAATTTGATCCCCCTTGGAATATTATTTTTAAGGACTAGAAAGACAGCAAACTAAATTCTGCTCTCAGTTACCATGGAACAACCTCAAGTTTACTCAGTTTCTTCACAATAATGAGGACGTATTTTATGCCTGAGGAAAACTTAGTTTACTGAGTTTATAGTCAATACTACAGAAAAAATAAAATATGCACAGCAGGTTTAGTTTGTTGTTCCTGCTTTGCAGTAGTAGGTGCAGGAAGTAAGAGAAACGGCTATAATCACACAATTAAGAGTATTATTTTTTAAACAATTCATGTTGTCAGCAAAAGGAAATAATGAGAGTTAACTAATGTTTTCCTTTGCATTTGATGTGACATACAAGGAATATGAATGGAATACACAATTTATTGTTCTCTTCCTTTCTTTTTTACTATCTATGAATTCAATTTACCGAAGTGCCTGTTCTTTGTCCGCATTACACATGTAGTTTGTACCACATGATCATGCCGCTAAATGGAGGATTAATAATGACACAGTGAATGTGTGGAGATTATAGTCCAGTTCATCAGAGTTCCTGTGCCTAGTATTTGCTGCAATGCTGAAGAAAAAAAGGGAACTCCATCTAGCAATGTGTCTACTGCCCAGCTGACTGTCCTTTACACAAGAATTTCATACAAGAAATAAAGTCTCTCCATAGTCACACCTGACCCTCATTTTCCTCTGTTACTAAATATGCTTAGTTACAGCAGGGAATCTGGGGAGGAAACAGAAGAGAAGACATGCACGTAGTTACCTATAAATGACTTAGATGAACTTTCCTGACTCTCTTAGAGTCTTTTTACCCCTCCTACATGTAAGCTTCTTGGAAAGCCTTCCACGTGCCTCTGTTACATGTGTCATTCTGGTTCAGTGACCTGTACTGTTTAGAGGAAAAAAAAATGCACCTGTTGAAGTAGTTTAGAAGTCAGAGGTTCATTCTAAAGTAGCCAGAATAATTGATTAATTAATTTCAAAATTAGGCCTTGTATTGGTGAAGAAAGCTGATCTTAATTGAAGGGGATAGAGCCTGATGCATTTATGATTGCTGAAAATGGAGAAGGTCATAGATACCATCTGTACCAGCTGGAATTTGTGCATAACCTTGGCACAGAGACTAAGAGGCACTGACCTACCATCTAACCTGGGCATGGCAGGAGTCTCTGCACAGGAGACAGATTAAAGCTTCCCAGCAAACTGAAAACAGAAAAATATACTGGAAATTAAAAGAAAAGGAGGCTCTTCATTTAACTGTGCTTAAAGAGGACTCAAATAAGAATCCAGTGTTTTGGGGCACTTGGAACTTGTAAGGACTATTTACTTACCCTAAAAAGTGAAGGAAAGTTCACAGTTTGTTCTTCAAAGCTATTTCTTTTTCAATTAAAGTTATTTCTTTCTTCAAACAAATTTTCTTTATTCATAACTACATTCTGTTAAAGGTCTTGACACTTCATCAGCAGCAGCAGATGGAAATTAGGCTTTTCTTAGCATCAGACCAATTTGCATTGCAGAAGATCTTAAAAGATCATTTTTCGTTAGTGTCTAGATAGGGAAATCTGAGGTTATTTAGTTGAAAGTTGATCTTCACTATAGTCTTGAAGATCAAATCTATTTTTTTTTAACCTCATATAGTTTTTTGTGTTCCTCTGATCATTCTCATTTCTCTTCACTGGGTTATCTTCACTGCCACACATCTTTTTTAGAGGGCAGAGCCTTTCAAGCAGCATGCTATTCATGCTGCAGATATGTTTTCCCTTAGTATACACAAACTATGTAGCTAGGTTTGTCTGAGGTTTATTTTTACCCTTTCCCTGGTAACATGGTCTACACTAATGATTTACTCTTTTATATTTTCCACATAGCTTTTTGCAAAACTCCTAGAGTCTTTTTTCCCCCAACCTTTCCCGAAGCTCCTTGATATGCATTTATCATTATAAAAAAACACCTATCTTTGCCCAATTAATTTTCTTAGAGAATTTCTCAAATTTATAAAAAACAGGTCAATTTTAAGCCTCTTTACCAACTTAGTTTCTTTCAAGTAGATGTAATAACCATTTTTGAAAGTATGTAGGTATTTAATTCCTGTGTCTATCTTATGGCAAGTTTATCTACAAGGTTCTTCATTAAAAAAAACTATTAAAAAAGGGTGTAAAATGCATCCTAAATTTTCTCCATCAAAAAGACCTTTTATTAGTTGAATATGACATAAAAAAACCAATTCAATTACTTTTTCACGAACATTTCAAATTCTACATAAACTCATTCTTATGTCTAGATTCCTAGTTTTCTTCTGTATTGTGTTTGCCTACACAGTTTTGGTATCAGAGGGTCAACACAGGGGGACTTCTGATAGAAGATGTCAGAGGTCGCCTTGAAGTTAGATGAGGTCAGTGCCAGCCAGCTTCAGACAGACCCACTGCTGGCCAAAGCTGAGCCAGTGGTGGCAGTGCCTCTGTGATAGCATATTTAAGAAGTAAAAACTGCTGCAAAAAAAGCATCCAGGAGATGAGTGAGAATGCAGGAAAGAAACTGCCTTGTAGCCATCAAGGTCAGTGAAGAAGGAGGCGTGGGAGGTGCTGCAGGTGCTAGAGCTGAGATTCCCCTGCAAACACTGGTGAAGACCACGGTAAGGCAGCTGTGACCCTGAAGGTCATGACGGTCTACAAGGGAAGCAGAGATCCACCTGCAGCCTGTGGAGGAGCCTACACATGAGCAGGTGGGTGTGTCCTGGAGAAGTCTGTCGCCCATGGTGCCTTAACCCCCTACACTACTCGGGAATTGGTGAGTGATCTCTGCCTGTCCTTATCTTGATCCATAAGAATTTTGCTGCATTTTCTCTCCCCCGTGCAGTTGAGGAGGGGCAGTGATGGACTGCTTGGTGAGCACCAGGAAAAGTCAAACAATCTCTCTGCCTCAGCAGCTTTTTCTTATGTGCAAACTTAGGCTGATATACAGCTTCCTGCAGTCTCTTCATTAAAGACAGTTAAACAGTTCTTTCTTTAGCTGGTAACTCATCTTTTACAAGACTGTGGTGACAACCACTATGATTTAGAGTGTTTTAGTAAACTCTCATAGGTAGTATAGAATAAAATTCTTTTGTCTCAGAATCTAAAAGTGCCTAATTGTCCTAAAATCTCATTAGCTTTTTTTTTTTCTCAGGCTGAAATTTGATTCACTTGCCACCATTTGAAATTGTTAAAGGCATCCAATTGCTTAGTGATTTTTATTGGAAGCCACTGATAACTAGTGGACAGCTGACCACTATTATCACAATAAATATGAGGGTTGAAGTAACATTTCTCTTGTATATTCTGCTTTTCACTTGTAGCTGAAGTGTGTGCAACGTGGCATGCACTGCATGGCATGGTGTGGTTTTTAAATAATTTTAGGGGTAAGGTATCCTTTCTAGTTTTTACATCTTTAATTGTGTTGAGAGCTTGTGGTACTGGGTTGTCTATTTTCAATTCCTGGTAGGCAGGACATGTAGGAGTGATACTCCTGCTCTGTGGTTACTGTGTCAAAGACAGCAAATGGGTTTGGCAGTATTTAGTGTAATTTCAAAAACACATGAAAAAAGCCTGCTTTATATTTTTCTTCCACTTATTTGCTTATTTGTTTTATTTTTATTATTATTAGTAGTAGTAGTGGTTTTTTTGAGACCTGGGTGTGGGGAAACAATAAAATAAATTTAGAGCTAGAAAGTTTTACTTTTGGAGGAGTTGGACTCCCTGTTGTCCTCCTCATTGGCCAGCCAACAAAGCCACTAATGTAGAAGAGGAGGATAACTGTTCCTTGAACAGGAAAAGCAGCCAAAGGTGCGCTTTGAGGTATTCAAACTTCCTATGTTGTGTATACACATACATACATATACATACGCATACGCACACAGAGATATATATATATATCTTTTATAGGTACATACATTTTATATATATACGTATAAAAATGTATATACCTATGAAAGATAGATATATCTATATCTATGATAAGTAATTAATACATCAGATACACTCTTAGACACCTTTTACAGGCTATGGAGAGCCTTCAGTTACTAACAAGGTATTTTTCACCAGTGAAAATACAGATTAGTTATATTATCTTTCCAAATTCCATAAAGAATAAATAACAATGAAAAATAAAGGTGATATGTTTTCTGTGATGTAGATCTAGGTTCAGTTTGTGCAAGCCCAGAAGAGCATTTGTAGATGGCACAATATTTGTTTTCAGTAGTTATTTAACAATCTTCATCTCTATACTCTTTAAGCAACTCTTTGACACAGTCATTTTATGTAGTTTACAACATAACAATTGCTACCTGAGGGACAAAATGAAGCTTTATCAAGAATATAAAGTAGTAGACTCTTTTCTTGAATAAAAATAGATAATATTTTTTTTCATCCAACAGCGTCTCAGTTGAAAAACAGTAACAAAACAGATCATGTTGTTCTATTTAAATACACTGAATGCAAGTTGAACTAGCCCAAGGACTGATGTTTTCAATATTGTAGAAAGTATCTACAAGGTTATGGCATCTGATTTTAAAAAAAAATTAACTGTAACACTGCTACTTAGTCAAAGGTAGAAAAAATAATCCTTGAATCACCCTCATGTAATCTGTTCAGGAAAAGACATCAAGAGAGGTGCAATACAGCACATGGGGTTTTAGATCCAACAATACCTCAAAATGTGCTACTAGAAATTGACCTTTAAAAAACCCAAAAAGGCAATTCATGGCTTCTAAATGTTATCTTTATGTATATTCTGATTTGTTATTTTCCTTTAGAGGCAAACATTTTAAAGGTAATGAAGATAACAGATGGTTGTAGCTTAGACAGCAGCAGTTGCAGTATCATGTCTTACAAAAGAGACCCTCGTTAAAACTGTCAAAGAGAAAAAAAAAAAATTCTAACTAAAGTTGAGTGAGTAGAGGTAGTTTTACTATTTTATTTTCTTCTTTTTTCCCTTCTTCACATAAAATACTATGTGGTGGAGTGCTTTTCAGAAAAGAGCAGCAGATAATGAAATATTGGAAAAAGCAAGATTCAAAATTAGTGCTAGAGGAACGATCACACAACCACTCCTAACTCTGGTGTTTGGATGTGTGTACTGTCAAGCAAACATGGCAAAAAGAGTAGATGTTTTGGTCATTATCATAAGAATAATCTAAATATGAGTGTAAATATCAATGATAGACAATTTCTGAATTGCCTTATTTTTGTTTCTGCCACCTTCAGTTCTTAACTTTGCAGTGAGGTAGATTCATTATAGGAGAGGAGAAGGAAACAGGCTGTCGAGGTGGCTGCTAAATGATAAGGAGTGTTTACTATGCGTTTTGAATGCACAGCTCTAGAGGCTGAGGAAAAAATGGCTTTATTTTAAAATTAGTTAGAAACACTCTGTCTGCCAACAAATTTGCATAGCCAATTCTATTCTTACAGAGACACTTTTAGTGACACTAATTTCTTTAAATGCATTCTATCGATTAGTACTACCATTGCACATCCTTTGAGATTACAATCACATGCTCCTTACTGTGAAAATATTTATATTTGTAGATCTCTTTATTTGTTGCACTTCACAGGGTAGCACTTTAGGCCTCTTGAGATGTCATAGAACACAAGATACAAAAAGGAAATCAAAATACAAAAAACATTTTTAAAACAACAAGTAAGATGCAGTACAAGGGTTTGCAATACTATGTAGCGATGACTTTTGCTGAGGAAAAATAGATTATCTTGTCTACATGGCCATCTAAGGCATGTAAAAACTTATTCATCAACATCTTAGAGACCCTTGGCATTAATGGAGAAAAATATTCCACGGCGAATATAACCAGCAGCTTTATGAATCTTGAAAATATTTTGAATACGACAGAGCTATTTCAAGAGGGGTAGAAAATAACCTTAGCAAGAAAACCTGACATGCACTTCATTATGTTCTCAGCAAGGTAAGAAGGATTTAACTACTCAGATTGCCACTGGGGGGGGAGTAGTAGCACAGATTCCCTCTCTAATGGCTGCCAAAAAAAAAAGTCGATGGATAACAATTTTTTTGTGGGGGGAAAAAAGGTGGTGTAGAGCCCAAGAGGCTGGAGATGGCTATCTGCTCCCTTTCGCACTCCCAACCCAAGGAGCAGAAATTCAGATATCCTGTCTCCAGTGTTTCCTCTCCTCTCTGCTGTTTAGCACGGTATTTGCTCAGCATGCTGCTTGCTTCAGCTGCCATCTTGAGGAAGGTAAGTTTCATCAATTCAGAATTAGGATGCTCAAGACTTAATGAAGTTGCCCTGGTTTCTAAAGTTATCTATGAGTATGCCTGCCTTATTTATGACAGCAAATATCTGTAACTAAATTTACTAATGACTTGCTTTTCTTTTGCGCATCTAACTACAAATGACTGAATGCTGTATACAGAAGACAAATGTGAAGAATATCCAAGGGCAGTTCCATTTGTTTTGATGAATAGTATCAAACCAGTTGATAAGATGCTAAATAAATATTGTTTGTAGCATAGTTTATTGTTATTTTTAATGTGCTGCACCCACTTCACCGAGGAAAATACATATTTTGCAGTTTCCTTCTAGATGTCAGGATTGTGTACAATCAAATTAATCAAATAAGATTAATTAATCAAAGTAGATGAAAGCAGAAGAAGTGGATTGTGATTGTCCTGGGACTGCCGCATCAAAATATGAAATTATTATAAAAAAGGTCTTCAAATGTCATAAAAACAACAACAGTTACAAAAATTGACGGGGAACATGAAGGACACAACATTATTTGAGTAGAGAGAAAAGGTATGGAAGTTATTGCTGTTCTCTTAGTGGAGAAAAAGAACTCATCCCTCACGTGTGAATGAGATGGCTCTCACAATAGACAGTATCTTCTGAAATTACTTTGATCATTAGGGTTCCAGTGGCTGAGTTAAGAGAAAAGAAAGGATGCATATTCTGATAGTAAAACAATGAAAATGTATTCCTTCTCTATGACAGACAGACAAAACAGATAATTTTATAAGGAAGTGTTTTACTGAAAAGCGTTTCAGGTTTGTAGTTCCCTGGGAAAATGAAGAGCAATGTAAAAATTGGAGAAGGTGAAATGAACTTTTTCATTCCACATATCGACTGCACAAGTCACTTTCAGTAAATCTACTGCTTACTGGACTTAAGGCAGAAATTTGTTGACTTTAAGAAGGCTGGTACAAAATTTTCTGCTTAGTAAAACAGTCTTCTGGTACCAGAAACTGAAGTTTATTCTAAAGAACATATTTGAGTATGTTTTCCAGTATGTAAGAGAAAGAAATATGAATTAAGTGTAACAGGTCTGTCACAGAATGGCTGCCAAGACAATCTGATTAGAAAGTCACTTTTTTCAGACCAGTATAGAATTAAACCTCTGTGGTAAAATGAAGCAATATATATGCTCTTTTACCAGATATTGGGTCTGATAGTTTCCATCACAATGTAGTATCCCAAAACCTGAGTTAAGTCTAAACTAATGATTTCAGTTCCTAGGGGTAAGGAAAACTAAGAATCAAATCTACATCAAGAAGGAGAATACGACCGTAATTCATGTCCATATTAAAACCCCAGCAGGGTCTTTACCCGAGCAGTGTTTTTGGGGAAGTGGTGTTGCCCCACAGGAGCATGACAAAGTTTGCTGGATGAGATCTGGATCTGACTTGATTTTTTCCCCTGAAAAGTGTGCTAACAGAGTAGTCAAGCAATTGCTGGCTGCTTCCCCAATAAACAGGTTCCAGGAACATTTGCCTTGAACACTTGGGCAGGACCCACTGACCTTTGGAAGCTGATGGAGATCCCTTTCTTTTCTTTCCATGACATGCCAGAAAAACAACGTCCAGATGATACTGACAGCATGAAGGAAACAGACTTCTACATTAACTGAATTCTTCTGTATTTCTGCTCCTGCCCTTTGTTCCTGCTCCAGTACCACCTGAATAGCTGTCGGATACTAATTGGCTGACACTGAATTTTTTCTCCTGCCATGATATATCTAAGTCTGCTTGCTGACTCACCTACTTAAGAGGTTTCAGAGGTCAGCAGAGATTTTTTCTAGGATAGCAACCACTGTACCCCAGGTTAATACTTTAATATTTAGAGCAGAGGAAGTTTAGCAGACTGTGTCTCAGTCTAGCACATTGATAACCACCGTCAATGCATCTGAGACCACTGGAAAGAACTACCTTGTAAAGGAGCTTCTGAATCTCTTCTTTGGAAACTGTCTAGACAAATGCTCCATACTAGAAACACAGTTTTAAATAGCTTAGAGTGAATTGCCCGAATCACCAACTATTAACATGACAATCTCTTAGGAACAGGGGAAAAAAGCTGAATATTGCTACTTGGCTTTGCCTTTAGGACTTTTCCAATAACAACATAGCACATGCTAAAAGCCTTTAGGCTGTTCAAAGCCAATGTTAAGACTACATAGGACAGCAGCAGAGTGAGGAGGGTGAAATCTCTTCCATGAAATGTGAGAACTGGCTCCACTTAGATTCTATCTTCGTATTCCACAAATTGTATGTCTGGTGACCAGAAAAGTATATTCAGAGTCCTCATTGAACACTGTGATCACATTACTTGCTGACTATTTATTTTTAACTGTGATATATGACTTTTTGTTTATCTGTACTGTCATAAGCAGTATTACCACCAGCTTCTTACCAACAGCCCAAAATCTTTGAGTCAGCATATGAAAATCACAATCTAAGTTTTGCTTTACAGCATAAAATGGCCGTCAACTTTCCTTTCTGTTTGCTAAAATATGAAGTGAGGTACTGCTGATGGTATTTTAATGTCTGATTTGATTTCATTAGCTTGTTATAATGACATCACATTAATAATTATTTGTCATTTAAAATGTTATTTAATCCATGGCTTCTGCAATAGAAAAACGTGTGATTTGCTAAAGCACCTTGTACTAGTAAAGAATTGACATTCAGAGGACTCAGCTGCTTAAAATTTAGATTACTTTAAGGAGTATGGATGAAATCTGATATCCTTTTAGAAGTGGTAGCACATTTGAGTGATTTGCTTAACACTCATATGTCTGCCATCTATCTGTTAGAACTTTAATATCTTTAAAAACCTCTCGGTTTGACCTTGTCTTGCAGCCAGGTCAAAGAGCAATTAGAATACACTTCAAAAAACTTATGTAGGTCTATATAAGTCCTATTAAAGTTCACTGTGTATGCTCACTCCATAACGTGTAAAGAAAGCTGGAAATCTGTAGGGTACCTCATAGATACAAATAGATACTTAATATAATTCCATGATACATTGGACTCAGAAGTGAGCCAATTTCAGCCTTTAAGATTGTTCCAAATCCAGGCCACAGTTTTGCAACACTGCAAACCAGGTAAGAGGCATGAATAAAAGAAAGGTTTCAAAGCGATGGAGGGAACTGTAAATACGTACAATAAAAAATACAATTTTGAATGCACTGCTTTGTAAGTAAAAAACCCTTTGATAAAACTGAATTTGTCCTGTGAAAATAATGTTTAACTATTATTGATTCATAGCCATAGTTAAGTTTGCAAAGCTATTAACCAGAGATATTAATTTTAATCTGATCTGGGAAAGAAAAATGAAAATAATTAGAGATTACTAAATGGATAAGAAAGCAGAAACTTATGCTGTCACTACCTTAAATAAAACATTTGAATGCTAAGGTACTCTGCTTTTACATACTTTAGTTCGCAATTATCTTATCACAGGAAAAAATTAATATTACAAAGGTAGGAATCTCAGTAAGTATTTCTGGCTCACTAAGGTGTTTGTAAGAAAAAGGTCAAAGTAAATGAGACAATTTATTATGTGAAATGCTCAAGCGTTTAAGGATTTTTACTTATTTATTATTTATTTACTGCCACATCCATTCATTAAAGACATAGATTATGATTTCCTGGTCTTTTTTCTCTCCTCCTCTTGACATACAAGAAAGAAAAGAGAGGAAAAAATAGCATTATTAAAGATGCTCATTCTAAAGTGCACCTTGCCTTGAATAAAATAGTCTAGTAAGTGAGATTGTGAATTTTTAAGGAGGTAAATGTGTGACTGAAAAAATGAACTAAATGGTTTTGTGAAAAATGTTTTTTAAGGGTGGCAAATGTTTCTAAAGTCCTATATTAATCATAGAATGGATTAGAATTAAAAATAATCTATTTCCAATCCCCCTGCTTTGTACAATTATACTACCACTAGACTAGATTATTCAAACTCTTACAACTGGCTTTGAGCAACTCTAAGTAGGGAGCATCCACAGGTTCCCTGGGAATCCTGTTCGAGTTCTTCACTAGGGTTCTCTGGGTAAAGAATTTCTTCCCAAAAATCTAATCTACATCTAACCCCTTTCAGTTTAAAACTGAAACCCGTTGTCCTATAACCACAATCCTTGATAGTGTCTGCCACCACCTTTCTGTAGGCCCCTTTTAAGCACTGAAAGGCTGCTATAAGGTCTCACTGGAGCCTTCTCTTCTCCAGGCTGAACTCCAACTCTCTCAGTCTTTCTTCATAGAGAATATACTCCAGACTCCCTGATAATTTTTGTGGACTTCCTCTAGACCCACACAAACAGGTCTATGTCTTTTTGTGCTGGGGACTCCTGAGCTGGACTCAGTGCTCCAGGTGGAGTCTCACAGGGTCAGTGTAGAGGGGTGAAATCTCCTCCCCTGACCTGCAGCCCAGGATGTGGTTGGTCTGAAGTGCACATTGCCAGGACATATTCAGGTTTTCATCCACCACTACCCCAGATCCTTCTTGACAGAACTGCTCCCAGTCTAATCATGAGCCAGGCTGTCTCCATATTTGGGACTGCCCAGACCTTCCACTAGGCTTTGACATGGACCCACCTCTCTTAGGCTGTGGAGGTATGTCTGATTGGCATTCCTTCCCTCTGGAGTACCTGGACTACTAAGTCTGGTGTTATCCACACATCTGTTGAGTGTACACTCAATCCCACTGTCCATGTCCCCAGAAAAGATAATACTGGTCCCAATACAGACCACAGAAGAACACCAGTCATCATTGATCTCCACCCAGACACCGACAGTAACTCTCTGAGTGTGACCATCTACTCACTAGATGGTCCACCCATCAAACACATGTGTCTCCAGTTTAGAGACACCAGTCAAGTCCAGCTAGTGCCATCAGTAACTCTTCCCTTAACCAGCAAGACTATCCATAGAAGCACACCAAGTTTGACAGGCATGATATGCCCTTAGAGAAGACAGGCTGGCAGACACCAGTCCCTTCTGTTTCCTATGTACCCTAGCGTAGGCTCCATGGGGATCTGCCCCATGATCTTGCTGAACACAGAGCTGAGACTGACCGGCCTGTAGTTTCTCAGCTCTTTCTACTCTCCTTTTTCAAAAATAGGTGGTTACATCTCCCTTTTTCCAGGAACTGCAAACTTCACCACTCTGCTATGACTTTTCAAATATGATGCTCTTCACTGTCTATTACTGTCACATAGACTAATTTATCAGTAGGATACAGATATGGTAAGACGGGTTCTGTAAGTGGCTCAGTCATCTGTACCAGTTTGTTGCCTGGCAATTGTAGATTTAAAATTCCACGTGTTGGCACCACTAATGCTTGGCAAAGAATGATGAAATGAATAGTAAAAGAAAAAATGGTAGCAGAACTGACACTTGTTTAACTAGTGACAGTCAAATTTATATAGCAAGCCCACATAGTAGTTAAAGTTTCTAGCATGTGATAGTATTTAAATAATTATTTGGGTGTTAGTATATTCTAATAAAGAAAAGATTTTTGAAAAAATATCCCGTAAGTGTAAATAGGCAATTTTTTAAGAGTTCCTTCCCCATCTCATTTTCACTGTCTCACTGCCAAAAGATCAGAGCATGGATGAATGCACAGAGGGTCACACCAAATGTCTGCTTAAACCAGTGCATGATCTCCAACCCACTGCCCTAAATGCATGCTAAAGATGAAATAAAAGTAGTGAAACACACATGCTTTTGTCTCCTTTAGAAAGGACTGTGGCTAGTCATGTACCTCTCAATGGATAACTACCTCTTTCTGTCTCTGTGAACTTACCTCTTTTTAGATCTGTTTGATGGTAACTAGTTCTAACAGAGGGAGAAACTGTGGTCTTCACTGAGCTTAAACATGCTGATTATATTTTTGTAAATCTGTAGTCTTAGACCTCTCAGAGGTCCTTTTTTCACACATAAGACTCAGCTTATTTGCAAGTTTTACTCACTGAAACACTGTTAATGTCATATTTTTTCAACATTATTGCCTAGAAAAATAAGCGTTTCCAGGCTACTTTATCTATGCTTTTTAAAATTAAGAAAACAGAACTGCATTCTATAATCAGTGTGTAGGTGAACTACAATTTACACAGCTGCATAATGATAGTGTAGCTGCACTCAATGGCTTTTCTGATGAATTTGTTTGATTTGCTCCTCTCACCTAGTAATGCAGCTACGCTTTATACAAGATTATTGAGCTAGGTTATGTTATAAATACCACTTACAACTCTTACTCAGGCCTTGTTTATTCATTTAATTCCTTATCTATTAAATGATAGGAGATGCTCAGTTGGAAAGATGAGGGAACTTAAGCAAGCATGGATGTCTCTAAGTCATGGTACTGCAGCCTTACACAGTGTCTGGCCAATGTAAAATGCAACACAGAGAAGTTAAGCCTTAATTAGCTTTTGAATCAGGCTTAATAAATATTTCTCAGTCTAATGAAGAGGAAAAAAGATTAGTATGTTAGCCATCTGTAGAAACTGCAAATTTACCTATTTTCATGAATTCATAAAAATGATTAATTTTATCAGAGAACTAGTCTTGATTCCCCCCTGTTCTCTGGGCTATGCTTCTAGAAATATTTTGTGAAACTGCTAGATCTTTCTAAAAGTTGGATTTCTATGATAGATTAAGAAGTTAATGTTACAATTAGAATCAGTTCCTAAAGGCTGATGGGCTTGTATAGAACCCTCCACAGCAAAAGAGTGGTTTATCTGAGGAGACCAATAGGCATTTAAGCTGATGTTTGAATTTCTGTATCCTGCATCCACAATTGGTTTCCCAGTGCAAATACATATACATTTTCACTGAGAAAAGCTACCAGAAATACATGAAAATCCTCTAAACCCTTCAAATTTTGCATTTAAAGTTGACTCTTAGCAGTCAAGAATGAAATATAGCAGGTTTCTTCTTAAGTGGAACATCTCTGAGAGGATTTCAGTATCAGGACAGGACCACACAAATCTAACACTCCAATAACAATATTATTAGTGTTGTTCTTAATAAGAATTAGTTTTATTTAATTTAGTATTCAAATTATACAATAGGTCAAGCTGCGCTAAGCACTGCAGAAGCACAGAAGAAACTTCTAATCTTACGTATTTGTCACTGAATGATAGAAGGAAATGTGAAAATCAATTTCACAATTGAAAATGACCAAATACAAAAAACACTGATGAAATAATTCTTGCTCAAATTTTACCAATAATTACTCAGAAACAGATTACTATTCTTTAGTGCTCCAGGAACTATAATTAGAAAATATTCATCTGGGCACCTGTTCATTCCTAAGCAGTTCTTACTCATGCAACAATAACCACACATATAAGGAAAATGACTGACATATTAGCGCACTTACAAGGTATTTTTTTCTGAAAATTGGCCCTTGGGTTTATGGCTGAATATATTTGCACTTAGCCTCCAAACTAATTTGGCTATGCCATCTGAAATTACTATTTAGTTTTCTTTAGATCCTGCAAGGCCTAGACGACTTTGGAATCTATGGATTTTTTTTTCTTCAAAATTAAAATTAATAGGAAAGAGATACCAGACTTCAGTTTTGCTATGTTCAGCAGGATCTGCTCTCAACATCCTCAACATAGCTTTGCATTTTCCCTCTGAACCATCAGCTATAAATATTATTGTCTATTTTAAGGGGGAAATTCCTTGGTAGTGCCTTGCCAAAGAAACAAACAAATGTCTGAAATCTCCATCCTGAATTTTTTATTCATCTGAGGAATCCTTATTAATCACCACTGCAAACTGAAATTATTTGTATAGGGATGCAGGGACTGCCGTGTCAATGTTGAGTTTTTAGCACTAAAATCATTAGAGTTGAAAAAGGAATTCTAAAATTCTTATCCCTATGGTATATGGCACTTGGAAAAATGTGACTTTTAGGTTACTAATTATGTTTGTGCATGCACAAAAACAGATTGTGGAAGAGTGAACCTTGAAAAAAGACATAGAGAAAGAATATTTTTTCAAGGATATATGTGAATAAAAACACTGCTTGTGGCCTTTAATTGAGTATATGTACTGAGTGCTAACTCGGGCCTCATTCAGGAGTTAAGGATTATGTGACTTTTAAAGTGAGGCAGCTGAAGAGATGTTAGCTAAATCCTGCCTGAAAAAAAAAAATGCCTGAAAGCAGTTATTCATTTAAAGTTTTGGCTTTCCTGATTTTTTTTCAGACCAACTTTAAACCTTTCCTCTCAGTTGGGTACTTAGTACACAATAATGATTTATAGGACAATGGGGTTTTCTGTAAATGATACTAAACCCAAGAAGATTTGTAGGAAAAAAACCCAAACAAACATATATTTAACTTTTTATATTTGGGGGTTTTCCACTACCAATTATTCTCTATATAAAGAGCAATATCAAACCACTACCAAATATTTTTTTTAGAATAAAAACCCACATATTTTATCTTTGGAAGTATTTACATAGTCTCTTTTTGCTAAACTGAAGAAAAGCTTTAAATACTTTTGTGTGGAATGTGCTGCACCAGTGAAGATGTCGCTAGAGACACAGGAAGTATAATTGCTAAAGCGAGATTCTGGAATAATACTCATAATTTTTGTGACCCTCCTGCAGACCCAGTCTAATTGGCCCATGTTTCTCTTGTTCTGGAGACCCGAGCTGTATGCAGCACCATAAGCTGGGTCGTTCAAGGGCAGAGAAGAGGAATGAGGTGATCAACTTAGTGTCTCTTCTCCAGGGAGATTTCAACAGATCCGCTGTCTTACTCTGTACTCTCACAAGACTGGAGAAGAGGGGAGAGGGTAACTTCAAATCCATTTGAGTAATAGAGTCCTTATTCTGAGAACTCCCAAGGAGCACTAGAAAGGTCAGGTTTCACACAAAGCACAGCTCTGCATTTTAGCTCAAAGTGCCTCAAATACAGTTTGGTGTAAAGGGTGCTTGAGGAGGCTGACAATGAGGATACAAGTTACTTGAGGCAGAAAAGTCAATTGCATAGATCTATGCCATACTAGAGTACGCTAGAGTATAATACTATAAAGAAAGTAGGCAAAACCCTGAAGCTTTGTAATTTTTAAGAAAAAAAATATAATCTTGTACCTTTTTAGAGCTCATCATTCCCTATACCAAAATAGCTTCTTGGCACCAGGTGTTGAAAAGATAGGATATCCAGAAATCCTGAATAAAGACTTTAAGTTCCTGAAAGGAATCAGTTTTCAGAGACATTACTTATTGACAGAAGTCTAATAGTCTCTAAGATGTTTCCGTTCATGGTTTAGTTCTGTTCTGAGATGTGCAATTTTTCTGGTGTCCAGATGATTTGGGGTTACGGATTCTGTCAGAGATTCAGAAAATATTTTCCCATGCCAAGACTTTAACAATAGGCTTTGTTACTTCTAACAGAAGTTTCTTCTTGGTCCAGCTTTATTCCTATTTTAATCATATCCATGAGTTTGTTGAAATTATTGTAGTTAATTAATATAATTAAATGGCTTGTTGAAGAGAGTGTGTCCTAACTGAGGCATATGCTTAAACGTTCTTTATTAACTCTAAAAATAGGTAATCCTAAAATGCCATATTGACAGAAAAATTAATTACACAGAGATTTTTCTCTTGACACACAGAATAAAAAAAAAAATCACAAGAAGCTAGGAAAAATAGTAAAATCAAACACCTTTCCCTCAGAGAATTTGATTCTGATTAATAATTTTCTGAAAAACAGCCTTTTTTCTGCAGTTAAGTAACTGTCAGGGTTTAACCCCAGCCAGCAGCCCAGCCCCACACAGCTGCTCACTCACTCCCTCACCAGCAGCATCAGGGAGAAAATTGGAAGGGTAAAAGCTACAAAGCTCATGGGTTGAGTTATAGAGAGTTTAATAGGGAAAGCAAAAGCTGTGCACACAAACAAATCAAAACAAAGAATGAGTTCACAGCTTTCCATTGCTATACAGGTGTTCAGCCATCCCCAGCAGAGCAGGACCACATCACATGTAATGGTGACTTGGTAAGACAACCATCACCCCAAATGTCTTCCCTTTCCTCCTTATTCCCTCCACTTTATATACTGAGCATGATGACACATGGTCTGGAATATCCCTGTGGTCAGTTGGGGTAACCTGTCCCAGTTGTGTTTCCTCCCAACCTCCCATGCACCCCCAGCCTCCTCCCCAGCATGGCTTTACAAAAAACCGAAAAGGTCTTGGCTCTGAGCAATCCCTACTCAGCAATAACAAAAACATCTCTGAATTATCAGTCCTGTGCTCAGTGCAAATCCAAAACTCATCCACATATCAGCCACTGTGAAGAAAATTAACTCTACCCCAGCCAAAACCAGCATATTAACCTACAGCATTTAATAGTGTGTTTTAGTAAACACCGTATTAGTTCCACTAAAATAAACTTCAAAATTTATCACTATAACCAAAATACAAAAATTTTAAATTATCAATATATATTTTTATATATATGTAATTTTTTCTATTTTTATTTTTATATATTAACAAAATATGAAAGATGAGAAGCATTGGCACAGCAGTATATTATGATAGAAAACAGTTTGTACTTATATGTGCATATTGACTTCTGTTAAGAGGGTCTTAATTTTTTAGTGATTGCTAAATGCTGTGGCATCAGTGTTTTCAGTCTTTTATTATATCCAGAACAATGGTAGACAAAAATAGGTATTTCCTTCTAGGCTGAATTAAAAAAATATGCTTCAAAGCATAATCTTTGGATCATAAGGCGTTTTGGCTTGAAAAGGACCTTCGAAGGTCATCCAGTCCAACCCACCTGCCATAGGCGGAGACATCTGTCACTCGACCAGGTAGCTCAAAGCCCCGTTCAACCTGACCTTGATCACTGTCAATGATGGGTGCTGTTCCAGTATCTCACCACTCACATAGTATAGGATTTCTTCTATTTAATCTAGATTGACCCTCTTTTGGTTTAAAATCATTGCTTCTTGTCCTGACACTATATGCTCTGATTATAAAGTTCTTTTCTCTCTCTCTCTCTCTCTCTTATTTGTGTTTTGAAAGTCTGTCATAAGGTCTTGCCACAGCCTTCTCTTCTCCAAGTGAATAACCTAATCTCTCCAGCCTTTTTTCATAGGCAAAATGTTCCACCTCTTTGATCATTCTTGTAACCCTCCTCCGTACCCAGTTGAATTGGCCCAGGTTTTTTCTCGAATCTCCTCCTTTGAGCTGATGGCCTTGCCCAGGATGTAGCTGACTTTCTGATATGAAAATACACATTGTTGTATTTATCATAATGAATGATCCACCAATACACCCACTTCCTTATCTGTAGGGCCAATCTCAATCAATTCATCTGCCAGTCTATATTTACACCAGGTATGGTACCTAAATCAGGTGCAGGTCCTTGCTCTTAGCCAGGCTGAACTTTAGGAACTTCACATGGGCCCAAAGCCTTTCAAAGTCACTCTTAGGACATTTTGTCCCTCTAGCATCCCTTTTTCCTGATATCTTGTCTGTAAAACCTTTTGCAGGGGTCATTTTAGTAGGGTGGAAATGCAGGCTAACTCGAATATTTGTTAAGAATGGTTTTCCTTTACATAAAAACTCAACACACAAAATATCTGAGCCAGCCAAACAATGCATGGAAATAAAAAAACCCTCAATCATCCCTTTTCCTTCTTATCCCATTATATGACAGATCCACCAGTCACTGATTTAAAAGTATGATAGGAATATGCAAATACGCATGGATAAATTCATAGAAACATGGGAAAATTTACAGCAAAATACTAAGAAAAGAAAAAGGTTTTCCCCAGGACAGATGTAAAGTATTTGGCCTTCTGCAGAACTTCTAGTTGGCACAAATATTCAGTGGTGTTTTTTACAAAACTAAGAGATTTTACCAACATTAATTATTGTAGAATATTTTGTCCAAACTTTAACATTCCTGGAAATGGTAACCATTAGTTTTACTCCAAAGGAGATCACGTCCTTTACTGTTATATGTCACTGAAAAATAGAAAACCTCTTCCTAACTATGTCTTCTCATTAATTTATAATAAAAGTTTAAATTATTAACCAACAACAATTTTGTTTTCTCTTTGTCAAAAATAAATCATCTGTGTATGCATTTTGATAGTGATGTTCATGGAAAGGGCAGATTTTTATGAAATCATAATCTCTTGAGGTAAAAATAAACTGCTCTGTCTCTGAGTTAACAAGCTAGTTACTTTCTGAAAAGGTAGTGTGCTGCCCAACTCTCAGCTGATGCTATTAAATTCCAGAAATTCTACAGTAGATTAATGTAACTTTGATTTTTAACAGGACCCATCAGGTTTTGGTCTGCTATTGTTAATAGGATATAAAGACATCCACAGACTCAGAGCTGCAATGTGTCCTACATATTCTCATTCATTAAATAAGATCACCAGGCCTGACAAAAAATACTGGTTTTGAAGCAGTAATGTGTGGCAGTGACCCAGTCTTCGTTCAGTTTCAAGGTAAATGAAAAATTGGAAGGATTACCCTTCTACAGTGAGTGACAATGAAGACGAAGCTGAAGGTCACACCACTCCCTAAACATGTCAGTCAATGCGAAGTTCCTCCCTTGTTTCCACCCCTTCATGTTTATGCAAGTTTTCCCCAGAAAGTTCCACTCAGTTCAAACCCTCATTGGTAACCATGTTTGTACCTGCCTCTGTTGTTCCCTCATTGGTCTTTTGCCAGTTCGTGGCATTCTCTGATTGGTTTAACCCTATTCCCTGCCTCTTCCTTGTACTGTATAAAATCCCCTGTCTCCTTTGTTCTTGGCGCTCTCTCTCCTTGGCTTCCGTTTGGTCCCTGCGTTCTTCCGTCCCTCGTGGTGGTGGTGGAGAATAAAAGATTCGGATTAACGCCATAGAGAGTCCTCTCTCGTTCTTCGCCTGCGCCTCGCTGCCATTCCAACACCCGCCTGCCACACAGCTCCCTCGAGGCCAAGAGGGCCAAGAGCTGAAAGCTCCTCAGGGAGTCTGTCATCTGCGACACCAAGGAACGAACCCCCTTGGTAGCAGACCCAGGACATTGCTTCCAAGTCGTGGCTTGCCCGCTGGGCTGTGAAAGGCAAGCGGCACGCGACAGTAATGTGCTAACAGCTGTAGAGGATGGTTGTTTCCATATAGTGCTGCAGCAGTTGAACTACAACTGCTGTAGAGAAAACCAGTAACATTCAATGTTCATAAAATTAATGTTCAAAAATTCAGAAGTAAAGCATTACCATGACTGACTTATGGACTTTGGGTGGGATTTACAAGGAAGTGAGGAGACCAGAGCTGGAATGAATGTGGTATATAAAGAACTAAACAAAATAATGAGACAGAGAAGACAAAAAGGAGCAGATGAAAGGGTGGGAGTAAAGCTGGAATGTAAAATCACAATTCTAAATGCATGTCATATAAGATACTTCCATTGGTGAATCAAGGCAGATTACAGTTGATTGGAGAACAAATAAATTCTTATTAAAGTGGAATAGAATAAATAATTTTAAAATATTTGAGAAAATTTTCTGTGAACAAAATTATTGACAGTAACTTTACTGTGAATTTCTGCAAGTGGAATTGATGATAATCTGTTTGATAAAGTCGTTAATGAATATCACATCTTACGGTGAGAAATTTAATATATGATAGATTAAATTTAATTTCCTGAGAGCGCTGTTTATCTTGCTTGACATTTTTGTCACAAAAATTAAAATGCTAAAACACTGCTAAAGTGAAAATAATACAATTTCCCTAAGTGACCTGAAGAATTTAAAGATTTTCTCCAGGAACCACATGTAGTTAAAGCAACCTAAAAGAATATTAGAAGTTTGAAGAAAGTTAGATTAGAAAGTCTAGTAACCAGCAGTATGGAAAGAACAGTCCAAGTTACTACTTACTTTTTCAAAGCAAATTAGAGACAACACGAAAAAACTTCACTTAATTCAGTCTTTCCTTTTAAATTGTCAAGAAGTAAAACTAAAAGTAATGAGACAAAATAGAAAAATAAATTTACATTTCAAGGTCAGTAAAATCTCCCCCCTTATATTTTCAAAAGGAAAAAAGGATTTGCTGAAAGTAAGGAGAGTGAAGTACTTTAGGTAGGAATTTGTCACATTCATTTTTAGAACATTTTTAGAACATTTGCAAATGAACAAGCAAGCCCAAAGTCCCATCTGCCACAAAAAAAAAAAAAATAGAATGATGTTTATATTTTGCACATTTGTCACAAGAGAATAAACTAGATTTAGAACACAAAATAATTGACAAAGTGACTCAAAGAGAAATATATTGCAAAAAAAACCCCATTAATATTTACTTCAAATAATAAAGAGATCTTATATCCAGGACTCAATGAAGAACCTGAAAACTTTATTTCATTAAAATGACAGTTCACTGAAATCATAACTATTTATCACAGGAAATTTCACAATGAATGAATTATTTATAAGACCTTTCGACAGACCTGTGAAGAATTTGATCATGAGATATTATTCCCTTTTTATTCTAGTAAACTAAAAGTTACTTGAAAAAGTAGAACAAATAAAAAATTATTTTATAGGTTCTGAAAGTTACCATTTTTTAAAAAACAATTGGATTTATGAATAAGCCAGTTCTTCTCATCTTCTTTCCTTCTTTCAGTTAACCTGTAGAAATTGTCAGGATTTCAGCAGTTGTATTTAGTCTGACAATGGAAGACATGTTGCTATCTTGGAAGGAAATTCTGCTTAGCTCTACTTTCCTAGATTAAGATGAATGACCTGTTAACTGAAGCCTAATTATCAGGATATTGGTGGCCCATGTTTACAGATGTACCAACTGATTGGACAAGCAAAATGTGAACTTTGCAGTGACAGAAATGCAAAATTCACATTAGGTTTAGATAAAAGTGAAAAGAAGATAATCACTCACATCTCTTACTTTCTGTTATTGATCATATGCATTCCTAAATAGATAAAGTTTATCTGTTTGCTCCAGGCTACCCACTATATTTATTTAATCCCCAGGGCTATTCATGGGTTTTGCTGCTAAGAAGACAATATTTTTAAATATTTTATTCTTCTTCACTTTTTCAGGCCAGTGTGCTCTGGGTGATAATGAAAATTTAGATTTAGGAGTATGTAGTGAAGAAACCACCTGATTCACTACTTTTACCACATGCTTTGCAGGAAGTTATTTTGCTTATGAATATTCAAAAACAACTGTAGAGTGAATTATGAACATAAAAGAAGTGTCATAGTTGGTACAAATTTAATGAGCTGTTCCTTGACTGAATGTGACACTGTGTTCAGTCCACAGTAGGGTGCTGGTTTTTGCTCTCGCCCCTTACCACAGAGCAGAGAGATGTGTGTGGGGACAGCTGCTCATCTTTCTTGGGCATGCTGGCACCTCCTGATTCAGAGATCCCCACTTAGCATCAGGTGGCCCTTTCCCAGGGCCTGACAAGCTCTCTCTGTCTGCAACTTCTATACCCCAAACCTGCAAGGGGCTGCAGTGGCTTTCTCACTGGCTTACCCTGCAGCCGCAGCACAGGGGCTCAAGTCCATGACTTGGGTCAGCCCATAAAAACTGGAACTTTTCTGGACATTCTCTACATCATGGGCTAGAAACAAAGACCAAGTCAGAAGGGCCAAGAACTTAAGCCGCCTGGGGAAAAGTTGTGGTACTAGTCCTCTGACATTGTTTGGCTCCCACAAGAAACTAAGAGACGCTCTTACGGAAGAGCGTCTTTCAAAAAGGTGTGTCAGTCCAAAAGACCTGGGTATCCAGTGAAGAAATGGTGAGGAAATGATGCATGGTCTATTTAGAAAGAAATATTATCTGGCTATGCTATTTTTTACAAAATAAACCAGAAAATGTATATTTTGTTCATGTATAAATTGTTAATGACTAACTGTGATTTCATCTCCAGCTAACAAGAGTTACTGAAGAATTTTTACAAAATTTATACAACTGCTACCTTGTCATATGTTGTAAAAAGTATCAGCAGTGGTAGATAACCATGTATACAGGAATTTCAGAAAATTAGTGAGTTACCAAGTCTACAAAATTATTTAATTTTTCTGTATTTTAATAATAAATTATAATTATATTTCAGTGTTATTAAATTGAGTAATTTAGGCAATCTTTCTTGTGGCACTTAGCAACGAAAATGTATTGGATTTGCTTTGCCAGGTATTGGAATGGGAGCAGCTACAGGGTGGATTCTGTAGGAAGCTGCTAGAACGTTCCTCCATGTCCAACAGAGTCAATGTGAGCTGGCTTCCGGAATAACCCACCATTAGACAAGGCCAAACCAACCAAGAATGATACTCTGTAGTGTATTTAAAAAGGAAAGATTATTACACAGATGTGATTGTGTTCAGAGAAGAGAGGAGTGAGAATATGGAAGAGCAAAACTCTGCAGACACCCAGGTCAGTGAGAAGGCGGCACAGGAGGTGCTCCAGGTACCAGAACAAGGATTCCTCTGCAGCCCATGGTGCAGCCCACCCAGAGGCAGCTGTGCCCCTGCAGCCTGCAGAGGACTTCACACCAAAGAAGGCTGTGATCCTGTGGGAAGCCCACATTGTGGGTCAGTGGCAGTGACCTGGAGACCCATGGTGAAAGGAGCCCACACACACTGGAGCAGGTTTCCTGGTAGGATTTGTGACCCTGTGGGGTCCCAAGCTGGAGTAGGCTGTTCTTGAAGGACTAAACCTTGTGGAAAGGGACCCCCATTGCAGCAGTTTTTGAAGAACTGTACCCCATGGGATGGACTCAGATTGGAGCAGTGGCAGGAACAATAGGGGATGAACGGACTACAACCTCCATCCCATTTCCTGCACTGCTGGGCGGGAGGAAGGTAGTCTGGGAAGGAGTGAGAGATGGCAGGAAGGTATTTTTACGTTTTGCTTTACTTCTCATTATCCTGCTCTGATTCTGATTGCTAATAAATTCAATTAATATCCCCAAGTTGAGTCTGTTTTTTTTACCTGTGTAGTAACTGGGGAGTAGTCTCTCCTTGTACTTATCTAAACACATGAGCCTTTTAATATGTTTTCTCTTCCCTGTACAGCTGAGAAGGGTAGTAGTGATAGAGAAGCTTTGGTGGGTGCCTGGCATCCAGACATGGTCAACCCACTACGGGAAATTTTAAATTCAATATATTTAATTAAAAGTAAAAAGTACTACATAAGCATCCAAACATCTGAAACACAATCATCTATGCTTTAAAGGAAGTGAAAGCTAGCAGTGATTTAATAAAAGTAACTATTTTATTCAGTTACTGTTTTTGCTAAGGTTTCAATTCTCTGTTTAGGCAAAATAGCTGTACTATTCCCTTTGCACACAAAATAAGGACAACATGTTCTCCAAGTTATGGAGTTGTCATATATTAAGTACTTCCTATTTCTAACTGGAACATTCTTAAGTACTTATTATTGTGTACATATAATTATTTATTATTGTTAACTAGAGGGCACCATCCATATTTCATTTCAGTGATCAAGAAGAACCTCATTAATTTAATTTTATTGTGTCTCAGGTATGGTGACGATCTATGTATTATCTTTAGTTTCCGCACGTTGCTTATATTCAGTCTTTTGTTGCTTCTTCTGATTCCCTACATAGATAATTCCAATCTTATTAAGTTCCTTTCTAATCAGAAGCCTCCATTATTCTAATTTTCCCCTTTGAGATATATCTTTTACTGTTATGCTTAATTTTTTTTTTTACTATGAGGTGACCAGAACTGAATCTGTGTTCAAAAAAAAAAAAAACAAAAAACCAAACATTTATAATAGTTGATTAAATTTTCATGAGCTATGCTGTATTTCAAGGTAAATTCATAGATCTTCATAACCCCTCATTGTGAGACAAGAATTTATGTGAACAGAGGGTAAAATATTTCTGAAGATTTAGCTATCAGCAGTTAATGAACTATTCATGACTGTTATAAGATTGTTCTTCAGCCCTGTTCTCCTGGCATTAACTGTATAACTCATATTAACATTAATAAGTATTGTGCTGGAAACATGTCTCTATTTAGACTATTGTCATGTTTGTAAAAGTACATGATATCACAGAATCACAGAATATCTCAAGATGGAAGGGACCCATAAGGATAATCAAATCCAACTCCTTAATCCTCGCAAAACTGTTGAAACATAAATCATATGACTAAAAGCATCATCCAGATGGAACCCTGATGAGTTTTGTGTTGTATCCCCTTAGTTGGAGAGCCTGTTCCAACCGACCACCTTGTCAATGAAGAATTCTTTCTAATGTCCAGTCTGAACATCCCCTTCCAACTTCATTCCATTTCCTTGTGTCCTATTGCTGGTCACCTGAAAGAAGAGATCAGCACCTCCTCAGTCACTTACCCTATTGAGGAAATTGTAGACTGAGATGCATGACCTTGTACTTGGCTTTGATGAAACTCATGAATTTTCTGTGGGCCCACTTCTGGAGCTTGTCACTCAGCTTCCTGTTGTCTGCAAAATTCTTGCGGCTGCACTAGATCCCACTATCTATGTCATTTAAGCAGTTATTAAACAGTACTGGTCCTAGCACAGACCCCTGCTTATCACCAATCTCCATCCAGCACCTTCAAAAGCAGATTGCATGGGGACCTTTCAGAGGTCCTTAAGCAGCTTCCTTAAGCAGCCCAGGGTCTGCTCTTTCCATATCCAGGGCCAAAGTTTTGCTGGAGGTGTTCCTCTTAGAGCCAACAATTTGAAACTTAAATATTTTATAGTCACTGTGACCAAGACAGCCACCAACCTACACTTTGCCCTCTCTGTTTGTTGGGAACAACAAACCTGTCCTAACTGTTTCCCTTAGTACCTGCTCCAGAAAGTTATCTTCGACATGTTTCAGAAATTTCCTGGACCTGTTCTTGTCAGATGCATGATGTTCTCAGTTGATGCCTGAGAAGCTGAAATCACTCATAGAGAGAAGTGCAGGTGGTCTTGACATACTCCTTAATTCCTTGCGGAAAAAGTCATCGATTAATCATTCTGGATGGATGGTTGACAGCATAGTCCCCACAACAATATGTGTTTTATTTTCTTTCACCTTCACGTCTACCCGGAGGCTCTCGGGTGTTTCACTGTCAACTGCAAGTGTCATACAATCCCATCCCTTCCTTACATAGCTCCACCCTGCCACCTCACCAGCCCTGCCCATCCCTCCTGAAGAGCCTGCAACCATCTCCTATGACACAACAGTCATACGACTCATGTCAGTAAAACTCAGGTTTTGCATATGACAGTGGTGTCATAGTCATGGGACTAGGAAAAAATTTATGTTTCCTCTTGTTTTTTTTAAATGTGCCCCACTGTGCTCTGCAAATCATGAAGCAGACTGAAAGACTTCACACCATCCCTCAAACACTGGTGTGCTGCCCCTTAGAGAGCCTGGTTTCATGCCTTTCCCCTTCACATACAGTTAAAAGTTCCGTTAATGAGCCCTAACTCCTGTGCAAAGATCCTTTGTCCTTGGAGTGCTCTGTCTATTGTAAGCAGGCCTGATGTCCTGTAGACCAACAGTGACGAAAACCCAAAAAATTTTGCTGGTGACTCAAGTCATAGGGACAAGTATTGATTTACTGTGTCCTTCTGGATCTTCCATTATCATTCTGTGCAACTCAAAGGATAGAGGAGAACACTAATTATGGTCCTGACCTTTTAGTAAACCTTTATCAGTGACAACAAATTTTTATCAGTTTAGTGTCTAATTAATAATTTCAATATCTGCATTTAATTACTTAACTGAATGCCTCATGTTAACTTAAGCAAAAGTATGTCAATGGGTTTTGATTAACAAAGTTAAGAATTTAAAGAGAATGAATCATGTTTTTGTAGGTAGTTTCCCACTAGGATTACGTGGAGTTGAAATGACAGCTTCCCCTCTCTCTACTTATCTCTGGATAACTATGTTTAACAAGACTGCCTGGGATGTCAAGGAAGACTTGCCAAAAAATATTTTAGTTTAAGCATATATTTAAAATCTTCTCCATAGGAAGCATCTATATGGTTAGAATAAAACTATTATAATCTGAAAACACACTAAAAAGGCAGGTGTACTTGTAGTAGATTAAGAAGCAGTTTTGGAAAAGCACATCAACAGTATTCAGGAAATAAGAGTCAGTTAAAAAGGCAAAGCAAAGGGAAATCAGGGGAAACCAAAATAGTTATTAATGATCAATCAAATACTGTTGTAAATATATACTGAGAAAACTGTTTTTAACAAAAATGAATTTTAGACTTCATGAATAGAGTGCCAAACCCCTTCTCCAGGCACTCAAGGTCCCTTTAACTGGGAGCAGCGCAACCCTCCCATGCATGAGCCACCCGCGCCAGTTGTGTGCCCTCTGCCTGGTATCTGAGGAGACATCTGGCCCATCAGCCACATCACTCAATGGCAGCAGCACCTGCAGAGGACGGCACAGGGCGGGGCAGGCCTGCACCTTGCTGCCAGGCAAATTCTCCCCAGGGCCTCCCGAGCTCGGGGGAAAAGCCACAGCACTCTTGGCCGTGATCCGTACGGTGCTGCTCCTTTGCATGCCCCTAAGTCCGTGTCAAGGCTGCAAAGGGCCCCAGTTTGCATTAGGGTGTCACCTCTCTTCAGAGTGCTGACGGGACATGTCCATCAGACAGCGCTGTCCTGTGCCCTGGGCTGCTGGAGAGCCCCTAGCCCACCTCCTCAGGCAGCACATTGGCTGCATTCACGGTGTTTGCACCAGCAGCGGGAGGTTGCCTCCGGCTCTGGAGGCCAAGGGGAAAGCTCAAGGGTGGCTCTTGTTGGGAAGCTGATTTACCCACGCTCAGCCCCAAAAAACAGGACACCATATAGGCCTAGAAGCATGGATGGGTTTGGGTCAGGCTGTCCCAAAAGAAGGGAGATGCCCTCTTGGGTTGGGGCTTGCTTTCCTTTGCCCACTTTCTCAACGGCAATTGGAGCTTTCCTTAGCAGGCCCTGGCAGCACCTTCTCCCCCAAGGCGTGGCTCTGCCGCCGGCCCAAACCCTTCTACGGTTTCTTGCCCCAGCTTCACGCAACCGGGGGATTGGCCGGGCACACCCGGCCTGTTTTTTCCCAGTCCCCATCAGCACTCCTGACCAAAACCCTTCTGGATCCTACGGCAGAAATCTGCTAATTGCTCCCAAGGACGCAAACCAACACCCGTTTCAGTTCCAAAGTTTCACTGACTGCACATTGCTCCGGCGGCGCTGCCCAGAGAGAAGTACACCAA